>CM047811.1:60223029-60565130 GCA_026214975.1 Gentiana macrophylla
CTTGTGATGGAGGTCAAGTTAAATTACTAACTCGAGACCTACTAACCCACTAGCAAGAGAACTAGGTTCAATTGTAGTATAGCTAGATAGAGTCGAGGTCGATCCCACAGAGACTCGGCACAAACAAAACACAACTTACTTTATCAGAACTAAATTGAAAGGGCGGTCTACGACCAACTAAATGCAGTAAATAAAATAGTGACAACCACAAGACACAAAATACCACAAAGACAAATTAAAGACTACTAAAACACGGATAATACGGTTGATATTATCTAGACAAATAGTATTGATTACGCTAGTAGATCATAACTCCCCCATGTGAATTAGGTTGATAACGAGACAAAACAAACGTTAAAGATTAATTATTATGACTACGGGAGTCATCCCCTAAGGTAGATTTAGCTCCGGTTAGGCCATCTAAATCATCGTGCCTCCATTACGTGACTTCGCTTTTTAATGCCTCCATCTCATATAACTTCTGACACAATTATTTCACTAGAGATGCCGGTATAAACCGTAACCTCATCTAAGCAACATTCCTATGGTGAGGCGTACTTCTTAGATGCCGATTCAATCTATATCCTAAGTAACAATCACTTTTGAGTTTCATGTTAAATTATGATGACGAATAATTAAGTTGATCGAGTTTAATTACTCGTTTAAATTCCAAATCAGAGAATCGACGTAGTCGGCCGATCATAATATTGCCCTACACATCACCACGCTCGGTCGATCGAATGACAAGACTCGGGCGACCGAATGTCATGTTCAGTCGATCGAACACGATTCGCGGTCGGAATAAATCATGATTACTTCTTAACGCTTCTAACCTAAGCACATGGGTTCGTAAATAAATCTACATCACGCAATCAATACAAATAAAACTACTCCATAATAAAATATAACAAATCTACGAATAGAAATTGCATAATTGAATAGTCATACCTCGAAGACGCAGAGTGACTCTCTTTAATGCGCTCCCTAATCGGAGAGTCCAGCTAATCCACAATGAAAGAACATAAAGAAAAGAAAAGAAAACTAAAAAGCTAAAATTGTATGAATTGTTTTGTGTTGTAGTGGTGTTGGTGGTGGTGTTGGTGGTGGTGTCTTCTCAATTTCGGAGCTGCTGCTTATATAGGAGTTGTAGCCGACATAGGGAGAATCCAGAAGATTGACATGCATTTATCAACTTAGGCTCGGGTGACCGAACCTACACGCTCGGTCGACCGAATGACATGGCTCGGTCGACCGAGCCTCCCTGTTTACGCGTTTTCAACTTCGGTTCGTCTGACTTGTTCCCCACTCCATGCTTTTGAATTGATCTGATCGACCGAGCCTCCCTGTTTACGCGTTTTCAACTTCGGTTCGTCTGACTTGTTCCCCACTCCATGCTTTTGAATTGATCTGATTAATCTTTTCTTCAATGCTCCGATATTATTCTCTTTTATCTTGAGATTTCTCGATTGCGTGATAATTATCTTCCCGATTTATCATAATCTGCAAAATCAGCATTTATCACACAATTAAGTGCTCTTTTAATAATAAAAACATCTAAATACCAATTATCATATTAATAATCACTCATCATTAAATAATAAATATAAACACGTGATTAAATATGAAATATATATAATTAACTCCGATTTAAGGTTATTATTGATGACATAAATGGGTACATTTTAACCGTCATCAAAATGCCCCCCACTTAAACTTTGCTTCGTCCCGAACAAAGCATCAATAAGTCATTCCCCAAGACAACATTTTCCGTGGTCATCTCATACTTACACAAGAAACCCGAGTCAACTCATACCAGTCATGCTCATAAGATAAGCATTATTCACTACTCGCTATGAATCGAAGTGATTTTGTGCATGTGCGTTGGTTTTATATAAATGTAGCCAGATTTAGAGTTTATGGACTTCATATCTAAATTCACCAACATCAAGCATTCATACTTCTTATGCCTCGCAATGGTTAAAGCACTAGAACAATAAGCAAGAGCGTATCTATATGGTTTTTGGACTTGGAGATCGAGTACTACTCAAGCCTCTAAAAATTAATATTTTCAATTTTTGCATATGTTTGAATACTACTAATCTCAAGGAAGAAAACTTTTTAATGAGTATCTCCTATCTTAGATCATGCATAGCACCGAATATTACCACAAGCGCAGGCTACTTTGGTAATTTTTCTACAAGCCCAGTGTTTTAATGCATTGTCAAACACAGTACGTCCCAAGCTTATTACTCCGCTCTTGTTGGCTAGAAGATCGAATACATTAGTCGACAAATATCGACATTAGGTCCTCATAACCACTTATCTACGCATTGTACACATACTTCTTTCAATTATTATAACTCATGCGGTACTAAGCGATTCACATGTCGAGTAATTGAACAATACCTAACTACTTGCAATTGTTGGCATGAATATCCTTAAGTCTACTAACAATTTATCGCAAAAGTATAATATGACCACGTACTCACGCGACTTGGTTCATTTCCTATCAAATCTAAGTATAAGAACTTCACAAGTTTAAGGGTACGAGTTACACAACTTGGCATTTATCCATAAAAATTTTTAAATTTGGCTCAAAATTGTCTCAGTATTCCGTTTCCCTTGACTTCAACATATAGCACAATATATATAGCTAAGTCCCCTGCCCCCCACTTAAACATGGCATTGTCCTCAATGACAAAAATAAATGAGAGTTCAAGAAGAAAGACTTAGCTCTGGAAACGGCTCCCAAGTAAAGGAACAATATCGGAGTAATCATCGCACACAGCGGAGAGAGGCAGACACATCTGTATAAACAAACAAGCTCCACGAAATCGTCAAATACCATGTCTATGGAAGTTATAAAATAATGTGGCAGTAATTAGATATAGATATCTAAAAACAGTTTAAGCCACTTTACTTTATCCGCCATGGACAAGACAAAAGGATTTAAACCTAAAAAAAAAAAAAAAAACTCACATGACGGCTATCAAGGAAAAAACCTCGTTTATTCCGAACTTAGACTCGGAACATGGCGAGATGAAAAAAACCGTGATAGGCGCATGCTACTTTATTAAAAAGAAAAACAAAATAGATAGTTATAGGTAGTAGTTCTAAATTTAAAGTCGCTAGCTCGACTCAGCTCAAGATGGTTTATTCATAGACAGGGTCATCGAGGTACAAGACCTCCTCCTCAGCCTCAGGCGGCAGCCCGTGATAATGCTTAATACGATGTCCATTGACCACAAATCAGGACTCGTCTTTGAAATTGAATAGTTCCACCGCTCCAGAAGGAAAGACTCGTTGTACTTGAAATGGGCCACACCATCTTGATTTCAACTTACCTGGGAAGAGTCTTAAGCGCGAATTGTACAAGAGAACCAGATCACCCTCTTGAAAGGTCCTATCCAGAATCTTTTTGTCATGGAACTTCTTCGTGCGTTCCTTAAAAATCTTGGCATTTTCGTATGCCTCTAAACGAAACTCCTCCAGGCGAGTTAATTCTAACATCCTCTTCTCACCGGCCAACGTCTCATCAAAATTTAGCATTCTAGTTGCCCACATGGCCCGGTGCTCCAGTTCCATAGGTAGATGACATGCTTTTCCAAAAACAATCCTATATGGTGACATTCCAATCGAGGTTTTATATGCAGTCCTATAAGCCCATAAAGCGTCGTCTAAACGTAACGACCAATCCTTCCTAGTCGTATTGTGATTTTTCTCAGATACGCTTTATCTCTCGATTGGTGACTTCTACCGCCCACTAGTCTGGGGTGATATGCGGTTGCTAGCTTATGTCGAACCCCATACTTAATCATCGACCTTTCAAAGGTTTATTGCAAAAATGACTACCATTGTTGCTTATAATCGCCTCTAGGCGTTCCAAACCTTGTAAAAATGTTCTTCTTCAAGAATCTAACCACAACCCTAGCATCGTTAGTAGGTGAAGCAATGGCCTCAACCCATTTGGATACATAATCAACAAAGAACTAAGATGTCTTGGTTAGATAATGATGAAGTGAAGGGTCCAACTAAATCTATTCCCAAACATCAAAAAGTTTCTACTTTAAAATGCTCTTGAGTGGCATCTCATTCCTCCGTGAAATATTTCTGTCATTTGACAAGCATGACACCCTCTTGCATATTGGTGTGCATCCTTAAACAATGTCGGCCAATAAAACCGTGACTTGGAGGACCTTGGCATGAGCTTTATCTCCCCGTAGTGTCCTCCAACTTCATAAGAATGACAATGCTTCAGGATATCATTATACTCTTCCTCGGGCACACATCTTGAAAAACATTATCGATCTAGCTTAAACAAATAAGGCTCATCCCAATAATAGTGTCTAATATCTTTGAAGAATTTCTTCCTCTCTTGGGAAAGTGAGATTTGGTGGTAGATACTTCATGGATAGATAATTAACAAATAAACTAAACCATGGTTGTTTCTTCTCCTTCACAACCTCTATTCATGAAAAAGCGCAAAGACAATCACCTTGTCCCCGATGGTGGTGATGGAGAAAAGTTGTTCATCGTGGAAAGATTCTCCTATCTCAGGCAATTCCTCACCATCCTCTAATTGTAAGCGCGACAGATGATCGGCCACCACGTTCTCACTTCCTTTCTTATCTCGGATTTCAACGTCAAATTCTTGCAGCAGTAGAATCCATCTCAACAATCTAGGCTTTGAATCTTGCTTTGCTAGGAGATACTTAAGAGCCGCATGGTCTGTCCATACAGTGACTTTAGATCCCACTAAGTAAGATCTAAATTTGTCAAAAGCAAAGATAACGGCCAAAAGCTCCTTCTCCGTTGTGGCGTAATTTCTTTGGGCAGCATTCAAAGTCCGGCTCGCATAATAGATAGGTCTGAAGATCTTATCTTTTCTTTGACCCAAAGCGGCGCCAACAGCAGCATCACTTGCATCACACATCAGTTCAAACGGAATCTCCCAATCCGGTGCGACTAGAACGGGTGCAGTAATCAGCCTACTTTTTATTTCATTGAAGGATTTTATGCACTCATTAGAAAACACGAATGGTACATCCTTGGCCAATAATTCGGTAAGAGGTCTAGAGATTAGGGAAAAGTCCTTGATAAACCTACGATAAAATCCGGCGTGGCCTAAAAAACCTCGCAAAGTTTTAAGATTAGTAGGTGGAGGTAGTTTCTCGATCACCTCAACTTTGGCTCTATCCACCTCTATACCGTTCTTTGATATGCGGTGGCCTAGTACTATACCTTCCGTAACCATCAAATGACATTTCTCCCAGTTAAGCACAAGATTAGTCTCTTCACATCTCTTCAACACTCGCGCTAGATGTGTGAGACAAGAATCGAAATCGTCTCCAAATACGGAGAAATCATCCATAAATATCTCCAGGAAATCTTCCACCATATCCGCAAATAACGACATCATACATCGTTGAAATGTCGCGGGGGCGTTACACAATACAAATGGCATTCGATTATACGCAAATGTCCCATATGGGCATGTAAACGTTGTTTTCTCACGATCTTCGGGCGAAATGTGGATTTGATAGTATCCCGAATATCCGTCAAGAAAACAATAGAAAGCATGCCCGCTCAGTCTCTCGAGCATTTGATCGATGAAGGGAAGAGGAAAGTGGTCCTTACGAGTAGCATCATTTAGTTTCCTAAAGTCTATACATACTCGATGACCGGTGATTAGCCTTACAGGAATTAACTCATTCAACTCATTGGCTTGCACCGTCAATCCTCCCTTCTTGGGAACTACGTGGATAGGGCTTACCCATTCGCTATCAGCAATTGGAAATATAATTCCCATTTCTAGCATTTTTATAACCTCATCCCTAACCACGCCCTTTAATTGTGGGTTAAACGCCTCCGAGGTTGTGCAACAAACTTTCTTTCAGTGGTCCACGGAGATCTTGTGCATACATACGCTAGGACTAATGCCCTTGACGCCTGCTATGGTCCATCCAAATGCTCCATGGTACTCTCTCAAAACTCTCATTAGTTTCTCCTCTTGTAAGTCCGTCAAGGATGAAGATATAATTAGCGGCAAAGTCTCATCTTGAAGAAATACATACTTCAAATTTGCAGGAAGAGGTTTTAAAGTCAAATTTGTGGGAGGTTCTTCCAAAGAGGTTTTCAACTTTTGACCCGGTGAGTTTGAGTTCAAGTACTTATGCCACGTTGGTCTATGATAGAATCTTTCAATCTCCGCAAAGACTTACTTCCTCTACAGGCCTTGGGGTCCCTCATCGCATCTGGCCATATCATCTTCTCCTCCTCACTACTAATGTACTTGACTTCATCCTCTTCTTCCAAGACAAAGATCCAAGAAATCCTTGATACTTTCATGTTGTTGAAATTCTTGAACGATCCTATCAATGGAATCCAACATGAAACATGCATCTTCCCCATCATCAAAGTTGCTTCATGGTGTCGAAGACATTGAATGCAACTCTCTCTTCGCTCACTCTCAATACCAACTCGCTTTGTAAACATCAATTAGCGTTCTACTAGTGGCCATGAAAGGTCTCCCTAATATCAATGGCACTTCGTGAGTTAGCTTCCATATCTAATACCACAAAGTCGACGAGGAATACAAACTTTTCAACTCTTACTAGCACATCCTCAACCACTCCACACGGTTCTTTGTGAACGGTCACTAATTGCAATGTGATTGAGGTCTTCTTAAGATCTTTCATGCCTAGTTTCCAAAAAAATAGATAGTGGCATCAGTTCACGCTTGCTCTAGATCACACAAAGCTTTGTTTAAACATACGTTACCTATGGTGCAGGGAATGAGAAAGCTTCCCGGATCTTTGCATTTTGGGGGTAACTTATGTTGAAGAATGGCTGAGCACTCCTCATTGAGGCATATGGTCTCTAAATCTAGGAGTTTCCTTTTAGTTGAGACGGCGTCTTTCAAAACTTGTCAGACTTCAGGCATTTCACTAGTGCTTCAACTAGAGGTATATTGATTTGTAACTTACTGAACATATCCACGAACTTCTTATACCTCTTATTATCAAACTTAGGTTTCGGCTTTGGTGGAGGATAAGGTAGAGTTGAAGGATCGACATCAGTGAAAATTGGGTACTTATTATCAAAAAGTTCAACTCTAGGGCCAGCAGGTTCTTTATAGGTTCTTTGCTTAGGCAAAGACTCGGAAGTATGGGTCTCATTGCTTGGCTCACCATCCTTATTCTTTGTGACTTTCTCTTTCTCTTTCAGGGATGGTGGAGTTACTTCTTTTCCACTTCTTGTCATGATCGCATTCAAGTCCTTAGGGTTCTTTTCAGTGTTGCTTGGTAACCCTCCAGGAGGTCTAGTTGAAACTTGCTCAGCTAGTTGTCCTACCTGGTGCGTGAGGTTTTGGACTAGAGCTTCTTGATTGGTCACCTTAGCGTCGGTCTTCTGACAATATTGGCTAAAGTTAGTGGCTAAGTCAGCCATAGATTTTGAAAGTTGTCCCATATTGTCAGTGACCACATTACTCAGTTTTTCTATCGCAGCTTCCCAACCAAAAGTTTTAGTTTGTTGTGGTACATAAGGGGTAGGCGGTTTAGGCCTTTCTCCTGCATTAATGTCACTATATCGGAATCCAGGATGGTTATGGTTAGGCCTGTACCCTCCTCCGACATAATTGGCTTCTTCAGTACCAGCATTCTCACTTTGAGGTGCTTCCTCGATTCCACCCCTTTTCTACTCTTGTCATCCTCTCTTGCATCCCATCTACCTTATTGTTGATAATGAGAAAGTTGTTCTAAGATTTTGGTAGATGCACTATCATCAAATATATCGCCATCTTCACAGTAGCTATGTCAACGCCTCCCCATTGGTCATTCATCGCTATTTGTTCCATCTTCCCTTGTGCCTCCTCTCGGAGATAAAGAACAAACGCTCCATTCTTTGGAGGCGTCTACTCTAATTTTTCAGTCTCTCTCAACCCATGGTAAAAGTTTGCATTAAAAGCCAAAGAGAGATGTCATGATGAGGACACTTCCTCATGGCTTCCTTGAAAGCGCTCCCAAGCTTGATCAAAACTCTCCCCTGTGTTGTTGCTTAAATCCTAGGATGTCTTGGCGTAACTTAAAAGTTTTTCCTAAGGGAAAATACTTATTCATGAATTTTTGCAACAATTGTTCCCAAGTAGTGATAGATCCAAACTTCTAAAGAGAGAAGCCATTGCTTAGCTTTATCTTTCAAAGTGAAAGGAAAAGCTTAAGACGAATGTTCCCTCCGGGATTAATGCGGTTTCATCTGATCGACGATTTCCAAGAAATTCATTACGTGAACACCAGGATCCTCGTTTTGGACTCCATGAAAAGTAGAATAGTTGGTCACCATTTGAATTACATTAGGCCTAGGGTGATAGACTTCCGCAGCAGATTGCGGTGTGCTACGATCAAGGGAATGAATTGCTCAATAGTGGGCGTTGCATAACTTTGCAAAGTGCGCCTCGCTCCTTGAACTAGGGCTTGGTTCTCATTATTAGCATTTGCATTCACATTATTGATAACAGGATTAATAACAGGATTAGGTACCTGGTTTGGATTGACCGGAGGATCTTTCATTTCTGTCTCAGATTCAGACTGTTCAGACTGATCGGTTGTATGTTCTTCTTCCACTCCTTGCTCGCTTTCCTCAAGATTTGGATCCTCTTCTCCTTGCTTAGCCAGTTCCCTAGCTAACTTCCTATTTCGCCTTGCAACTTTCTCTATTTGAGGATTATAAGGTTCAAGCGGTTCCTTCGATTTCCGAGTAGCGTACTATAAAATAATAAACAACAGTAAAACAATTAACCACTAGTAAAGGCTAGGCCTTTAACTAACCAAATAAAACTAAAACAGACTCGAAATAAGTTGAGAAAAGAAAACGTAAATAAAACAGAAGCAGAATACTATAAAAATGATACAGAACAGAAACAAACAAAAAAAAAAAAGTAAATAATTCCTCGGTCGACCGAGAGCTATGGTTCGGTCGACCGAACGCTTTTTTTTTTTTTTTTTTTTTCGACACTGTTTAATATACAGACTCTTATTCACAGAATATTCACGAATCCAGTCCTAACAAAATAAGCTATATCTTAATTTAATGACTCGAGTCCCCGGCAACGGCGCCAAAAACTTGATGGAGGTCAAGTTAAATTATTAACTCGAGACCTACTAACCCACTAGCAAGAGAACTAGGTTCAATTGTAGTATAGCTAGATAGAGTCGAGGTCGATCCCACAGAGACTCAGCACAAACAAAACACAACTTACTTTATCAGAACTAAATTGAAAGGGCGGTCTACGACCAACTAAATGCAGTAAATAAAATAGTGACAACCACAAGACACAAAATACCACAAAGACAAATTAAAGACTACTAAAACACGGATAATACGGTTGATATTATCTAGACAAATAGTATTGATTACGCTAGTAGATCATAACTCCCCCATGTGAATTAGGTTGATAACGAGACAAAACAAACGTTAAAGATTAATTATTATGACTACGGGAGTCATCCCACAAGGTAGATTTAGCTCGGTTAGGCCATCTAAATCATCGTGCCTCCATTACGTGACTTCGCTTTTTAATGCCTCCATCTCATATAACCCGACACAATTATTTCACTAGGGATGCCGGTATAAACCGTAACCTCATCTAAGCAACATTCCTATGGTGTGGCGCGCACTTCTTAGATGCCGATTCAATCTATATCCTAAGTAACAATCACTTTTTGAGTTTCATGTTAAATTATGATGACGAATAATTAAGTTGATCAGGTTTAATTACTCGTTTAAATTCCAAATCAGAGAATCTGACGTAGTCGAAGCCGATCATAATATTGCCCTACACATCACCACGCTCGGTCGACCGAATGACAGCACTCGGGCGACCGAATGTCATGTCTAGGTCGACCGAACACAGTTCTGTGTCGGAATAAATCATGATTACTTCTTAACGTTTCTAACCTAAGCACATGGGTTCGTAAATAAATCTACATCACGCAATCAATACAAATAAAACTACTCCATAATAAAATATAACAAATCTACGAATAGAAATTGCATAATTGAATAGTCATACCCTCGAAGACGAGAGTGACTCCCCCTCTTTAATGCGCTCCCTAATCGGAGAGTCCGACGAATCCACAATGAAAGAACAAAAAGAAAAGAAAAGAAAACTAAAAAGCTAAAATTGTATGAATTGTTTTGTGTTGTAGTGGTGTTGGTGGTGGTGTTGGTGGTGGTGTTGGTGGTGGTGTCTTCTCAATTTCGGAGCTGCTGCTTATATAGGAGTTGTAGCCGACATAGGGAGAATCCAGAAGATTGACATGCATTTATCAACTTAGGCTCGGGTGACCGAACCTACACGCTCGGTCGACCGAATGACATGGCTCAGTCGACCGAGCCTCCCTGTTTACGCGTTTTCAACTTCGGTTCGTCTGACTTGTTCCCCACTCCATGATTTTGAATTGATCTGATTAATCTTTTCTTCAATGCTCCGATTTTCTTCTCTTTTATCTTGAGATTTCTCGATTGCGTGATAATTATCTTCCCGATTTATCATAATCTGCAAAATCAGCATTTATCACACAATTAATTGCTCTTTTAATAATAAAAACATCTAAATACCAATTATCATATTAATAATCACTCATCATTAAATAATAAATATAAACACGTGATTAAATATGAAATATATATAATTAACTCCGATTTAAGGTTATTATTGATGACATAAATGGGTACATTTTAACCGTCATCAACTTGTCATTAATGATGACCTCGACCAGCTCGTGTTCGGCAGTGAAATCAGGCTCGTCCCGGATTTGCAATGTTTCAACCTCTACAGCCCTTTCTGGGACTTCTTTTATCGTGGCGATTTGGTCCGTATCCATATTGAACCCCTCCACTCTGGGTCGTTTGGAGTCAACCCTATTCTTTGTCATATACTTGAGGAAAAATCCGGGTCGACTTGTGGCGACCCCGATTTCGTCCCCTAAATGGAACTTGACCCTTTGGTGGGGAACAGAAGCCACCATTTGAAACTTTCTCATAGCTGGAATCCCCAAAATCATGTTGTAGTACGAGGGGAGATCGATGACTAAGAAAGTGACTACCTCAGTTCGACAGGGTTCATAGTCGCCCAAAGTGATGTTGAGGTCGATTGTGCCTTTGACCCGTACTGTATCGTTGGTAAAGCCCTCGAGCACTCCGAGGTAGGGTTTTAACTTGGCCTCTCCGAATCCGATTTGTTTTAAACAGTCGAAATATATGACATCGTGCCAGCCCCGGTGTCGATCATCACTCTGTTGACGCCATGTTTATCGTTCACCCTGACTTTTAGGATGAGGGGTATCTCCATAGAGCCGTCGACTGTGGTCAGATCATTTTTGGTAAACATGATTCCTTTCTCATTTTCCCCCAATACTATCTGTTTTTCAAAGCCGCATGTGTTGATTTGATGTATCTGGGATTTCAGCTGACTGTTGCTGGGGATATTCCCGTGATAACTTGAACCTCCTTCTGATAGACGCGGGGTTGGCGCCCCTGACTGGGGCCAGCGTTCCCATCGCGCTTATACCTAGTCGTTGGTCCCTCACGGATTAACCTCTCTATTTCCCCCCTCAAGGTGAAGCATTCATCAGTGATGTGACCATGGTCTTTATGATAGTCATAGTATTTTGACTTATCATGACTGTCAGGATCGCCCCTCATGGGCTTGGGTTTATCGAAATGCTCGCGGATCTCAAACAGTATCTGGGACGCTTTTGTGTTAAGCAGCGTGAAGTTATCCTCGCTTAATTTATACGACTTCTTGGCCTCGCGGTCATGGTTCGTGTCTCGGCCCTTCTCTTATTTACGATCATCCGCGCGATCCTCTTTCTGTGAATGCTGCTCTGTTTTAGGCTTTGCTCTCCCGGAGGACGGCGCTTTGCTAACTCCCATCATTCTGGCCCTTTCCAGCATTTCCCTAAGGCCCGCTTTGGGGGGTCGTAGGTTAAATTCTATCTTCATCGGACCTTTGGTGATCCCGGTGAGAAAGCATGTTATGACCGCATCGTCTGGGATATTTCTAGTTTGATCATATACATTGATGAACCGCTCATAGTATTCCTTTCCGGACTCATGTCCCCCATACGAACCTCGTACAGATCCTCGATGGTTTTCTTCGGTCTGCTCGCCGATTCAAATTCTTTGATGAACTTTCAACTGAGCCACAAGGGAGCCCGCATACCCAGGAAGCAGCCCTGTCCTGCATGCTACCGACTAAGGCGATGCACCAGACAGACTTATTTTGAGTTGCTAGGGTGATGCGGCCCTGGAAGGCGGTGAGCCAGTCGTTCGGACAAGAACTCCCATTGTAATAATTATAACTGGGGTAGCTAACCTTTTCTTTGCTAGTGGGCAATGTTTCGGTGATTCTGCTGGGGAGTACGTCGATCCCTGTGATTGGGGCGACTTTCTGGGCGGGCCTCGACTTTTTTAGTTCGTCGAGCTCTTTTTTCATTATCTCCATCTGTTCTGCCAAGAAAGGGTCAAACCTGGGTCGTGACAGTGCTTGCGTGTCAGCTCGGTCCAGCCTGCGCTCTGATTCCCCGTGATCTTGCGATACCTCCTGAGCTCTTTTTTCCCTTATAATCATGCGGGTGTCCTGCGCGTTTCTATCTTGACGGGGGGTATTTCTCCCCCTGGAAGGCTGAGACGACTTGGGGCCGAGGCCTTGTCCTTCTCACCTAGTCTTTTAAAAGCTGATCCTCTTTCGACCGTCTTTCCTCTCTGATGATCGCGATCTGGGAGGACCGAGGTTTGTACTATTTCTTTCCTCAGTCCCTTGCGACCCGATGAGTGTACACTTTCCTCTATCTCGATCCCCTGGATCTGGCTCTAGCGGCCTTTATCTAGGGCCACAGGAACGATTTCATTTCTGGGAGGATTTGGGGGTCGGATCAACATGAGGGCTTGGCCCTTTGCCACCAAGCGAGAGTTAGTCAGGTACATAGTTTCAGTATACCTCGCATATTCCATCATTTCTGTGACTTCCGGGTCTTCCTGGAAACCTGGTCTTGTTTCAGGGGTCGACCATTGGCTTTGCTGCGACCTGGCCGGCTCCTTGCGAGCCTCTTCTAGAGCGGCGATAGCCTCCTTTGACTTAGTTTTTTTATTAATGACATTCCGGGCGTCGCTAGGGGCTAGGGCCCCTATCTGCGACCCTTCGCCTTCGGTGGGAAGATTGTCGAGTGTTTCTCCCACAACCTCTCTGCGAGCCTGATGCTGTGTGCCCCCATTTGTGGGGGTTTTGGGCGTCAGCTGTCCTTTGCTTCCTGCCATCGCTGAGTTAGCGAACCGATTTGGCTGGGGATAAGATTTGCTTGTGGTCTAGATCAGAGATCCTTTTTGGATAGTGATAGATCGGGTGACGTGGCGTCTGGAAATATATTTTTTGAGGGAAAAGTAGCAAAGATTTGCATAATGCAAACCCTAAACGTGTATGGCTATTTTTCAGAAGTTTTGTATTGATGAGGGTTTTTCTGGTATATGTTTTTGAGGCAGAAAATGTCACCTTCTGATGGTTTTCTTCACTAAGGGAAGGAAACAAAAGCAGTTTGGGGGTTTTCTTTGTAAGATTACCTCTTTTACGGGGTGAACTCAAACGAGGGGACACAGCCGGACGTTTCCAGACCGGTGGAGGTGGGATTCCTTCGATCTGCCGTGTGTTAAGACCTTTAGACGATTTTTACGCCTGGGACCGAGAGCATGTTGTTGCTTAGTTTCCCGGTAATGAAGCCAACTGATGAGGGTGAAATCATCACGATGGCACAGCGGTGTGGATTTAATGGATATCTGGCTGATTTGTAGGTGATTAAATGTAAGTTAGCCGGAGATGTGCGGCGGCGATAGGAGGAAAGTGAGAGAGGTGGTGTTTGTGCAGAGCTTTGGCCTGCTTTTGTATTAGAATGTCTATATCATCTTTAGGTTACACAAGCCTTCCTTTTATAGGAAGAGAAAACTTAAGAGCAAAGTAAAAGACAGAAGTCACTAAGCAGCTTAGTCACTGATCTTGCTTAACATCCAAGTAAACTAGTAAATATCTGGACTGCAAGTGGATAAAATATGGCGACTTCTTGGGGTCGCATAGAGCGCCGACTCCGTTTGTCTTGCCCTTGCTCCCTGTTTCCTCTCAAGTCTTGTGCGGCCTTTTGCGGGCCTTTTATCTAAGGTCGCGATCCGGCCCCCTAGTCAGGGTGACGCTCTAGGCGGGGTTTGATGACGGCGACCTTGACTTGGTACCATTGGCGTCGCCAATGATGTATCCGCGGACCTTCCGCCGGTATGATGAGCCAGAGGCTATTTCCGGGACTAAATGGTGGCGATTTATTTGTATGCATCAATTAATATTTCGGTTTAGCCTTTAACTTATTTAGTTTAGACAACTTATACTTGTAGACATTTACCTTCCCATTCTTGGCTTTCTTTAAAGGAAATGGCCGTGAACTAGCAGTCCATTTGACTAGACACTACTCATGAACTGTGGGATGTCTAGTGAGATTGATACCAAATCATTCTTGTCATCTTTGAACTAATTTTATTTTGTCTCTCGCTCAACACGAGTGACAGCAGTCACATTCTTATCAAATGCCACTTAAGTTTGTAGGCTCAAGAGGATCATCCTCTTCCAAAGAATTAATTTGCATTCCCGATTATTGAGTTCAACGTTCTTGTTACTTTTCCACTTTTACGAAGTCATCATCAGTCAATTTTTCATGTTTAGCAGTTTAGATACCTTGAGATGATATGTAGTTGTAAAATAATTTATGACAGAAATATAAATCAAATCGTACACCACAACATATAATAATTTTAGGAATAATAAACATGATTCATGCATGCAGTTTATCCTACCATTCCAAGGATTTAATCTCACACCTCAGTGCCGCCGACGGGTAGGTCAAACAGGTGACCATTAAATTGAGACAATCTCTCTCAACAATTAACTGAGAATCAGACATCCCGATTTAATTGTTAATTACCTTCCTTTTTCAGCCATGATATTTCCGAAAATACCCTTTAGAGTGTGACCTACTGTTTCAGATTTTTAAGTAGACCCCGAGCCGCCGAAGGGTAGGTCATTGACCCGACGAGTACTCAAAATTCTATCCTTTCGGAAACCAAGCCTTGAATTTTGATAGCGGTGGAGGCCATCCGAAGGGGGGCGAAATCAAAGCGGCACGAGGCATCACCATTCTTTCACCGACCCGTCCTCTTCGTTGGTTCATATACGACTATTGGATGAATCGGGCTAAGCTTGCCTCATGGAGCCGAAACTCGCCGGATAGCTCGACCTTGCCGGACCCCCGACGCTAACGTCGCACGTGTGCGGGTGCTCGGTTGAAAATCGGGCTAAGGTTGCCGCATTGAGCCTAAACTCACCGGATAGCTTGACCTTGCCGGACCCCCGTGGCTAACCCCGCACTTGGACGGAAAAGTCAAGTCGAGCCGAAGCCCTGTTGACCGCCCGAACCAATTTTCGAACATTTTGCTCAGTTAGTGTCCAACTTTTCCGGATTTTCTAATTTTTCAAGTATTAAAATTCTTTTATGTAGTCACCACATAATTAAAATCCACGAATGATTTTTAGATCCCAAAATTAAATTTACCGAGTAAATTTTATTTTGTCATGTGAATTTTGTATCCCGATAAAATTCCGTTCATTTTAATTAATTTAATTAATTACCTAAATTAATCTAAATTAATTACGTTTCGTACATGCCTAATTAATATCACGATTAATTATCTACATGTATGCATATGCTAGGAGTGGAATTCATGAATATGATGCATGTCATGGCATGGTTATCATAAATAATCAAACATGAAAATAAATGCGTAAAAGTAAACCACTGAGATGGACCGTTGGTACCCCCGTATCTAATCTATAAAACAAATAAATAAACCATAAAATAATTTGTAGCCACCATCGGGTATAAGATTTTTCTGCTCCAGATCTTCAATAAAAGGTCCTTCTAGCTGAGTTGGTTGAAGCTCTTTCTTCCTTCATCACCACCCAAGTTTGATTCCCTGCTCCCCACTTTTTTTTGTCGTTTTTTTTTTATTACGAACAGAAAAAAATTTTAAATTTACGATCAAAAAAAATCATAATTTTATACGGCTAAGGGGATTCAAACTCGGGTCTGCACACAATTAAACCTATGTCTTGACCACTGTGTTGTAGCTTTTATTCTTCAAACTCTTTGCCCGGAAAAATAAATAGGCCCTCGGCCGAAAAAAATAACAGAAAATTTAAAATGCAAAAATAAATTACATGATCTCCTATACCCAAAAAACGGGTTTACAATAGATCTAACGGTAAACAGGTACCAACCCCAATCCATCTCGTCAACCAAACATTCAATCGCATAAATTAAATTAAAAGATGCAATTTTTATTCTATTCCACTCATTATTAATTAATTATGCAATCATGATCACAAAATCGCTTTAACCTAGCTCTGATACCATATGCTGGATATACAGAAACCCGAATCCTGATCCGATCCATAATTGGATAGTCAGATCTGATTCACAGCACCGATCGAGACACTCGATCTTGCACAGCGGAAGTTACGAATAAATTTCTTCTCCCAATTTATCCATAGTGTGAGGCGCCACTTCTGTCAATATTTTAATAGAAAACGTCTTTTCTATTTTACATATTATTTATAAAATAAATAATATTGCATATTCATTAAATAGGCCAACTATTTAATTTATTCTCGAGGTTCCATAAAACGAGAAAACACTCGCTTGTTAGGAGCCAACCCGGGGACCATGGACCTATAACCAGTAGCTACAATAAATTGAATAAAATATTCATCGAACATACTATTTCTACTCAACTTACTAATTCCGGAATTACGCCGTCATAAATCCAAAACTGAACTCTATCGATTATAGATATAACTTATTCTCACAACGTCAAGTCGAGTCGATAAGTGTCCATTGATATAACCATTACATATAAACTAACCCTCCAAAGACTATCCGTAATGAAGCGGGATTATTTCCGTAAACCTTCTTCAATACATCTTATCCATATTTGCCATTAACCCACTAGTGATCAATTAGTTCATAAACCGCATTTAACTCCGCGGATCGATCGATTTCTAGGATTAACAAATAAGGGATTGTCTTTCTCCTTCCCGCAGGAAGGAATGAATTCCATATCAGTGAGACACACACTTCTCACTCATTCCAGAATAGTGCCAACGTGAAAGTGATTCGGACCGCGACACTTAACGATCCTTAACGAACACATCAAACCCTATCCTGAAATCAGTAGGAGTCTGTAATCACTTCAGGATTAAGGCTAATCCTGTTGGAAGTAACGCCCGAAAGACAATTTATGTAATTGTTTTTAGAATTAATAAATGACATATTTATTCTCATCTTATTATTTGCTTCGTGCTTATATGTAATACACTACTGAAAACCCCAAGTCGTATCATATGTAGCCATATAACTTAGTGTGTGTCAAACATGAGGATTAAGTTTATGGTGATACACTTGAACTATTAGTCCGTGGTGAACTTAATCAAAGTATGGGGTCTATTGATTAAACCACCATTAATGCGGCCAGAACACTTTATGGTGTGACCGTCTTATCCGGACCGTCGACATTGGTTGTCTAAGTGGGGCATTTATATATGATGAGTCATATGGGACTGTACCGATTTAATCTGCGTTTCTCATATAATTACGTGACTGAGAAATCTTATTAAATCACAAGATGATCATATAAGGATTAACCTTAATCCTGAAGTGATTACAGACTCCTGCTTGTATCAAGATAGGGTTTGATGTGTTCGTTAAAGATCGCTAAGAGGCGCGGTCCGAATCACTTTCACGTTGGCACTATTCCGGAATGAGTGAGAAGTGTGTGTCTCACGGATATGGAATCTATTCCTTCTCGCAGGAAGTAGAAAGATGATCGAGGCTAAATTCACCCTTCAAAAACAATTTATAAAGACTCGAAACCGTGGGTAAACTAACTCTCTAACCGGCAGTGTACTGGGTCGATTGCTAGAATAGCTACAGGAGTACGAGGTCGAACCCAAGGGAAAAGTGTTTGTGAGTACCAAAGCGAACGTGTAACTTAGTCTAGGTGATCAATGTTTTTAAAGTGTTTGTTTACTACAACGACACTAAAGTGATTTATACTAACAAGTCTAAAGATAGAAATGAAAGAAAGAAGATTAAACTACTAAGTTTTAAAGATTGATTAAGGGACATAGCCGAACCATGATCAAAGAAGCTAATTTCAACCCCAAGGATAGACGAAACCGGGAGTGTGCAACAAAACAAACGAACTCTTGCATTCAATCTCACGGGTGCGTACTCCTAATCCCGGTGCTAAGGTCTGAACAACTCTCTCCTAACACCTTATGCCATGCTAACTACCCTTCCTTAAAGAAGATTCACTAACAAGACAAGTTATGCACTAGAGCCGCTTAAACGTTAAAACGAGTAACCTCGCAATGGACTCAAGCTTAACAACTAAACCGAGCCTACGCCACAATCTTAGAACCCTTTTTCCCACATCTATCTATCTGAACAACTCTTTAGATTGATGTGTGTGATTTTTGACCTAGGTGATCAATCTAGCCCAAATCCGTTATAACAAGTTCTAAGACATGAAACAAGCAAGATTAAATAATAAAAAGCACTACCCACTCCCAATTTCATCACCCAAAGGGTGATTTCACCAAATTTCACATGATTCGACTATGAAAAGGGATTAGCTACTCATTATACTAATCGAAACATACATAAAACAGTAAATGAAAGCCATAATAAGTAAAAGAGAGAAGAAATATACCATAGAAACAATAATTTCGAATTTGAGATCCAAAAAGTACACTTTGAAGAACTAATTAAAAGATGGTGACTTAGAAGTTGGAATGAGAATTTGAGCTTGGAAATGGAATAATTAAGCTTTGCTTATGCTAATCTATGCTAAGAGAAAGTGGAATAATCCATTACAAATTTCGAGCAAAGAGTGGGTATAGTTTAGCTAAGAGAGGGGGGGAATAATGTGATGAAATTCGATGGAAGTGGGTGTTTATAGGGGAAAAATCTGCAGAAAATGGCCCCAAACGCGCGTTTGGAGGTCCCCAAATGCGCGTTTCAACACCTAACTCTCTGTACGAAAAAAACAGTTCCAAACGCACGTTTGAAATGTTCAAACGCACGTTTGAGACGTTGCTGTTTTCTGGCTGGGGTAAAACCATGATATCTTCGCGTGTAGAACTCCGATTTGAGTGATTCAAAATTCGTTGGAAATATATTTCAATTATCTACAACTTTCATGAAGAGACCATGACCATAAAATGCCTCCATCATAGCTCAAATTGCTTCTGAACAGAACGTAGCGTGAAGATACCAACTATTTTTCTTCCTTTTCTTCATTTTTCTTCTTCCTTGGCTCATTCTTGCACCTTGATCATACTTCTCATCATAAATCTTCGCCTTCCGGGTTCTCGTGACGCCTATGCCCTACAATCGCATGAACGAACAACACACACAAACGATTCCGGAGGGTAAAAGTGCTCGGGAATGGGTTAATATCACTAAAAAGAGGTAGTAAACCATCAAAGCGACGGATTTACTCCCCGTGCTATAAACTCACGATATTACCCGAAAATGGTCTAAAAACACTGAGAATGTGCTAAAAGTGGGATAAACGGGGGTGGAAAATGCACCGGAATCACGTAAATTTGACTCCCATCAAAAGACAATCCCCTTATTTGTTGATCCTAGAAACTGATCGATTGGCCGAGTTCGTATTGGTTATGAACTAATTGATGACTAGTGGTTTAATGGTAAATAATGATAAGATGTAGTGAAGAAGGGTTACGGAAATAATCACGCTTCGTTACGGATAGTCTATGGATGGTTAGTCTGTATGTAATGATTATATCACTGGACACTTATCGACTCGACACTTTGAGAATAAGTTTTATCTATAATCGATAGAGTTCAGTTTTGGATTTATGGTGGCGTAATTCCAGAATTAATGAATTAAGTAGAAATATTCTGTTCGATGAATATTTTATTTAATTTATTGTAGCTACTGATTATAGGTCTATGGTCCCCGGGTTGGCTCCTAACACGCGAGTGTTTTCTCATTTTTTGGAACCTCGAGATTAAATTAAATAGTTGGTCTATTTAATGAATATGCAATATTGGTAAATAATATGTAAAATAGAAAAGACATTTTATATTAAATTTAATGACATATGAGGCGCCACATTTGGGATAAATTGGGAGAAGAAATTTTCCTAGATTATCTCATTTGTGTAATTAATTAATTATCTATTTGTTGGATAATTAATGAAAAATTAAGAGATTGATTTTTTGGGAACTATCTCTTATTTTTGTAGCAAAAATATATTTTCCTTATGGGAATAGGTTTTTGTGGTATGAAAAGGATAACTCTCTTGATTAGTTATTTTCTATATATAAAGAGAGTTCCTCCTAGCACAATAACACAACAAAAATGCGCCACAACCAAAATAAAAGGAAGAAAAATTAGTTTCTTGCCTTTAGTCATTAGAAGAAGAAAAACCTAGGGTTTTTCTTGTGCATATTCGAGGAGGTTCTACTGGCGAGGATCGACGCCCACCGATCGTCATAGTTAGAGAGATACAATCAGGAAGATTGCGGCTTCTCCTTGGTCGATTTTATCATCTCTCTCCGATAAGGTAAATCTTCAACCTTCTCGTAGGATTAATTAGTTGTGTCTCATATCGTAGAATCGCATAAGCTTCATTTCAGAAAGATCGAGTGTCTCGATCGATGCTATTACTCTAGCATGTGGTAGCAGAGCCAAAGTTAAATGTTTACGATATCGAGAGCAAAATTAATTAATTTAGGAGTGGAATTGCATATAAGATTGCATCTTTTAATTTTTATTTATGTGATTGAATGTTGTGGTGGATTTGAGATGGATTGGGGTGATGCAGTTAGATCTATTGTGTTTCGTATAATTAGTATTATACGGGTAATATCGATTAAGTGATGCAGTTAGATCTATCAGTAGTTTCGTATAATTTATTTTGCAATTTATGTAATTTATTTTTGCAATTTAAATTTCATAGTAGTAGTTTTTTTTTCTGGATCCGTCGGCCAAAAAGAAATTTTCAATGGAAAGAAAAAAGGGGCGCTGCAACAATATTGCGCCAGGCACTATTCATGCGGAAGAAAAAAAAAAAACCGCGGCTGAAGTTGGAGTACGAGGAAAGGCATCAATTTAACCAAGACATCAATTTATCCAAGGCATCGAGGAAAAGGCATCAATTTAATTTTTTTTTTTTTTTTTGCTTTTCCTAGTTTAAATAGGTTAGATAAGGGATACCAACGATCCATCTCAGTGGTATATATTTTACGCATTTATTTTCATGTTTGATAATTTATGTGAAATAACCATGCCATGACATGCATTATATTCATGAATTCCACTCCTAGCATATACATACATGTAGAAAATTAATTTTGATATTAATTAGACATGTATAAAGACGTAATTAATTTAGATTAATTTAGGTAATTAATTAAATTAATTAAATCGAACGGAATTTTATCGGGACATGAAATTCACATGATAAAATAAAATTTACTCAATAAATTTAAATTTGGGATCTAAAATTCATTCATGGATTTTAATTATGTAGTGACTACATAAAAGAATTTTAATGATTGAAAAATTGGAAAATCCGTAAAAGTTGGACACCAACTGAGCAAAAGGTTCGAAAATTGGTTCGGGCAGTCAACAGGGCTTCGGCCCGACACGACTTGGCCGTCCAAGTGCGGGGTTAGCCACGGGGGTCCAGCAAGGTCAAGCTATCCGGCGAGCTGAGGCTCAATGGGGCTACCTTAGCCCGATTTTCAACCTAGCACCCGCACACGTGCGACGTTAGCGTCGTATATGAACCAACGAAGAGGACGGGTCGGCTTAGCCAATCCCGACACCGTTCAGTGAACTCGGTTAAAGCACAGCCAGGGTTTAATACCGATAAGTTGGTGATTGTTTTTCAAGATTATTGTTTTCAAATTATTGAGATAAAATTCTAAGATCCTAAATTTTTATCATGAAAATATTAGTACTATAAAATTCTTTGGTGAATTTTAATTGTGTAGTGTCTACGTGAGAGAATTTCTAAAGAATCGATAAATTGGAAGATCATGAATATAGTGTCACTAGTTAGACGGTATTTGGAACCGATAAACTAGTGGGAGCTTTAAATTTATGATCATTTGTTTTTCGATTTCGTGGAAAATTCGCAAGTCCTAATATATTAGGATTATAAAATTCATGGTGAATTTTAAATTGTGTAGTGTCTACACAAAGATTTTATAAATCCGTGAAATTGGAAAGTCGTGAATAAGTGACACTAGTTAGAAGGTATTTGGAACCCGAGTAACTAGTGGGAGGATTAATTTAAATATTCATGATTTATTGTTTTCGGATTGTAAATAAATTCGAAAATCCTAAAAGACGCGCTAAATTTCAAAATAACGAGTGGGAGGCGGGAAGGTGACAACCGACCCTCGGCTCTCTACTGTTGACACAAGCACCGTGAGAGAATGGTGACGCCTCATGCCGCTTTGATTTGGCCCTTGCCGGATGGCCTTCACCGCTATCAAAATTCAAGGCTTGGTTTCCGATATGATAGGATTTTAAGTCTTTCGTCTGCGTCATTTGACCTCTGTAACGCCCCAAATTTTATAGCATAAGACGAGAAGGGTAAAATTGTCAAAAATTATAATTGTAAGTTTCTTTTATAATCGTGGTAGTGACGAGTCACAAAAACGCAATTTTTTTTTCCCTTATATATCATTATATTGTTCCAAAGTTATTTTAGCTAGTTTGATTTATATATTGGATTTAAACATATACTTTCAAGATAAATATTAACTTCTTATTTTTTTATTTTATTTTTTAGACGTAAATAAGATTGTAATTGTTATTACACACGTTACTTTCACTTTTGATTTTATAGTTGTTATCCGTTACAGTTGGGAAGTAGATACTAATTACTATTAAGTGTTTACGTTATTTTTCGGAATATGAGTATATAAGGGCAATGTTAGGAATATGAGTATTACATCTTTTAGCATCAAAAACTGATACCTCACTTATTCTGCTGTCCAAATTGTCTTCTCCAATCTTCTTCTGTTTCCTTCATCGGCCATACATAATTATTGTTGTTTCACGATCGTTACCGTAACCGTCTCTTTATATATTTATATTGTCACCGAAAACCATCCATGGACATCAACAAATGAATGTTCAGGAACCGGAAATACCGTCACCGCCATTCACCATCTCCAACCGTTTTAGTCGCCGTGTTCGGCAATCCAAATGAAAAAAAACACAAAACCGCTGTTGCTCTACCCCTCATTTTTCCAGTGATGCCTTTGTATCCTCAATGGGTTACTGCTCTAAGGATGGATTCATTTAGTATGTTCTACGACCATCATCAAATACGCAACCGTAATGGTCCGAAACCGAAATTCTAACAATCAGAGTATCTTTTGATAATTATTCTTGCGTGCTATATATCCCCATGTTGTGCTCTCGTATTTTAGTTCTTCTGCCAAATTGGCATTCATCAAGCCATAATAATCAACATTTTCGATAGACCAACAGGAGAGAAATTGTTTTGGCAGGAAGTTGTGTTTTGTAATTTGGATTCAAAGTGGATTTGGGAATACGGCTAAAATATATTGGATCACTAGATGCTTGTTTCCATTGAGTATAGTTCTGCAATGGTGATAATTCTTGGAGTAAGAAAACCGACATCGGGACAAGAGAAGCAATATAAAATTAAGGTTTTAGAGCAAGTGATCTATCGTCCAACCCGTTGAAGGATTTCAACCTTAACATCTAACTTGACTGACGGACCGGAATGTGAGTCTTTTATTTTGATATAAAGCCAAAAGTGTGTTTTATATTATTTTCAAGCATTTTATGTATAGTGAATATAACTTTTAAACTCAGAAGTCGTTTTCGAATAATTTCTTTAAAATTACTAAAGCAAAATGTTTCATTAATAATCATTGTTTGATTTAAAGTCACATCTTTTAAACAATAAAATGATACTTGGAATACTTGCTCGCTCGCTCGTGACACGAAAGTGTCAAGGCTCAGTGGCTAGGGAGATTAGAGTTCTTGCTCTTGGAGAACGTCTAGTCACCGGTCTCGGGCCTCTTGACTCAAGTCTTCCGACAAGCGATAGCTAGAGTGCTCACTCGTAGAGTGGGGACAGTACCTTTTCCCGAAGATTCATTACTGCTCTGCCCCGGAAAGCAAGGGCGACGGTTGGTGCGTGGGTCTAGGGCATGGATAGGGTTGGTTTGGAGCCATGTAGGAGGTTTGCACGGTGAAGGTTGATTCTTTTCCACGACAATCGGCCGGAGTTTGTCAGGCATGGCTAGTTCTCGTGAATTGCGGTTGAAATCCATGGTAAAATTGGCGTTAGGGCGGTACTTGACTCATCGGCTCGGCCAAAGCTGGTGCTTGTAAAATAAACTCGACACGTTTTTCCTTAATGCTCGTGCACTATAACTTTTAAAATTGACTTATTATTATTTTTTGCTCCGTCTTTTATTTTAATTTTTCAAGAATTATTTACTAACTCGTTTTTGCAAGATTAATAAAGGTTTCCGCTGCAAATTTTTATAAAAGTTGTTTATATATATATATATATTATAACACCTGCACACGTGACTCATACCAGCCCTTTGCTGACGCCTCGTTTTTCTTGTTTCTCTGTTTTGTTTTGTTTTTTTTTTCTTTCTATAATTATAAATACAGGTTAATGTGTTAATGATCGAGGGGAATGAATATTATAAGAGATGATATTGATCGAGATCCGAGGAAATTGAAATTAATGTTTTTGTTGGTATTTCATTTAATTTTGAGAGCTATTGTAATTTTATGGGTTGTAATATTGTAATGGAAATATTTTATTGAATTGATGTTAAATTGACTAGTGGATTTATTATGTTAAATTGTGGATTAGGTTGATTATTTTGGGATTTTAAGTCTTGGTATTGAAGTCGCGGCGAGAGCTTCGCAACCCCTCCTAGAATGACCCCAGTGGACCTAGGGGTCGATCGGGAGTAGGGTATTACACCTACCCTTCGGCGGCATACTCGGGGTCTACTTAAAAATTTGAAACAGTAGGTCACACTCTAAAGGGTATTTTTGGAAATATCTTGGCTGAAAAATGAAGGTAATTAACAATTAAATCGGGATGTTTGATTCTCAGTCAATTGTTGAGAGAGATTGTCTCAATTTAATCATCACCTCTTTGACCTACCCGTCGGCGGCACTGAAGTGTGAGATTAAATTCTTGGAATGGTAGGATAAACTGCATGCATGACATCACTTTTATAATTCCTAAAATCATTAATTGTTATGGTTTATGATTTGATTTATATTTCTATCATAATTTATTTTTGCAACTACATATCATCTCAAGGTATCTAAACAGCTAAACATATTATATTGACTGATAACGACATCATACAAGTGGAAAAGTAACAAGAACGTTGAACTCAATAATTGAGAATGCAAATTAATTCTTCGGAAGAGGATGTTCCTCTTGAGCCTACAAACTTAAGTGACATTAATGTCACTTCTTTGTCACTGTCTTTGAGCGAGAGACAAAACAAAATTAGTTCAAAGATGACGAGAATGATTTGGTATCAATCTCCCTAGATGTCCCACAGTTTACGAGTAGTGTCTACTCAAATGAACTGCTAGTTCATGGCCATTTTCCTTTAAAGAAAGCCAAGAATGGGAAGGTAAATGTCTACAAGTGCAAGTCATCTAAACTAAATAAGTTAAAGGCTAAACCAAAATATGAATAAAAGAAAGTAAAGGATAAGGAAAGTGATTTCGGAACACCAACCTATGAATCCTTAAAGACTTTCTTAACCGAGTAATTTGACTCAGAAGCTAAAGTTCTTTTGTAAGAACAAGGTAGCTGGGCATTCATGATGAAGAGTAGACAACGGGCAGTTATTTGAGATAAGATAGTGTGAGTGATATAAGGAAATAAATTTCAGATTTTAATCCTTGAATATCAAAGAAATATAATTTCTGTTTTCAGATTCGTTGGAACAAATGGATTCTCTTTCACATCGAAAATATAGTTGCCTTAAAGAAAGTGAATATGACATTTGTATGCGATTCTGATACTCGGACTTTTGTCTGATAAAGTCAAAACCACTAAGTAATGCTGAAAAGGTATATGTAACACATCATAAACTATTAAGAAAAATGGTTTCCGTATTTATATAAACGATTCTTCAGCATCTATTAAAAGGTGCATATATCCTAAAGATAAGATCTTAAGACTGGCTAAGGGTGATTCATATCTCCCAGTCTAAGAACACTATCTCAAAGGAAGAATGACTAAGTTACCTTTCAATTAGGAAAATGTAATAGAGCTGAAGAAGTATCACAACTTGTTCACATTGACCTTCGGGGTCTTATGAAGGATACAAGCTAGTGGGAGCTTTTGAGTAATAGACATTTTGTCTAACGACTACTCGAAAAGCCGATTAGTTTATCTAAATATTTGGAGGAATCTCTGATATTACCAGAGAATAGAGTATTCCATGCTCAGATATAGGCTATAACACAGTTTTGGCACTGATGCTCGGCCTACCCTCGAGTGAAATGGTTATCACTACAAGGATAAACCATGTATTGTCTTGTATAGTTATTGATATGCTACATAACACTGCTTTACTCAATTAAGATATTATTTGCAAAATAACGGTATACATTATTATGTAATACCGAGAAGTCTACCTAGAAGATGCTTAATGAATTTATGGATAATGAGTGAACTACGTTTACTCCACTTCCGCAAATCGAGGCATTGAGCACTTGGTGCTTGAAGGTAGGACTGGAGATTTTACATACACGTTTAGATGGTGACTAGTCGTGAAATATCTTAATACAATGAGTGAAGGTTGAAAAGTGACGATTGTACTGTCACGGCCTTTCTGAAAGGATGTTTAAACAACAACCTTAGACCTTGAAGTACAGTTACTCAAAGAGTTACTATCTGATTTAATCAGACCACATCCAACATTGGTTGTTGGGGACTACACTGATTAATACTACTGAACTAGATCAGAATATCAATCCACCCAAATGAAGTGGGAGTATGGTTTATCCATTGACCCACTGCGCTTATGCAGACTATACAGTCTGCCGAGGGTGGTTGATAACCTATGGTCTTCTTTGGAGGGCTGTATAGGATTCTGAAAATAGGAGGTTAGTTTAATGCCAAATACCTGTAAATGGAGTTTTGGTACTCCATGTCTGTTCATACTCTTGTAGAACCACCTGAGTGTCTTAGGCCCAATGGGAGTAATTGGATCTACATGATGAGAATGAATGGAAAGTTTATTTTTCAAGGCAAAGCCAAGTGGTCTAGGGGTAATTCCCTAAGAAGTAGATAGTTCAATAGGGGTGATGCCCTGAAACTTTCTCACCACTCAGCCTTGCTTAACTCCGTGGAAAACATGAAGATTAACAGGGGTGATGCCCTGAAACACTCTTGCGGTACAATGGATCTTGAATTCATTCGGAACATAAGGGTTTTAGCTTAAATCCAATGGCAGATAGACTGCCTATGCTTATATCTATTGGTGGATTAAAGCAAACCTCTAGGTCATTAAAAGTCACATGTTTTGGAATGTGTGGGCTTTACCAAAATATTGATGAGTCTTTTGTAGACTGAAGAATCAATATTGGTAAAGTAGTAGACGTGGTTTTTGTGGAGTGAAAAGGATAACTCTCTTGACTAGTTATTTTCCTATATAAAGAGAGTTCCTCCTAGCACAATAACACAACAAAAATGCGCCACAACCAAAATAAAAGGAAGAAAAATTAGTTTCTTGCCTTAGTCATTAGAAGAAGAAAAACCTAGGGTTTTTCTTATGCATATTCGAGGAGGTTCTACGGCGAGGATCGACGTCCACCAGTCGTCGCTAGGAGATACAATCTGGAAGATTGTGGCTTCTCCCTTGGTCGATTTTATCATCTCTCTCCGATAAGGTAAATCTTCAACCTTCTCGTAGGATTAATTAGTTGTGTCTCATATCGTAAATTGCATAAGCTTCCGCTGTGCAAAGATCGAGTGTCTCGATCGGTGCTATTACTCCTAGCAAATCCATATATGATCATCTTGTGATTTGATAAGATTTCTCAATCACTGAATTATATGAGAAACTCAGATTAAATCGGTCCAGTCCTATATGACTCTCATCATATATAAATGCCCCACTTAGACAACCAATGTCGACGGTCCGGATAAGACGGTCACACCATAAAGTGTTCTGGGGCGCATTAATGGTGATTTAATCAATAGACCCCATACTTTGATTAACTTCACCATGGACTAATATTTCAAGTGTATCAACATAAACTTAATCCTCATGTGTGACACACACTAAGTTATATGGCTACATATGATACCACTTGGGGTTTTCAGCAGTGTATAATATATAAGCACGAAGCAAATAATAAGATGAGAATAAATCTGTAATTTATTATTATAAAAACAATTACATAAATTGTCTTTCGGGCGTTACTTCCAACAGCATCACGGTGTGGATTGTCATGCTTTGACACTATTGAGGTTTCCCCTATCCACGGGGGCGATCATGCGGTAGTGATTGGGTGTGATATTGAAGCATGTGGAGTATTGGTCGTCTGGGAATCGCGTATCCTATGATTGGGATCGAATATCCGAAATGGCCTTCTAATAAAGAATGTCTAGCTCTCGAGAATCTTTGCAAAGTGGGAGTAAAAGTGTTATTCCGAGAGAGCTTGATATCCAGATTATAAGATACGATCGTTAATGTATTGACACTCGAGATACGATCGTATGGATATTATTACAGTGATAGGATTGTAAGTTACACGGTAACTGCTTCACATGAAAGGTAGTAGTCATTGCTTTTGACTTTTCCGATGATTGGGGGTCACGGTATGTTGCTAGACGCTATCCCGTGATCATTAGGCATGAAGGGCATTTTCGTAAATTGCACTTTGTGTCTACGGCCAACATATTCGGAAGCCTATCGGGTCACACACATATGAACATCGAGTCAGATTAAAATGCGGGTATAGTTGATAACCAAATAATGAAAGTTTATCTCAAATGCTATAAAGGTTATAGTGGTAAATTAATATAGTAGTATTTATTTATTATGAATAAATAAAATACAAGATATTAATTATACACAAATTATATTAATTAAAGAATATTCCGGATGCCAATTAATTGACATATGGGGCGCCACATCCTAGGGTATAAGATACACTTGGATTATGCACTTTAATTAATAAGATTACCATAATATTAATATCGGATATTAATTGATTTTGAAAAAATAGATTTATGCTAATAAGATAAATATAATCAATATAAGATATTGGCAATGTTTAGATTTTATTTAATATAAGATATTATAATAAAAGTGATAAATCAATCTGATTGATTTTTCTTATTTTATTGGGAAAATGTTTTCTTCTCCTCCACTCTATTTGGGGCGCCACTTTGCCTATAAAAAGGAAGTGGGTGTCAAGCTCTTTTGTACATCACAATTGCAAGAGCTCATAGTTCTTGTGTAAAATAGAGCATCCTATAGAGAGTTTGAGAGAGAAGAAAAAGGCGATCTAGCAACCGGAGTTTTCCAATAGCAATCAAGGAGGATTCGGCGAGAATGCGTGTGGATCAACGATACAGGCCGGACACGTGGACGGCTTATGCCTTTACACTTACTCTCCGTTGACGGTCAAAGCGACGATCTTATAGATCATCCAAGGTATAACCGTCAAACTACTTAACGTGTTTATTGCATTAAACGAAGAACGATCTAGAAAAGGAAGTCAAAATTTTAAATTTCGCTGCGTTGAACTAGTGATTTCCTAACAACTTTCTCACTTAATTGCTGTCCTAAGTGTATCCAAGTGTATATAACATTTTCACTTCTATCATTTTCACTTAATTGCTGTCACATCCACATCCGGCCACCTCCAGCAAGCTCCTCAATGCATCCACCTCCACCTCCAGCTGCTATCAAAATGGTGCTTCTCGAGATTTGGTCTTCTCCGTTCGATTGACGAAATAAAACTTAACAGTTTGTAAATGTAAAGCTTTACCATCACAATCCCTAGCTAAGCATCCCATAGCCGAAAAGTCCTCCGACACACTAGTAAGCCGTTGCATGCATGTCAAACAATTACTTTCCACCACCGACGAAGAAAAATTCAAACGCTTTGCTTCCTCCGAAGCCAAAAAAATTTGCAAAAACTCCACCTCTATTTCCGGGTCAATAAGATACAAAAAAAGATGTCAAGATCATCACCCACACTCTAGAAATAGGTGCAGGTAGGGTTGTAAGCGAGTCAAGCTGCTTGTGAGTAGCTCAATATCGGCTCAAGGTAGAACTCGATTCGCCTCGGCTTAATTCAGCTCGAACTCAAAATCGACTCGACTCAAAAATTAAACGAACGATACTCGAGTAATGCAATACTCGACTAGACTACTTGCGAGCAAACTCGAATATATATATTTACATATAATAAAAAAAAAAGCACATATGTATATGTATACACATTTACATAGGGCTTTTAACAGTTTTATGACCTCATGTTTTACCATTGTGTCAAAATTGACTCTTATCTTTTAAAATGACAATTTTAGGACCTCATGTTTATGTTTTTTTCCTTTCAGTTTTAGGACAATTTCGAAATTTCCGTCTAAGTTAACGGCAAAACATGTTAACTTGGACGGAATATTTGAAATTGTCCTAAAACTGAAGAAAAAAAACAAAAACATAATGTCCTAAAATTGTTATTTTAAAGGATAAGGGTCAATTTTGACAAAATGTTAAAACATGAGGTCCTAAAAAGTGTCAAAATTCCCTTAAAAAGTGACATTTTTAGGGCCTCATGTTTTAACTTTTTGTCAAAATTAACCCTTATCTTTTAAAATAACAATTTTAGGACATTATGTTTGTGTTGTGTTTTTTTTTTTTTTTTTTTTTTTTTTTTTCCAGTTTTAGGACAATTTTAAATATTCCGTCAAATTTGACGTTAACTTAAACGGAAATTTCAAAATTGTCTTAAAACTGAAAAAAAAAAAAAAAAAAACACACAAACATGAGGTCATAAAATTGTCATTTTAAAAGATAAGGGTCAATTTTGACATAATGGTAAAACATGAGGTCCTAAAACTGTTAAAAGCTCATTTACATACATACATATATGTTATTATACATATATGTATGTGTATCTTTATAGTCAATATAATTAGGGGGGTTCTATTTGGGACTTTTATTACTCTACTTTGCACCTCTTACTTACAGCACCTCAAATTATACTCTTGCACTATGGTTAATATTTTTATTATTTCCATACTTCATACACCACAAACTCTACCACTTTCACCACAACTTTTGAAAAATTCAAAGTAGTCCTCCCAAAAATTCACCCTCATTTTTTTTCGCGACCGCCACCCCCCCCCCCTCAATTTGACATCTCCACCTTCAAGCCTTCATCTTCTTCCCTGCTCAAAAATCAGTGAATTCAAACCTTAAATCCTATCTCCATCTCACCACAACCGCCATCTCCTCAACCTTCCTCCGCCATCTCTCACCACACAACACTATCCAAAAACAAACATCAAATTGCATTTAAAAAAAAAAAAAAACAATCAGCTCCCCGTAACCTCCTCTTCCTCTCCAAACATTTCAAATTGCATCAACCAATTGAAGAAATACAACTATGAAAGGACGAACCTTTTTCTTCCCCAAACCCTTTCCCCCATTTTTTCCGATGACCTCCCCCCAAACCATTTCTCCGGCCCCAAATCATTTTTTGTCATTTTTCCGATGACCCCCCCTCAATTATTTCACGTGGCAATCAAAAAAAAAATCTCTGCATAAACCTTCAAGATTATCCCCTCCCAATCCATGTTGATTCCATCTGTGCTCAATCCTTTCGACATTTCCGGCGAAAACTAGCAAGAACGGCGGCAATGAACCTAACTCGTATATTCTGTACCGTTTCTGCAATTTCATCCAATGGGTCAGTTTCTTGGTGTATCCATTCATCCTCCATTTGTTCAGATCGAGCACCATTACCCAGTATTGAAATAACAAGGGAAACGATTTTTGAATGTGTTGATAAATAATGGGTTTGACCAAAGTCTTGACCGCTTTTTTCTATGGGTGGTTTGGGAGGCACGCTGAAAAGCGGGTCGCTTGGAATGAAGAAGAAGAAGAAGAGAGAAGTGAAGATAAATTAAGGGGTGGAGGAAGAAGGGTGGCGAATTTGGAAGGGGGTGGCGGTGAAGATAAATTAGGGTTTGGTTTATGATAAATTAGTGTTTTGTATAATTTTAGGGACTAAAGTGTAGTTGTTAAATTTTTGTTATTTTTATGTTGTGTAGGTAGTAATTACGTGGTGTGCGAAAGTAAAAAAAAAATATTCATTAATGTGGTGCAAGTAGTAAATAGGGGGGTCCAAATAGAACCCCCCTATAATTATTATTATTATTACAAATGTTGAAGTTTTTCGTTGATTTTATATATTGTCATCTATCAAATACTTTGCATTTGAAATATTGTTTGGTACTCAATAGATAATTTTTTGGATTTTAATAAATGAATCTTATAATAACTTTATTATTCAAATTATTGTGAATTAAGTTTCAAAACATATTAAAATCGATAAGGGTGATGTAAAATTCAGGTTCGACTCGAGTACATAAAACTTCCTTGAATCTCAGCTCAAACTCGAGATCGAATACTCTGATACGAGAATATTTTAAATTGCTCAACTCGTTTAGATCAATATTTGGTTCGATTCAACTCGCTTACCCATTTTTTTTTTACTTTATACTTTTTTATTTTTTATTTTTTATTTTACCTTATACTAATACCCTGAAATTAAACTTCATAATAGAAACCATACTCACTCAATAGCTCTCGCTGCTCGCCCTCCAGCCTGCATTTTCCCCCTTCTTGCTCACCTGCGTTTGCCCTCACCTGCCGTCGCCGAATCGCCGTGATCCAGCTTACAGTCCGTCAGTCCCAAAACAGCTCACAATTGCTTGGCTGCTTGCTGCAGTGCTGCTTCCATTTCAGGTAATTCTCAAATTTTTATTGTATACTTTATGTGCTTGTTTATTTGTTTTGGTTCCCTAGTTCCATTAAAGTTATTATTTTCGATTTGGATTTTTTTTATGCTTTATTCATGTGTGTTGAATAAACTATTGGTGGGATGCCCATTATAGTTGAAGAGATGTTTTTATGCTCAAGTGCAGCTTTACGATTTTGCTGTTGACTGTTGTGTTTTTGTTCTTTTCTTTTGGTTTTCAGGCTCAGTGAGTCACTCGCTTAGTTTAGGTAAATTGGTAAATGATTGGTAAATGCTAAAGATAATTTAAGTGCACCGGACAAAACTAGATTAATTGATTAGTGGTGCTACATTGCTAATTTCACGTGTATTAATCTAAAATGACAAGTGGGTTTTGCTATTTCATAGCTAGAGTTAATTAAAGGGACGGAACATTTTTCAGAAGAAAGTCTATTCATGTCGTTTTGATATTCCTCTAGGAATGCATTTTGAGAAAATTGAGTTCTTTAGAAGTATGATAATGTTAGGGTATTTTAAGAGATGCAATGCCTTATTGTTAGGACCATGCTTAGTTACCCTTTCTTAAAATGCATGTCTGAGATTTGTTGTGCGGAGGACCACGATTTTATGTGCTGGGCATGTACTAATGTATTGTGTCTGGGAGAATAATGTGTATTTGGCTTACATCTGCCACTACTTTGAAAGGTTTCACGAGCATGGTGTGTTAAGTAGGGAGGCTTAAGGTGCTGTAGGATTAGGTACATTTTTGTCTTAGGGGAGAGGGGGTTGATACTGTGGTGTATGTATATCATACCCAATGTTGTGTGAACATGTTCATGATTGGACTTGAAAATCAGAGACTACCAGTAGGTGATGATTATCATTTGGATAAAAAAAAATGCATGTTTCATTGAAATAGTCCTGTTAAAATGTTGTTCTCAGGTCTTTTGTTTGATGGGACTTTGAAGATGATTCATGCAATATGCAATCATGCAAAGAGGAGAGGTAAATATTTTGGAAACTGTGAACATTTGGAGCTTAGTAAGTATGGTGCATTCTTATGCCTTAGATTTCAAAGAAATTTATCGCTCTGGTCGATGAAGAAGGACCCTGATCTTGAATCCGCGTTGTCTAGAAACTTTAGATGGATAGTGAATAACCAGCTTAAAACATCATCTTGCAGTGCCCTAATCAAGTGGCATCAATTAAGTTCCTTCAGAAAAAGTTCAAGACTCTTGATCTTCAAGGCAGAGCTCTAAATTGGGTTAAAAAGTATCCTTGCTGCTTCGATGTGTACCTCAAAAACGACGAACAGTATTGCCAACTGACTAAACGAATGATGGTTTTAGTGGATGAGGAAGAATCTGTGAAAGATATGCAGGAGCCAGTATTTGTGGAGAAATTGTCAAAATTATTGATGATGAATTCAAATCAAAGGCTTAACGTCGTGAAGCTTAACGAACTAAAGAGGAACTTTGGATTTCCTGATGACTACTTGTTTCGAATCGTACCAAAGTATCCAGAAGCGTTTGAATTGTTAATTTTACAGGCGGCGTAGTTCTATGGAAATCGAGCTTACATCATGGAACCGAATTTTGCTGTATCTGCAATTGAAAAATCAGCTCTGAGCGAAGGGCGTGATCCTTGTTTCTCATGTTCATTGCCTCAATCTTGGATGAAATCATGGGAAAGGTTTCAAGATTTCAATTCAAGTCCATATATATCACCTTATATGAATCCAGGTTCTTTAATTGATGGATCAAGCGAGCTAGAGAAAAGCGTGGGCATAGTTCATGAAATACTGTCTTTAACATTGTGGAAGAAAGCGTCGATTCTAAAGCTAGCACATTTCAAAAGAGAATTTCGATTACCAGATAAGTTAAACGTGTTATTGCTGAAGCATCCAGGTATATTTTATGTATCAAACAGATATCAGATATATACAGTTGTTCTTCGGGAAGGATATAACGGGTCTGAGTTGATATATAAAGATCCACAAGTGATTGTTAAAGAAAAGTTTGGTGAATTAATGCAAGAGGGGCTACATGAATATAACAGGAGGCATCAATTGTTAAACATGGAAAAGAGGAAAATGAAAGGAATGAATATGGCTAGTAGACAAGAGAGAAAAAAGAAGGATTTGTGTGGAGCAGAATCATCTGAAGATGATGAAGATAAAGGAAAAGGAGGAGGAGATCTTGGTGGGATATTTGATCCAGAAGAAAGGAAACGGTTTTATAAAATTATTTTTGATTAGTTGTTTGACATGTAATGGCCCTTTTGTTTGCCTAGAATGGAATGGATATTGTATGAGACGAGATAAAACAGGAGAGTGGCACTTCCGAACAGGATTCTTCACCTTTTCTAAAAACAAAAAAAAAAAAAAAAAAAAAAAAAACAGCTCGCATTTCTTTCATTCAAATCGTGAAGAAGCTCCTCCGCCGCTGCTCAAGCTCCTCGGTTTGGCCATTTCCATAGGTAATTTCTGCTTCCTCTCCTCTTCTCCCTTGGTTCTTTTCTCTTCTTCTCTGTATTTCGACTGGAGCTTAAATTCTAGGGTTCAGATAGTTGTGGACATCTAATGTTAATATTGGTGCTTCATTTTTTGTTTTCTAGAAGTTGTATTCATTAATCGATATATTTTAAATCTGCAATGGAGGTAATTGAGGTAGTTGATTCGTAGTATACTGACTAATATCCATTATCTCAGATTTTTTCTGGTAGAGCTGTGTTCAATACCATTGTGTTTGTTCTCTCCTTTTGATGTCTTTGTTTCTGTTGGTATCCGTGTTTTTAAGTTTTCAGTAAAGTACTTGTTCGGTCTGTGTTATTGGTTGTGAACAAGTGCAGTCTCAATCAGTAGTAATTTGATTGATCAAGTAGTTCGAAATTTTGAGTTCAAACTCTCTTGGTTTGATGTGCCAAGGTGAGTTGTCAAGCATAGACAATAACTCGGCACTTTTGTTGCCATCAAGTTGGTTACTGTTTGTTTGCCTTTTCTTTTTCCTGATGTATTTTTACCAGCAGGTAGGCTGGTTTTGGGGAACCAAAGGTGTGTAGCTTCGGACTGTTGTAAACCTTTGGTATATTTTTTGGCTTTAACTGTTTTGGCAGGATGCCTATAAGATCCCTTTTTGCAAAGAAATTTTAATTTTTATTTTTAAGAGCCTGCATCCACCAATATTCCACATGGTCTCATAAGAGCACAAAAGCGTAACGAACACCTCAAACGTCTCATTTATGAGAACAATGTCTATTGTCGGGATAACCTCAACTCAGAGTTGATACTCGTACTTTTGTAATTCTGTGCGATTTTCTTGAAAGTAGGGGGCTAACGCATAGTAAGGGTGTTTGCATAGATGAGATGGTTGCCACATTCCTCAATATCCTCGCACATCACACCAAAGTTCGTTCCATAAGGTTTAGTTTTTGGAGATCGAGTCAGACTATACACAAGCATTTTCATAGAGTGTTGAAAGCTTTCATACGATGTCATAGTGTTCTCCTTGCAAAGCCTGAACCTGTACCAACCGATTCAACCGACCAATGATGGAAGTGGTTTAAGGTAAGCAGCACACCATTTTGTGAATCATGTATAGTGTTCGTAGATTGTTTATCCATGGATTTGAAAATGATAGTACTTGTAGGGATGTCTAGGTGATCTTGATGGAACACACATCCCGGTAAGAGTTGATATGAGTGTTAGACCACGCTATAGGACACGAAAAGGACATGTAGCTACCAATGTCTTGGGTGTATGCAATCCGAACATGAGGCTGGGAAGGTTTTGCTGCCGATGGACGAGTTTTACGAGATGCTATCCATATGCAAAATGGTTTGAGGGTTCAAAGAGGTTTGTCATGACCATAGGATATATTTTACTTTATTGGTGTGATAACTATTTTATTTATTTGGTGACATCCAGTGTAGGGCAATATTACTTATGTGATATTTGGATATACCAATGGAGAAGGTTTTCTTGCACCTTATCGTGGTCAACGATACCGTAGAAGTGGTGGGGTGGGGGCGACCACGTTACTAGTAATCTTTGAAGAGTTTTTAACTACAAACATTCTAGTGCAAGAAACGTAATTGAGAGAGGCTTTGGTGCTATTAAGATGCAGTGTGGTCTACTTAGAAGTCCTTCATTTTACCCAATCCGTGTTACAACCGTATTGTTAATGCATGTTGTCTTCTTCACAACCTCATCAGGAGGGAAATGCCCGATGATCTTATAATGGATGAAGTGGATGCATTTTTAGAGGGACGAGTGGATGACCAAGAAGATATAATAAATCAGGTCGAACCTTCACAGCAATCGATTGATTGGCGTGACAAAATCACTCAGGAGATGTGGAACATAAGCCACCCGTCATAAATACATGTCAATATGTCACCTTATTCTACATAATTTTTTGTGATGGTAGTTGTTTTGCTTGATAATTTGCAATGTGTTGCATTTTTTGGATAGGCTAGTCTTAATCATAGCAAGTGAAAATAGTTTTGTTAGGCACATGGTGTATATTGTGGTACGATAAGGTGGTATGTTTTCAATGGAATGTAATTATGTAATGGAATGATGTATAACGTGGTATGTTTTTCAATGGAATGTAAAAAGGTGTTGTATAATGGTTGATGTCCAGCATGATTATGACATTTGATATACTATATTGGCTAATGACTAATTTCCGATCTTTATCTTTTATCGATATTGACATTTCAAATATAATAGTATGTGGTGAGGAAAAAAAAAAAAAGAGTATTGCAATATCACACTACTAAATCACACTAAAATAAACACATTACTTAAGTGGTAAAACATTGTGGATCCAAGTGTTCAAATAAAATCAACATGGATTGACATGATTTTGCCAAGTAAGTAGCGTGTTTATTTTAGTGTAATTTAGTAGTGTGATATTGCATTAGTAAAAAATAAATAAATAAATCACACCAGCACACATACCAACCTCACCTACCCCACCCCACCCCACACATGTCATAAGTTTGTAATGGAAACTGTTGACTAGAATCGATTTTGATTCTAACATCATTATTCTAAAAGTCAATTTCAAATGTAAAAAAATGTACAACTCTCGGGAAATATTTATAACATTCTTTCGATTCAGACTAATAGGCCGCGTAGATAAATCGCACCAGCATGGTTTGAATTTAATTTGAAGCGTGTGTGATCAGAGATATATCCGCGTGGAGTCTGATGCAAATGAAAGCAATAGGAAGAAATATACTAACAACGAGAAGAAATACTTGTGTGATCCATCAAGTAGAATTAGTAAAAATAAAATGAAATGGTAGATCTGTATTTACATATTCTAACCCTTCAGATCCATCTAAAATGCAGTTGTAGTAGAATTTGTTATGAGCACTTGCAGTAGATAACAGAAATGATTTAAAACGAAAGTAAATTATTTAAAAACCGTATTTCAGAGATTTCAACATTTAAATTTAGGAAAAATAAAGATGCAACAGGTACTATATTTTTTACTTTATAATACAAAAATTTCTTTTACATCTCTGCATATATCAGGATTCGTAAAATTTTCTTTATATACATTGCATTACGTAAAATAGAGATCGTCATTTCATCTTAGGGCCTCTTTCCCTCCTCATCGCGATCATAAGCCGGATCCTACCCGCTATTCGTAAGCCGGGTCCTATCCGCCAATGTGATAAGCGGATCACGTCCGGTGGTCGTAAGCGGACTCTCCTCTCCGTGTGATTTCTACCCATACAGTCAAGCTTATTTCAAGACAAGACATATATGAGGTCGATGTTCGCCAGTCATAAGGATAAATATGAGTTCGCTACTCGCCATGCTTATCTCGCCAGCTGGCTAATCTAGACAGTTGGCTAGGCCACTTGTATTGCATGCATGATTACTTATAATTGTGTATTCTTAATTGTCTTGTCATGAACAGTAAACCGACATAGTTTTAGCCTATATTTATGGGATCACAATGTAATAGAAAGGATCCAAGAATTAATACACAGAGCTACTCTGTCAATTTGTCGACTCATTAACGTGTTCTTCACCTAGCGTTTATCCAACTGTATTGTTCTTACACACCGCCATACACTCTCCGGAGAAATCACATATATAAAGCCTTATATCCTCAAGATAAACACTGTTACCGCAAACCTGATATTCTACGCAATATCAGTTGCTCCGTTACCGGGAAAATCATCATCATCATTCAGCTCCAAGGTGTCATTTGCTCCACCGCAAAGACGATTTCACGGTGTCTCCGATAAAGACGCCGCCTCTCTCGTTCCTCCGATCAGCAAAAACCTTGATCTCCTGGGATAATCCAGCCCAAACATCATCGTTTTCTTCAACTCAGCAACATACACGGAGCAGGGATCGTCAAATTCGGTCTGAGACCGCCTCATTCGGCGAAGTATCCACAAACTCATACACGAGTCCATCTCTAAATACCAGGTTGGTTTATGCGCCTTTCTTGCGATTTGAGATCTTCAAGTAATAAGGAATCGAGTACTTGACATAACCACTTGGAAAATAACCCAAAAAAAACACCCCCTGCATTTTGATATTTTGAGTTGGAAAAATATCTAGCCACTAGCCAAAATATCTCATCAAAATATCTTACTAAAATATCTCCAAAAATCTTAGTCAGAAATGGCGGGTTCAAAACACTTTAACCCCGTTACTCCAAGCAAGGGGGGTAACCAGGGTAATACGCGGCATGTGAACACGCAGCGCGGGGAGCCGAGCAGAAGAGTACTATCTGCAGGGGCTGATGCCGGGCAAGACATCACGCCCGATATGCGAGCCTACATAAGAGAAAGGACTAGAGTCCGGGAAATACATGAGGCGGCGGTCAGAAAGAGCCGTGGGAAAGGCGTCACTGGAAACGTCTTACCAGATAATGAACAAGAGGTTGTTTCAGTATGGGAAGCGTCCCCACAGCAATACTCATATAAGATAGCTCTACAAGCACACATGGAATATGTAGAGGAAATGCGAGTAGAAATCGTTGCTAATTCTTTGAGGACTACCACCTCAACCTATCCGCAAGTTCAACCCTCCTCAACCAACCCGCGCAAGAGGTGCAACTCACTCTTATTCCCCAAAAGCAGTCCAACCTCAACGATCGAAGCGGAGGAAGCGGCCATGCAACCCGCGACCACAAAGGGATAGGAAATCGGCTCAGGTCGTGCAGGGCCCGTGGTCGACGATCGTGATGTAGCCCAGGCGACACAGGGAATCTCGACAGTCCGTACTCATACGGAAGGATAGAGGAATCACAAGTTGAAGGAGGTTACGTTGCGCTCCCACCTATCCCCCAAAATCAGGTGGATATGGGCATAATGAAAAGCAGATAGAGGAGTTGCAAAGAGGTACGGTGGGTGTTAAAGTTGTTCCGACATGGGGAGCGAGTGTACTTCATCGACATTTTGAAAGCGGCCCCGGAGAGGAACTCGTTATCAAATTTCATTAACTACCACGGGGCAACAGATCCTTTGGATTGGCTATCTGCGTTCCAAAGTAGAATCAGTTTGTGCACATCTAGCGATGAGGCCTGGTGCATAGCTTTTGTTGGATCGATGTAGGACCGGGCAGCATAATGGATTCGCGGTCTCTTCTCCGGGTTCGATTTTATCTTAGGACGATTTGATCAACAAATTTATAGCAGAGTTCAGATCAGTAGGAGGACCCAAAAAGACACACATCGACCTGCATGAGGTCCGACAAGGCAAAAATGAAGGTACTCGCAGCTATTATGAGCGGTTTTACAAAGTATACGAACTAACAAGGGGTTTAGCTGACAACGTCGTTATGAGCAGTTTCGAAACATGGCTGAATCCCGGGTACTTGAAGTCTTATTTTGCTTTGACCCCACCAGTAAATTTGCAAGAAATGTTGAGTTCAACCAGGAAGTACATTGCTACTGCGGGAAACGAAGGAGCTTCTTCTTCCAATAAAGGCAAACAGAGGGTTGAGCGCAGTCCGCCTAGAGATACCCGCAGAAATATTGATCGGGATGTCAAAAAACCTGAGAGATTTAAAGAGGAGCATTTTACACCTCTTCGAATATCATATACCCAGATGCTTATCGAAGTAAGGGATGAGCTACATGTGCCTTATCCCATGGTTCCGGATACCCGCCGCGACACAACCAAATATTGCGGCTATCACAGAGACAAGGGTCACACAACGGACGAGTGTATTCAGTTCAAGCGAGCAATAGAAAAATTACTTGCTCGCGGACATCATGATCACTACAAGCTAGATACCGGAGGGTCGTAAAGGAGAAATCAGCAGGCTCGCCAGTTCGATAGGAACGCCCGGATGATAACAGAACCTTCACCCAGTAACAATCAGATCAAGAGCCGCATCGGCTCCATTAACAAGCACGTGGAAAAGCCAACTGTCCTGCGTGGGAATGAGCAACCTCTTGCTTTCACCCGAAGCGAACTAGTAACTTCCGTCAATACAGAGGATATGTATGCATGCGTTTGGTGGTCATCAATCGAACTGTGCTAACGGGTAATGATCGGCACAGGTGCATGCCGCGATATCTTATACTATAACTGCTTCAGAGAGTTGGGATTCGGCGATTCGAATATGAGGCCGCATAATGGCACCCTCGAGGGCTTTACCAATCATAAGATACAAGTCAAAGGGGCCATCGACCTGGATGTGCAAATGGGCGATTATGCAACCTTCCGCACCGAAAAGGTAGTCTTCCTCGTGGTCGATCTTCAGTCCAATTATAACATGATAATTGGGACGCCGGCTTTAAAACAGTTTCAGATGGTCACTTCCATCCCGCACCAGCGGGCAAAATTCTATGTTGGGGATAGGATCAGAACGTCGATCAGCAATCCCGCAACAATCCTCACCTACATACAAGAAATGAGGACCGGAAATAAAAGAGCACGAATCGAACAACCTGAGAACACGGAAAACATCGATATGATCAGAGTTGCGGTCGAACCTTCACCTGTTAAAGTAGAATGCGAAACTTTACAAGTTAGGGACGAGCCTAATTTCACAGCAGAGGATGAGTTGGTCGAGGTAATTATCAACGATAAATACCCCGAGCAGAAAATCAAGATAGGGGATCGACTGAGAAAAAATACCCTGGTCGCACTTCTCAGAAAAAATTTGGATGCATTTGCCTGGGTAGTCTCATAAATGAGAGGGGTTGAGGCCGACGTCACCCTACACCATCTGAACGTGGACTCTACCTTTACGCCCGTACAGCAGCGAGCACGGCAATTCACAACTGAAAAAGAGGCTGCAGTTAAGATAGAGGTCGGAAAAATTCTTCAAGCGGGAATCATAAGGGAGCTAGCCTACCCCACTTGGTTGGAAAACATGGTTATGGTAAAGAAGCACAATGGCAAGTGGAGGATGTGTGTCGACTTCATGGACATCAACAAAGCTTGTCCAAAATACCCTTATCAACTTCCTCGAATCGACCAACTGGTCGATTCCATCTCGAGTTTTGAAGTTTTAAGTTTTTAAACGCATATTCGGGTATCATCAAGTGCGGATCATTTGAATCCGACAAAGAAAAAATGGCCTTTAGAGCTGCTGGGGGTTTGTACTACTACTGAAATGATGCCGCCGGCTGAAAACGCGGGCTCAACTTATCGGAGAATGGTCAACAAAGTTTTACGTTCATGAGATAGGAAGAGATATGGAGGCTTACATAGGCGATATGGTAGTTAAGTCCGCTTAGGGATGGTCACGCTGCTGACCTTCATGAGACTTTCAGCAATGTCCGAAAACACTCAATGAAACTCAATCCGGCCAAATGTACATTTGGTGTTCAAGCAGGCAAGTTCCTCGGGTTCATGGTTAGTCGTTGTGGCATCGAGGCTAATCTGAAAAAAATACAAGCTTTGCTCAACATGCAGGAGCCTACGACCATCAAAGAGGTTCGAGAGGCTCAATGGCGAATCATCACACTTTGGGTCGCTTCATTTGAAATCGTGAGAAAAGTGTCTCCTTTATTCAAAATACTCGAGGGTGACAAGACCTTTTAAGTGGAATCTGAGTGTTATAAGCGTTTGAGCATTGAAGGAATATACAGAAACCGCCTCTTTTGGTTAGCCCTGTAGAAGGAGATGTTTTGCTTTTGTACTGGCGGCTTGGATCGGGTGTTGCGCGCCGTTCTTGTCAAAGAAGGCGGAACCTCCAAAATCCCGTTTATTATGTAAGCAAGGCTCTCAGTCCGGTGGAGAGTCGCTATTTTAATGTTGAAAAATTAGCCTACTCGCTTGTTATCGCTGCCCGCAAACTCAAGGGCTACTTTACTTCGCACACGATAATTGTCTTAACGTATAGTCCAATACGCCAAATACTGCATAAACCCGATCTTTCAGGTCGACTCCTCCGATGGGCTATCGAAATCACTGAATTCAACATACAGTATCAACCCAGAAAAGCGATCAAAGGTCAAACATTGCCGGATTTCATTGTAGAGACAAGTTTCAGCTCGCCGCAACCAAGCTCACCGGTACCCCTAGAGCCCGCCGTGGTCATACGTAAGCCTCATCAATGTTGGCAGTTGTATGTTGACGGAGCGTCTAATCGAAATGGTTGTGGGTCCGGGGTAATTTTGATGGAACCCGGAACGACGGAGGAAATCGGAAAAGCTCTAAGGTTCGAGTTCCCGGCCACGAATAATCAAGCGAATCTGGCGATTATTGCGGACTTGGTGGCAAAGGAGTTGAAAGTGGAGAGCGTTGAAGTCTATTGTGATTCTCAAATCATCGTCAACCAAATCTCAGGGGACTATGACACGCATTGTGGTATTCTCGAGAAGTATGGTGAGATTGTTCGACGATTGAAATCAGAATTCGAAGAGAGGACAACGAGCAGACAGACTATCTCTCTAAGCTATCTCTCAGAGAAGAGCTCGCAAACCCCTCTATAATGGTAGAGTATCTAGCGATACCCACTGTCGAGGTGACAGAGATCATGGAAATCGGCCTTGCTGGTAGCGACTACATCTTTGGATCGGCGAGGTTCAAGCTTACATAGAATCAGGCATCTTACCTAACAGGCGGATAAAACTCGCGCGCTCAGAAAAAGAGCGGCAAGGTATATTATAACGGAATACTCTACAGAAGATCCACAACAAAACCTCTACTACGATGTGTTCGAGAAGAAGAAATCAAGATAATCCTTAACGAGCTTCACCAAAGAGTGTGTGGGGGCCATCCCGCTAGTCGCTCTTTGGCCCAAAAGGTTATAACCGTAGGATATTACTGGGCGACGATCCTTAAGGACTCGGAGAAGTTGGTCAGGGAATGTCCGGAGTGTCAAAAACATGCAGACATCCCCAGGATACCATTTGTCGAACAGAGCATCGTGGTCGCACCTTGGCCTTTCGACATGTGGGGACTTGATCTCATCGGACCATTTCCATCAGGAAGAGGTGGGTGCAAGGTTATCATAGTGGCTGTGGATTATTTTACAAAGTGGATCGAAGCCATGCCTATGGTCAAGATAGGCGCAAAGGCCACGGGATATTTCTTACACGATCAAATTTTTTCTCGTTTTGGTATCCCGCGGGCAGTTGTGTCAGACCACGGCCAACAATTTAGAAAAGAATTCTCAAAGCTCTGTGAGGAATTCAAGGTCAAGCACTGGCAATCATCCGTGGCTTATCCTCAAGGCAACGGCCAAGCTGAGGCCGGAAACAAACAAATAATCAAGATGCTCAAAAAGAGCGTGGATGACAAAGTAAAAGCAGGAGGGTGGGTCGACGAGCTACCCACAATACTTTGGGCACTCCGCACCACGATCAAAACACCCACGGGGAAAACGCCTTTTGCTCTTACTTACGGATCAGAGGCCATGACTCCTGTCGAAATGGCTCTACCCAGCATCAGGGTCGCCTTACATGACCCGACGGACAATTTATTAAACAGACAGATCGACCTGGATCTAGTGGAAGAGAAAAGGCTAGCGACATACCATCGGCTCGCGAACTACAAGCAACTCGCTAAACAACAACACGACAAACGAATCCGTGATCACTCATTTAGGGTCGGGGATTTTGTTCTTCGAAACATAAAGGCCACTGGTATGGAGCCCGATAAGGGTAAGCTTACGGCGAACTGGGAAGGCCCCTATCAAGTCGCCAGGGAAATCAAAAAAGGAACTTATGTCCTCAGAAATCAGCAAGGTTTCGAACTCAATAGGCCATGGCACGCGGACAATCTCAAAAGGTACTACATGTAATAAATCGGCTAGGGTTATGGCTATCCTCTCGTTTACGACGTGAGTGGTTAGGCTTTCTTACTTGCTTGCAATCTTCACTCATCTAGCGGGATGAGTCGAAATTAATAAAGCCCGATTTTACATTTATCCTTTAGAATACATACTATGATATGCTTCAGCTATGTCCGATATACGGGTAAAAGACTATTTTTTCGAAATTTTTTCAACAAACACTCGAACTCGTCTCAACTTTTGCTAAAAATGGGGCCATATTCGGAAAATTTTAAAACAACCACGAGCAAACAGATTCATCAGAGGTCGTATTGTGCTCGGCTCCGAATCTCATCTCAAATAAGGGGCCACCCCCCGGAAAATTCAAGTTTGATAACGAGCAGTTATTTGAGATCAGATTCAAAGGGGTGGGCGGACATGAAGTTTCATATATTTTCATCGAGCAGTTATTTCAGATAAGATTCAAGGGGGGCATATCTCGAAGTTAAGTACGTTCGCTATCAACTTGGAATCTTATCTAAAAACAAGGGGGCCGGAGGATGCTACCATAATCGGACTCAATTTATACAATAAATTTGAGCAAAAAATAAACATACACCAGGCGAACAGAAAGCAGTATGGATTTTACCTTTTTATGGTGCTTAACTCCAAGATCAAAAGTAGTATCCACGCAAGTTGAGAAGCCACAGCCTTCCAACGTGTGTCTCCCAGCAACACCAAGTGGATGGTGTTTCCCGCCGCCGGACCTCCTTGATATGCTACCGGAATAATCCCGAAGATTATTCCAACTCGAAACCCGAAGAAAGATAGCCGAAAATTCTAAGCTAAATTCTTCCAATATGGCGTGTTGTATGTTATGTCAAAAGGCTTGGGAGAACTCTCTTTATATAGGAGAGTAATCATTGTCCTCCAAGGATTAAATAATTAAGAGATAATTATTACATTAATCCTTATTCCAAATAAAAGATAAATAAAATGATTATCCCAAACAAATTAGGATAAATCATATTATTATCTAATATTCCATGAAAAATATCTTTTCCATGTATTTAATTATCTAGTCCAACTAAACAATTAATCCACATATCAATTAAACAGTCCAATCTAACTATTTAATTATAATTGAGGTGAAACGACGAGAAAACCTATATCTATATATTAGGAGCCGCGTCGGGGACCAGTGGACCAAAGTATTCGATGGCTACTGATAAATTAAATAATATTATCCTTCAGACCGAACAATAATATTCAATCTATTAATTCCGGGATTACACCACCATAAACCCAAAACTGAACTCTGCCGAATATAGATAACTTATACTCAACTATGAGTTGATAAGGTGTCCACTGATATAATCATTACATACGGATAAATCCTCCATGATTGTCCATTACGGTGGGAAGTCTCCGTGAACCCGACTCGAGAATATCCTTATTTACCATTAACCCCAGGTGATCAATTAGTTCACATATCTGACTAGTAGCTAATTAGTCTAAATATGAACTCGGCCGATCGATCATTTTCTTATGGCTAATTAATAAGGGGACTGTCTCTCTACTTCCCGAGGGAAGGAATGGATTCCATATCTGTGATAGCACAGGACTACTCACTCATCGCAGGAAGAGCCAACGAGAAGTGTTGGACCACATACTTCGAAGTGATCCTTACTAACACATCAAACTCTACCCTAGTCTAAGCAATTGCCTGTGATCACCTCAGGATTGAGATTAATCCATATATTATCATCTTGTGATTCGATAAGACTTCTCGATAACGGAATTATATCGAGAACTCAAATCAAATCGGTCCAGCCCTATATGATTATCATTATATATAAACTAGTAGGAAACCCGTGCTATGCACGGAGGAACGTAAACACTGAAAATACAGATACTTTAAGACACCTTTAAGCTCTAAAATTCAAATTTAAATAAATCAAACTCCAACATATTGCCACCGTAACAAAACTAAAAGAAATTTGTTCAGAACAGATGATGAGGCAATAAAAGTGATCCAGAACCTATTATCCCCCAGCTTGAAATGCATAACTCTTAGTTCACAGATCTTGCACACTCAAACCTGGTGGAAGAGATTGCTTCAATTTGTCAGCCTTCTCAGTATCAAAGACACATAGAGTGTAAAGATACTTTGAGCATCGAACCTTAAACTTGACAGTCTATTTGCTCCTCTTGATCTTGACAGATCGTGCATCTTTCCTTCTTGCAGTCAGAAGGAAATCCTTGATATCATAGATTTTCTTAGGCATTTTCGAGTCGGAGGAGCTTGCTGTGCTGCCGCACTTTTTCTGATCAAGAATGTTCTACAAAAACTTGACATGGATTTTAGTCATATTCAAAAGAACTTGACAACCTGCGTTGTGAGTCCATGACTAAAATACTTGATATGTGACTCAATTGTCTCAAAGTGCATTTCCCGTTAGCAAATTCCTAGTGAATGAATTTCAAGTCATGCATTTCAGGTTGTCAGCTATAAAAAAATCCAACTAAATGAATTTCAAGTCATATACTTGTTATACTTGAAAGTCCCACCTGAATGAATTTTCATAAAAAAAAAAATTTGATCGAACCCTGTTTTCACAAACTTGACATGGATTCAGTCATATAGATATATAAAGCAAAAGTGTTGTGTAATGAATTAAAACCGCACCATATGCAAAAATGTTGTGTAAATGGAAATGAAAACATTTTGTTGTGTAAACCGCACCATTTTGTTTAAACCGCACCATATGCAAAAAGTGTTGTGTAAACCGCACCATTTTCTTGTGTAAATGAAAACAAAAGTTTTTTTTTTTTTCAATTTTCATACATCAAAAATGGAAATTGGAGAGAAAACGGTGATGAACAATTGAATTAAAGGTACATGTTTCTTGTTGTAAGCCTGGATGTTCTTCTCATACTCGGATTTTCTCTTTTCTGCCTTAGCAACATATGGTGCTTTCTCCTAAAGAAAATAATTCAGGAATCAAACAATCAGCAAATGAAATGTAAAATTATGAGAATTTGTGCAGAATTGATTAATTGAAAGGGAAACAAAATAAATGAAAAAACTTACAGCCTGCGACAACTTTTTCCACTTATCACCACCACCTTTTGCAACCCAAATCAACGGTGGAAATAATCAGAAGTGTTTCAAGGATCCAGATGTAGACAATCACTAAATGGAAAAGATTTTTTTGATATAGAAACTCACAGCAGAAACAGCTTTATTGTTTGGGGAGAACTGTGAACCGTTAAGGGAGGTCGGATGTAGCACGAACGGGAAGGGAGGTTTCCTTTCACTTTTTATGATCCGCAAAATCCATGGAAGACGTGGGACGAAGGACTGAACGTGTGGATGAGTCGAGATTTTTTAATAGGTAAAACGGGTCACGGAAACAAATAGGTTTTTGATCAAGCAAAATGCTCCTTTAAAAATGTGTACAATAGAACTCATTTCAAGTATAAAAAATGAAGTTAAAGGACACTTAAAATGAATATCTTCACTGATGAGAAATACCTACATTGAAATTAAAAAAAATGACAAAGTTCAAATTCAAATTGATGAAAAGAACCGGTTTCCGATAAAAATAATTAGTACCTTGCCCCAATTGAATAGTCAGATTTAAATGATCATGCACCAGCAATGGTGCTTACCTATATTACAAATGAAGAATCAGATTTGAAAGATCTAGCTTGAACATCTCTATTTTCAAAAGCATTGAACCCCTTCAACTTTTGTGATTCAACTCTCTCTTTATCTATGGATGACTTTGCTTTCTCAACATCCCGCTATGTATATCTTAGAAAAAAATAGCATCCCGTCTACCTTTGGTCCCAATCTTCTTCATCACTCCTGTTGCAGCAATCTACTCACAAAGTTCAACAAACAAAATCAATCATACTAATATTTTGTACGAATAGACATAGTTAAATTAAAAAAGTACTCCGTTACCGTAGCATGTTGGAGCACATAAACGACTCAACATACCAGCCCCCGTTACTTCTGTTCTGATTTTTCCTCCCCTGGTTTTGTGTCATCCAACTCTCAAGAAAAACACGAATGACAACCAATCGACAGACATCTTCATAAAAGCAAGCAAGAAAGTCAACGAAACAATCATCTATTTTTTTTTCAGCAAATCGATAAAGTGGATATATATAACTCACAGTACACCAGATTGGACTCGAACCCAATACGTCATAGTCCTAACTCCTAATGCCTCAGCTCAACCAATGGAGTAAGGCCTCATTGGCAGCAAGACAATCACCTAAACCTATTACTTATCTCCTCGTGTGATGGATAGCTGAAGAACAATTTTCTGCCGTAAAGGACAGAGGCATATGCAGACATCATCTGAATTCAGAAAAAAAAAGAGCATTTATATCAACGCGTCTTCTGCTTACGCTTTAATCTGGCATAAATCAATAAAGAACACCAATTCAAAAAATGCAAAAATTGCAATGACATAAGGTGAAATGTAACATTCATAAGGTTCTTGGTTAAGTTAACTGATTGAGAACAGCTCCAACAATGTGCAACCAAAATTAAGTTTCACGTGTCAGTGAAGTAACAAATTGCTAGTGGGTAATAGTTCTAATAAGGGAAGATGATTCACTTAAGCAAAAGTAATATTTATACAAACGGCATACAATACTCTTTCATCTATAACGGAATATTAAACAACTCTAGCTTTAAAATAAATATTTTCATCGTGTTAAAAAGAAGAATCGTGAACATACAACATTGAACTTCTGATTGTTTTACCTTGCCTGCTGCATTACCAATTGGCCTTATCCCCATGATTAAACTAAGAAGGAAACAACACAGTCACACAACTACGTGAGCAGCATAAAAACATTAAGCATTCAAAATAAAAAATGATTGTGCACATCATATAAAATAGTGAGTGAAAATTTGTTTGAGGCTGAAAACATAATTGGTGAATATCTCAAATCCACAGAGAATAGAATTCTAAAATCATTGCTATGACCTTTCTAGAACGGTAGCCTTGATCCCGATACACGTCATATCTTCAGTCACCCATGATGCCCTTTTTAATATATTAACAATCCATAAAATCAGCTTAAAAACAATATTTAAACCCTGCCAAATTGAACGTTTAACTTCTCAACATAATTTCCTGTACATAATGCAAAATAGATTACACTAAGTGTACATCATCTTATCAAGCATTAGAAGAAGAACCATATTTGAGTGAGAAGACATGAAACAAAAATGTTACTATGCTCCATCTTTTGTCCAAAAACTCATTCATGGCTATGGCGTTCTGCCCATATATCAAAGGGGAAAGAGAGAAGCCCCATTTTAAAAATGAAGGAGCGTACACTGCTTGTTATGATTGCAGAAATCAAATGAAAATGGCACATCATCATCTCAAAGTAAAATTTTGACTTGCAAAATACCGCAGATTGCAGAAAAGCAAAACAAACCTTTAGCAAGAATGAAGCCACCAAGATTAAAGCAATGTATGTACTTAAATCCAACAATCGCATCAAACTGTTTCCGTCCATTCCGGGTCCAACCTTGCAACAATGTACCTGAAATGCAAGCACACGTACAATTTTTATTGTTTTACAAAGTACTGGGTTGTTTGAAATTAAAAATGTTCCAAAACACTAAGGATAAATGTAGTAAAAATGCGACAAAGAATTCCATCAAGCTAGTCCGCACTTCATCCCTGTGACTCAAAAGCACACTATCAGCTCATAAGTTTCTTCATTCGATTCTTCCTGTAACAGAATCCACACCATAATTCAACAAAAAAACACAAATGGGATACAAAAAATCACAAAAGATTAAATCTTTACCTTCTTTTAGACCTTGAATACTTTTGAGTAATATATGAAGAGCCATTTCTGATTCAGTTAATGCTTTTAGACCTTGAATACTTTTAGACCTTGAATACTTCTGATTCAATTAATGCTCCTAATGAGACTGCTTAGGCATTTGGAGGATTTGATTGACTTCGGATCCAACCAATTGCACTTCAAATGGACCTGTGCCTTTGATCCAAATGTAAGAAATGTATTGCTTTTTGCACTTCATGTTGGAGCATGACAAAGAAAGTAAAGATATACAGCAGGTGACCGAGTACGCGAAAACCAAAGTGCACCCACGAACAGGGGTAATCTGCAAGAAAAAAGATTAGAGATGGGTTTTAACAGATGCATTATACTATATATTAATCTAAATACAGAAGAAAAAGAAGGGAGAGAAAAAAACAGAAAACAAAAAACAAAAAAGCAAAAACAAAAAGAAACATCAAGATTCGAGAACAGGAAAAAAACATAATTCGTCCAATTTTAGGTGTAGCTGCATTTCAATACTCACGTTCCATTGTCAATCCATCGCCAACTTTAACTTCATTAAGGTGTCCGCAGATATGACATGTAATGATTGCAATCTGTGTATCATTTGTGTTGCGTCGGAATATGCTTAGATTAGTAGCCTTTTGCACTATTTTGACATTTAAGGTTCTTGAGCCAAATTGGCATGTGATTCATGGTAGTCTCCAAGCTGCTAAGAGAATTAATGAGATTAGTCAATCCCGTTTTCTAGAGAAGTGCCTTAAAGGATGCATGTCGATCTGCTTATATTTTGATCACATGTTCTTTTGAAGACTGTAAATTAAGATGCCAAAGTAATATGCCTTCAGTACAATACTCTCATTCAATGATTGGCATGTCACTCAAACTGAAATAGGTGAAAAATAGGTGAAAAAATATAGGAAAGTGAATCTAAATATGTGAAAAATTACAGGGAACTGAATCTAAGAGGCTAATTAAAGCACCATCTCATCAGTTATCTTTAACTTTATTTCAAATGCACGTTGTTCATATCATTTGAAGGTTCATAATCTAAATCATCATATAATCAACCCCGTCAGTGTAAAACTCCAAAAGAAAAAAATGACAAAAAAAAGATCTTTTCAAACCTTCAAGAAAAAATGCATATATTGGCTTTCGCCTCCCAACCAAAATCTGAGAATATATAGCTCTGTCATCATGTACAGCTATTTTCCACAAAGACAGCTTTCACCTACATGATATAGAAATGAAAAAAACATAGAACAATTGTTAAAAATACAGACAATCCATAATTAAAGCAACCCACCTGAGTGTAGTAATAGTATTTGAAAAGGAGAAAACAAATTGTTCGGTTCGGCCTCCTAGAACCGCGAACAACCACATCAAGAATTAATCAATTCTGAAAGATTACACCAGCTAAAATTATGCATTGGAGATAAAGTTTGTTACTTTTGAAGTTCAAATAATTTTGAAATCGTTAAAAAAATAATTAACACCGAAAGATTTAGCTGTTTGGATTGATGATGATGCCGTCTGAAGTCCTTCACAATAAGCAGAAAATCTTTTGAGGCTTGCCGGGAATAGTGGATGGAAGTTAAAAGGATGGTGGGGAAGTTGAAAGGATGGTGGGAAGTTGCCGGCTGGTTTTTTTATTTGCTTTTTATTTGTTTTTATTTGAAACGGGTTTGGGTCAGTCAATTGGTGATTCGGATCGATCAATTGGTTAATCGATTGAAAATATAATATGGATGCCCCTTTAGATGCTGCCTATGAAGCCGATCCGGATAAAAGGTATCACTTGCTAAAGTGTTTTAGGCGCATTAATAACAAATTAATTATGAGACCGTCTTTCCAGATTAATAAAAGCGCTACTGGATTAAGTTAATTTTTAAGACATCTCACTAACTTCAATCCTCTTGTGTATAGTAAAATACACTTGGTATGTGATTACATAAGCGAGTCTTAGGGTTTTGATGAGTGTCTTAATTATAAGCACACATGCATATAATAAGATGAATTATTAATTTGTGTCTAAAACAATTACATAATCATTATTCGTTAAGATTACTGGCTAACAATCTCCCAAAACTGCGAAAGGCAAGTGGATTAGTGTTTTATAGCACACACCTTTATTTCTATATCTACAACATTCTCCCACTTGCTCAATAAAAGTGAGACATGTCCCTAAGATTCATACCTCCAAGCCAGCGCGTCAAGTAATTCACGTTTCCAAATACGACCGGAGTATGCCGCCGTGAGGCGGTCGATGACCGGGCGTGATTTAAGCCCGAACACCATGTGACTTGGTACGCGATCGAGTAGGTTGGCGGCTTGAGTCAATCTTTGGGATCGAAACGTCGCCTTTCCATCTAATCAGGTGGTACGATTTCAATATGCCTTTGATTCAACACTAAGGGCTAGATCGACTTAACGATCATCCTTAATCTTACCTAAAGCAGTGTTTATCACTTATATTCTACTTTGCACCTGAATATACTAGCATATCATTCCTCATTCTCCCGAAGATGCTTGAGGATTCACTAAACATCCCATTTCGTATTCATCCTCAGGTTTAGATAACCATTCCTCAGGTTTATATTCGTTGAATGTTGCATAAATGCAAGAATATCTTAACCAGGTGAATGGATGAGATTGCCAATGCTTGATTCTCACGAATTTGAGCGAATCAAATCCTTTAGAATGAATCCCGATGGCATGTCAGGATCTGACTTCAGATAACACACCCATGTTGTTTTCAACTGTTTCAGTGTTACCATTCACAAACACTAATCTACATACTACTTTACTAATATTGATGTCCGGTCTATGAAAGACTTATCAACATTACGGTCAAGTCCACATATTAAAATATATGACTTTGAAATGACACAGAGGTTTGCTTTAATCCCCAAAGGATATAAGCTATGGCGGGCATCTGCCAAAGGTTCTTCTGAATAAATTAAGATACCGTTAGTCTCACAAAAGGTCTTGGGAATCACCCTTATTTTCTACTTTGTAGCGAATCCGTTATTTGTTCTAAGCTAAAACCATACATTACGAATGAATTGATTCCGTTGTTCGGCAAGCAAGTCTTGGGAATCACCCATATTTCCCGCTTTACGGCGAAAATCAAGCAAAGGTCGAGTGGTAAGAGAGATCACGGTGCGGTTAACTCTCTACTACCTTTTAGGAATCACCCCTAAATTACTCGACTGCGTTGAAAGTTAAACTTTCCTATTCATTCGACTATTCTCCGTGTAGTTCCAATTACTCCCACTTGGGCTGAGATATTCGGTGGTTCTACAAGATTTTCAGCAGGTGGAGTATCATACTCCATTCACTGTGGTTATGGCTTTTAAACCAACCTCTCATGATCGAGGATCTATCTGATCCATGAAGGACTATAGGTCATCAATCTACCCATAGACCATAAGGTCTGCAATGGGCAATGGACAAACCATACTCCCGGCTGCGTTCGGGGTGGAGTGATATCTTGATCTAGTTTAGTAGTTTTTATTAGTGTTATCACCAAGCTGCCGGTGTTGGATGTGGGTGAACAAATCGATTAGTAACATCTTGAGTACAAATACTTCAAGATCTAAGGTTGTTATTTATAGACTCTATCGGACCGAGTTTGTGATATCACCGTCATTCTCACGATTTTACGAGTTTTATAACCAACCTTTACTCAATGCATTAAGATATTTCACGACTGAGCGTGTACGCAAAATTTCGATCCTACCTTCAAGCTTAAATGCTAAATGTCTATATTTACGGAAGTGGGGTGAACCGAATTCACTCCTTGTCCACAAATGTGTAGGCATCTTTTAGGTAGACATCTCGGTTTTTCACTACAACCATTATTTTTCAACCAATATCTTAAATGAGTTCAGCAACCAATATCTTAAATATTTCCTCCAAATATTTTGGATAAACTTACCGGAGTCTCGAATAGTTGTCAGACAAGATGTCACTACTTCAAAAGCTCCCACTAGCTTGTATCTTTCATATGACCTCGAAGGTCAATATGAACAAGCTATTTAACTTCTTTAAATCTATTACCCTTTCCCGATTGAGAGGAAACTTAGGCATTGTTCCTTTGAGACAGGGTTCCTTTGACTGGGAGATAGGAATCACCTTAAGCCAGTCTGCAGATCTTGTCGTTGGGGAATATGCACTAATTAATAGTATATAAAGAAGTGTTTATCTAAATACGGAAACCATTTGCGTTTATATTGTTTAAGATGTGTTACATATACCTATTCAGCATCTCTTAGTGGTTCGACTTTATCAAAAAAGTCCGATTCTTTGGGTTCGTACTACGAATGTTATATTTATCGTCAATAAGACAAACAAATTATCCTATTGAAAATGAATACGTTCGTTCCAAAGAATCTGAAAACAGAAAATGAATTTTCTGTGATACTCAAGAATTGAATCCAAGATTCATTTCCTTATATCACTCCATTAGTCTATCGAAATAAGCGCCCGTTGTCTATTTTATTTATCGTTTAATGCAAAGCTACCTAGTTCCTCCAAAGAACTTTAGCTTTTGAGAAAATTGCTAAGGATGCATTGGTCGTTGATCGAAACCACTTTCCTTATCCTTTAATTTCCAATTAATTTTCGGTTTAGCCTTAAAACTACTTAGTTTAGATGACTAACACGTATAAACATTCTTTCCAATTCTCGACTTTCCTTAAATGGAAATAGTCTTAAACTAGCAGTTCGTTTGAATAGACACTACTCTTGAACTGTGGGACGCCTAATGATAGTGTTACTAGCTTGGACTATTCGATTTTTCTAATCGACAAATCATAAGACCAAAGCTCCCACTAGTTTATCGGTTTCAAATACCGTCTAACTAACAATACTTTGTTCGAATTGTTTGAGAGATCATAATAAAGCTCCCACTAGTTTATCGGTTCCAAATACCGTCTAACTAGCAACACTTTGTATTTATGATTTTTCAAAGATCGAAAATCCCAGAACTAAGCTCCACTAGTTTATCGATTCCAAATACTGTCTAACTAGCAATGCTTTGTTCATGATGTTTCAAAGATTATAAAATCTCCAGAACTAAGCTCCCACTAGTTTATCAGTTCCAAATATTGTCTAACTAGTAACGCTTTATTCTTGTTTTTCCAATGAATGGAAAAACTCTTGTGCGATCCATTACACATTTCTAATGATTGAGAAAAACAACAAATCATAAGACTAAGGGTCCCACTAGTTTATCGGTTCCAAATACCGTATAACTAGCAACGCCTATATGTATATGATTTTCCAATTTTTCAATTTAGAAATTTGTTACGTAATTACACTTTTAAAATTCACTAAATGAATTTGTCCGATAGTCTATATCATTTTTGTAAACTAAATCACGGTCGTTTCGTTTTTCTAGCGACATCACGACATACTATACTATGTCATTAAGTTCTTAAAGGCTCAAGAGAAAATCTTTCCGAAAATTAAGCGCATTTGTTGATAATTACAACGTACTTGTTACTTTCCACATTTTTAATGATGTCCTATTACTAACAGTTTAGTAGCCTAGAGATTAAAGTTGTAAAATAAACATGACAGAAAGTTAAATTCAAAATTATCACTACTTGATTTTTATTTTAGGAATAATAAACTTTAAAAAGTTTATCCTACCATTCCAAGGATTTAACCTCGCACCTCAGTGCCGCCGTAGGGTAGGTCAAAGAGGTGACGGTTAAACTGAGACAATCTCTCTCAATGATTAAGCTTCGAGAATCGAACATCTCACGGAAATCACACATCCCGGACCTTAATCATCAATTACCTTCCTTTTCTAGCCTAGATATTTCGAAAATATCCATAAAGAGTGTGACCTACTATATCGGATCTCAAAGTACGCCCGAGTATGCGCGATAGGGTCGGTCGGTGACCGACGCAGTACCCAAAATCCTATCCTTTTGGAGACCAAGCCTTGAATTTTGATAGGGGTGAACACCATCCGTAGGGGCGAAATCAAAGCGGCTCGGAGTCGCCACCCTTCTCTCACGTGCTTGCATCTATAGTAGAGGCCGTGGGGTTGGTTGTCGCCTTTCCCGCTCCCGCTCAATAATTTGAAAAAGTGGTGGGTTTACTAATTACGGTTTCGGCCTTGACAATAAGAAACAATAAATCAAAGTACTCCGAATACGGTCGGTTATGTAGGCAAGCCTACGCCGTCTTATTCGTTGGAACATATGTGACAGTTCAGGCTAATCCGGCAAGAGAAGTCCCGTTTAGCCCGAGGACTTATCGGCTATGCTAAGTCTTGTCGAACTGCTGTAACGTACATCACACGTGGAGGGGAGTCTATTGAGCCGAAGCTCGGTTGAACTCGCCCAACAATGGTTAGACCATTTCCGAACCCATGTACTAAGATTCTCTGATTTCTAACTTGTCACCCAAAGCGTAATCTTTTTTCTGTTTAAGGTGGGTTCACTGAGAAGCCATAACCGAAAAGCTCAACGATTTATCCAAGTGGGATTCACCGAGAATCCATCACTAAAATCGTAACGATTGACAAAACCCGGGTCCTCGGTTTTTATAATTAGCTACTTATTATTTAACTACCACATATTAAATTAATAAGCATTCATACGAATTATTCGAGTTATACACGTCTATTTTAATTCAAAATTAAAAAGCTACGTGTATGCAATGGAGTGGAATCATGAAGATGCAAGTCATGGCAATTTTTCGGTTTTAAGCACGTAATCTTGATCTAACACAAAATTATACCGAAAAGTAAACATCGAGATGGACCGTTGGTACCCCCGACTAACTATTTTCTAAGGAAATGTAAAACTTAATCTATGTCTTCGAATCTTGAACTCGAACCGCCGGATCACGAACCACGAACACCCAAGAGGAGAAATGCTTTTTAATCAAATAAAACCAATTTATTATAATTAAATAAAACCTTTTTAATAAAAAACTTTTTTTTCTTGTAATGCGGCTGAGAATAAAAAAAATATTCCAGAATTATTTTTTTTCTTTATTATCTTGACACGGCTGTGTCCAGATTATTTACCATTTTTTTTTATTTTTTTTTATTTTTATATTTATAATTGCAGCCGGAAGGCTGTTTATTAAAGCAGGAAAAAAAATTATGCATGCAGCCGCATAAAAAACCCTAGCCGCATGCTAAGTTTATAAAAAACAGACTTATAGCGACGCTTTTCAGCGTCGCAGAAAGTCCTGTAGCAGTTTTTTTTTATTAAAAAAAACAGGTTTTTAACCGTTTCTCCTCATTCATACCTTGAGTTTCGCCTTGATCTTCAACTTTTCAGCAAGATCTTCATATTTCGAGCCCGGAATATAAAAAATACAATAAAATATGCTACTTTTACATGGAATTTCGAAAAATTGCATAGTTAAAGATACAAATCCTATGCTCAATTGTTACTAAACAAATGAGCTACAAAATAGATCTACAGGTAAACAATACCAACCCCAATCCATCTCTTCAACCACAACATTCAAAGCATGCAACCATGATCAATTTCGAATTTTACCAACAAAAAAAAACGAAATAAAAACACCTAAAACATGCTTTTCCACTCCAAGATCTAAAATTCATATACTTTGATCGTTAGATCAAAGGCTCTGATACCACTTGTTAGATGTAATATCGTCGGATCAATCATAGATTGACCCGATTACGCAGCGGAATGCATCAGATCTAGATCTAAACGAAACAAAGAATAAAAATTAAAGATCAAACTACAAGGGGGTTTGGATTTTACCTTATAATGGTGCTTAACTCCAAGATCAAAAGTAGTATCCACGCAAGTTGAGAAGCCACAACCTTCCAATGTGTGTCTCCTAGCAACACCAAGTGGATGGTGTTTCCCGCCGCCGGACCTCCTTGATATGCTACCGGAATAATCCCGAAGATTATTCCAACTCGAAACCCGAAGAAAGATAGCCGAAAATTCTAAGCTATTTTCTTCCAATATTGCGTGTTGTATGTTATGTCAAAAGGCTTGGGAGAACTCTTTTTATATAGGAGAGTAATCATTGTCCTCCAAGGATTAAATAATTAAGAGAAAATTATTACATTAATCCTTATTCCAAATAAAAGATAAATAAAATGATTATCCCAAACAAATTAGGATAAATCATATTATTATCTAATAATCCATGAATTACCAATTAACAAATAAAAGATAAATCACACATTAAATAATTATCCAAGAAAACTAATTTCTCTCTAATTAAATAATGATTAAAAATGCGCCCTTTATTTAAAATAGGTCCACATGCATTTTGACACACATTGCGTTAAGGAAAGTCATGAAAAATATCTTTTTCCATGTAATTAATTATCTAGTCAACTAAATAATTAATCACATATCAATTCATGATCCAATCTAACTATTTAATTATAATTGAGGTGAAGCAGCGAGAAAACCTATATCTTTATATTATGGGCCACGGCGGGACCAGTGGACACATATTCGAAATTTACAATAAATTAAATAATATTATCCGTCAGACCGAACAATAATATTCAATCTATTAACTCCGGGATTACACCACCATAAACCCGAGACTGAACTCTGCCGAATATAGATAACTTATACTCAATTATGAGTTGATAAGGTGTCCACTGATATAATCATTACATGCGGATAAATCCTCCATAGACTTTCCATTTTGAGTGGGAAGTCTCCGTGGGCCCGACTCAGAATATATTATCCTTATTTACCATTAACCCCAGGTGATCAATTAGTTCACATATCGACTAGTAGCTAATTAGTCTAAATATGAACTCGGCCGATCGATCATTTTCTTAGGGCAAATTAATAAGGGATTTGTCTCTCTACTTCCGAGGAAGGAATGGATTCCATATCTGTGATAGCACGGACTACTCACTCATCGAGAATAGAGCAAGCGAAGTGTTGGACCACATACTTGGAAGTGATCCTTACTAACACATCAAACTCTACCTACTAGTCTAGCGGTTGCTTGTGATCATCTCGAGATTGAGATTAATCCATATATGATCATCTTGTGATTCGATAAGACTTCTCGATCACGGAATTATATCGAGAACTCAAATCAAATCGGTCCACTATACTATATGATTATCATCATATATAAATGCCCCACTAGGTACCCCTATTACCGGCAGTCCGGATAAGGCTGTCACACACAAAAGTGTTTTGGGCGATTAATAGCAAATTAATCATGAGACCGTGCTCAGTTAATAAACGCTACGGACTAAGTTAATTTTTAAGTACATCTCACTAACTCAATCCTCTTGTGTATAGCCATACACTGAGTTATGTGATTACATAAACGAGGTACTTAGGGTTTTCAGTAGTGTCTTAATTATAAGCACACATGCATATAATAAGATGAATTATTAATTCTGTCCTAAAATAATTACATAATTGTCTTTCGCGCACTACACCTAACAGTGACATCGGCAATCATATATGCGTGACATCAACAATTTATTCAGTGACATCAGTAATCATATATGAATGACTCAACAATTTATGCGATGACATCGGCAATCATATATGCGAGAGACATCGCGATGAAGTGACACGCGATGCGGTGACCACCCGATCTTTGAGACCATCGGGATGCAGTGACATTTGATGAAGCAACACCGTTATGACATTTGATATTTTTCTGACTTAATTTCATAAAATCGATTCTTTTCTTCATAAAATCGACTTCAAATGGCTATATCTATTGATATAAAACTACGACTGACATAAATCTTTCACCTTAATTCCTATTTTTATGCAGTGACAACGGCAATCATATATGCAGTGAATCAACATTTTATGCAGTGACATCCGCAATCATATATGCGTGACATCAACAATTTATGCAGTGACATCGGCAATCAGATATGCAGTGACATCGACATTTTATGCAGTGACATCGGTAATCATATATGAATGACATCAACAATTTATGCAGTGACAACGGCAATCAAATATGCAGTGACATCAACATTTTATATAGTGACATCGGCTATCATATATGCGTGACATCAACAATTTATGCAGTGATATCGACCAAGAGTTCGGTTACTAGGAATGTGGTTTTTAAGCCATTATGCATCGTATGACAAGAAATTCTACAGATTTAGCACTGACAACCACGATGCATTGACCACCGTGATGCATTGACCCCCACGATGGCGTGAACACCGTGACGCATTGACCACCACGATGCCGTGACCAACATGACGCATTGACCACCCTGGATGTAGTGATCACCGCAATGCAGTGACAAGAACATTTGCAACGATTTATGCAGTGACATTTGATTTTTGCTAATCATACTGGACCTATCGGGACGCAGTGCATTTGATGAAGCAACACCATGATGACATTTGATATTTTTCCGACTTAATTTCATTAATCGTTTTCTTTTCTTTATAAAATCGACTTCAAATGGCTATATCTTTTGATATAAAACTACGATCAACACAAATCTTTCACTTTAATTCATTTTATGCAGTGACTTCGGCAATCATATATGCAGTGATATCAACATTTTATGCAGTGACATCAGCAATCATATATGAAGTGATATCAACATTTTATACAGTGACATCGGCAATCATATATGCGTGACATCAACAATTTATGCAGTGACATACGCAATCAGATATGCAGTGACATCAACATTTTATGCAGTGACATCGATCATATATGAATGACAAGGTTGATTCAAGGTCAGATTACACAAAGATAAATGCAGCAAACTTATGCTGTTACAATTTACACCAAATCGATTTGATTATACAACTATGAATACTATAAAACGAATTACAAATGGGTCCAAGTTCAGTCCTAATAAGCAGTCTATAAAAGTTCAAATAACAAGCAGGTCATTATGGACTTGATCTGATTTATTTGTCAAACAAAGTACTACTGAAGGTATACAAAATCTTGTCAAGTAACAAAATTACAACAATTGGTAAATGCAGGTTTTAGAACACACGGTGATGCAAAGCGAGAGCTGACTAACTGCGGTTTATTGCTTTCCAATCTTTGCAAGTTATGCGCAGAATTCAAAGCTCAAATGGACAACAAAAGTGGTAGAACCAAGATGATTATCGATCTGACATATTATGATGCACGAGAACCGGCAAGATAAGCAGGCGAGATAACTCGGCGATGTCACATGGTGATCTAAGCAAGATTCGGCAAATGCATGTACAACACGTCATGAGCGGGTTATCAATTATGCAAAGACAATAAACATGGCAAGTCCCTAAAAAAAAAAAAAAAAATAAGCGAGGCGAGTTAGTGTGCGATAATTCAAACAAAGTGTTTAAACCCATATCTTTAGGAACATATGGAAAGTGAAATGCTTGCTCACATGTGATTTAATATCTTGAGTTTCTAGCGACTAAAGCAACTCTCACAATGACCGATGGAGCAAATTAACTAAGTACTACAATCGAGGGGCACATAAAATACGATACCCAAAAAATGTCAAAATATAAACAAAATTTTGAATTAAACTTACTCAAATAATCACCAAGGTTGAATGTCGATTAGCGACCCAAGCGGTGTAATCGGAAGAACTCTAATTGGTAGCGAATTGAAAAAACCGACCATTTGCACCACCAAGCTGTATGGTTAATATATCGCCGTCGCGACCGCGGAGAGTCATTGCAGAAGCCAGCGGTGAGTCATTTGTAGGGTATCGATGTCGGAAATTGCAGACTAAATTAATCATAACAATAGCTGCGACCACATAAACATATAGAATCGACCATAGTCTTACCTGTAGACATGGTGGTTTAGGTGGAATGATTGAATGATTTGATTATGTATAAGCTTGTGAGATCGAGATTTTGTAAAATATGGCTCTTTGATTGAAGCGGAGGCGAAGGCAAAAGCGGGAGAAGGGTAATTAGGAAACTTAAAAGAAATCAGTCCTTATAACTAATGATCTTTTAAGTGCGTCCTAAGTGCCTAATTAAGTCTCAAAACACGTCCTTATAAACAAATAACACTTTATTTTACTTCCACTAATTTACCCTTCTTCTAAAATCGAAGGTTTTGAATCGCATTTCAAATCGATGCACCATCACCGTCTCTGTCAATCTCCTCGTTATTCCCTTCAATTCTTCGATGTGGTTTGGAAACCTCCTTTTAATTATCAAATAAAAACTTTCCAAGAAGTAGTAGAAGAAGAAAGACATAAATCTTGAAATGAGGATAGAGATTCCGATTCGATTCGATTTCGATAACGATTCCGATGATGCAACTAATCCTTGCTTTCTTTGGCCGGTAAAGTAATACCCAGTGAGAGCATCTGAGAAAGAAGTCCCTTGATCTCTCCGGTCCATTTACGAGTTTCTTAGTCACTACCTTTCATATTGCCCTTAGTTCTGAGGCAAATCCTTTTTCCCTTACTCGAGATCAATTTGAGTTTATTTTTTATTTTTTGGTTGCATCATCTGTTTCTTGTGATGAAATTCGGTAGGCTTGAGGTGGTGTGTTCTTTGGTTTTCTTTTTGTCATCATCCAAATTGACCAAATATGGAGAGGAGAAGAAGAGAGAACTCGAAGAAAGCCGGGAACTTGGACTATTAAAAGATTAGAAATGGTATGATAGATTAGAATGAATTCTCTAATGAAAGACTTGCCAATGTACTCATATTTTGTTTGAAACGAGAGCAAAAAATGAATCGGTTTTATAAATCATAAATTTGATCAATTCTAGAGAGGGATGTACATAAGGAGAAGGTAATTTCCCGGGCGGGATTGGAAGGTTGAGTCAAGCTTGTTTTGAACCGACATGGCCATATATCTTGAGGAAGTGTTATTTTGTGCGTGGCATTGGAGAAGCGAACAAGTTTTTCGGCTTGTTTTGTGTACAACCAAGGTTGAGGTTTTGCTGTTGCATAATCAGAATGTTAATAGGATATTAGCCTGGATTCAGTATGTAGCTCGGAGATTATACGCTTATTTCTGGACTCCATCTGTTTGGAGGTTTACTTTTCTTCTTCTTCTTGTATAGGTTTTCCAGAGCTTTTGGTAGTTCAAGCAGATCACTGAATTCTGATTGTAATATTTGGTGAATTTTTTTTTTTTTTTTTTGCATTTGGCCCTTTATAAGATCCCATATTTTGGAATGAAAATAAAAATAAAGGGAACAACTATTATGTATGAAATTGCAATGGACGGTTAGAGGAAGCTTGTTTTATTATTTTTTTTCCAATTTTCTTTGTTTTAGATAATAACTGAGTATCAGAAACTCATGGAAAACCTTTTAACTAACCTTATTGAGTCTTTGAGAAGTGGCAGAGAGAGATCTCGCTCTTTTGATTCGATTGTGAAATAGGTGGGTGAGCTGTGGAATCAAGGTGTAAATGAGGCGACACTTCTTGGTCAAAATGTGAACAATTATATGATACAAGTGCATTTGGAAAAGAGGCCGAATTAAGCGAAAACCGGAAACTTAGTGAAGGCTTTTCAAGATTTTTGTTGTTTCAAGTTTTAGATGGATGAAAATTGGATAAATTTGGTCATAACATATGCTTGCTACATTTGATTTGGAAGAAAAATTGGTACAGTGACATGAATTTGATGGTGGTGTGAGTATAAATTGGAATAAAATATTGGTGTCATTGTATAGGGTGTCACTTCATAAAATGTTGTTATCAATAGGTGTCACATCATAAATGTTGGTGCCATTGAGTGTCACTGCATAAAGTGCCACTTCATAAAATGAGATATCAGAATAAAGATGATGAAAAATATGAATTATGGTGAAAGAATTATGTTGATCGTAGTTTTATATCAAAAGATACAACCATTTGAAGTCGATTTTAAGAAGAAAAGAAATCAATTTTCTGAAATTAAATCGGAAAAATATCAAATGTCATCGTGGTGTTTGCTCATTGCGATGTCGGATCATCAAATGCCACTGCATCGCGGTGTCACTTCATCGCGGTGTATCTGCATCGCGGTGTCCCTTCATCGCGGTGTCTCTGGATCGCGGTGTCACTTCATCATGGTGTCTCTGCATCTCGGTGTCTCTATAATTCCGTGTCACTTCATCACGGTGTCACTTCATCATGATGTCTCTGCATCACGGTGTCTTTGCAATGCGGTGTCACTTCATCACGGTGTCTCTGCATCGCCGTGTCACTTCATCGTGATGTCTCTGCATCGCGGTGTCTCTACATTGTCACATGTCACATCATCTTCACATGTCACCGAATTGTGATGGTCACTGCATCGCGGTGGTCAATGGATCGGGGGTGGTCAATGCATCGGGGGTGGTCAATGCATCGCGGTGTCACTGCAACGCGGTTGTCAGTACATCGCGGTGTCTCCACATCACGGCGTCTCTGCATCACGGCGTCTCTGCATCATGGTGTCTCTGCATCGGGGGTGGTCACTGGATCGTGGTGTCTCTGCATCGGGGGTTGTCACTGCATCGCGGTGTAGATGCATCGGAGGTGGCCACTGCATCGTGGTGGTCAATGGACCTGGGGTGGTTAAGGCATCGCGGCGTCACTTCATTGAGACGTCTCTGCATCGGGGTGTCACTGCATCGCGGTGGTCAATGCATTGAGGTGGTCACCGGAAAAAAAAACACATTTTTAGCGTCTAGAAAAGAAAAAAAAAACTTTTTACGTCCAAGGAAAAAAATAGCCTCCAGAAAAAAAACATTAAAAAAACTAAAACAAAACAAAATTAGGGGTAGTTTGGTCTGTGTACTAATTTTGTGTCCTTATAACCAAATAAGATTTAAGTGTGTCCTATTTGCCCTAATTAAGCAGTAGTGATTGCCGACTTTATTGCATTTACTATCTCCGTCCCGTATTATAAATCATTCTGGATGTTTTCACACAGATTAAGAAAATGGTTGAATGTTATAAATTTAAAGGTTAAATGTTTAAAATGCCCATTAAGTATCATTAATACAGTAATTATTAAATAATGAAAAGTTGCTAGATTGATAATAAATTAGGGGTAAAATAAAAAAATGAGTAATAAATATTGCATTGATGATGTAGAATGACTTATATTATGGGACAAATATAAAGAGATAGAATGACATATAACAGGGGACGTAGGTAGTATATCATAAGAGGACGTATACTTAATACAAAGGCAAACTGTGATTATTATTTCTTGATTGCTTGTCCTAGTAGTAGGACCCAAGAATATTTGACTCAAATAATTCTTGGAATCTAACATGTGAGGCACATTGGATTTATGAGGAAAAGGGGGGAATATTGCTTTCGGTTGTTTAGTTGAGCTTATTTAATATTTGATTTAGTTTATGCGGTGTTAATGAAACCCACTTTGTGTTGGATCGCACCGCTACGATATTTCTGAGAGGGGGTGTGAAAGAAATATCTAGGTTTTAAAAACTTTTATAACTTCTTAAGGATATTACATATTAGAGTTAAACTTAAGTTTAATAACCTAAATTAGGCGGAAGACTAGATAGATTGAAGTGTTTTAAACTTAAGAAACAAGTTCATCAAATCACCTTAGCCAAGAATGCTGAAACAATAATTTTTACATGTGATGTTCAACCACCCAATAGACACGAGGTGTTGAATGTTAGTCTATGAGGACAACTTTCAAAACAAGAGAGATTTTGTCTCAGCCAAATTAATTGTGTCATAGAATTATAAAAACGGGGGGATGAAATAACATTATGCCACGACATGCACCCGATAAAAAGTAAAATTGATGGAGCTACAACCATAGCCATGAAAGCACCCACAAAAGCACCCACAATTACTTAGGGCGACATAACCAGCTTCAGTAGTACTAATTACGAGCAACGCTATGACGTTGTTTCTTAGAGAACCAAGAGATGAGTCTATCTTCTAAGAAATGGCAAGTACCACAAGTACTCTTTCGTTCAACTCTACATACGTCATGATCGGCATCACTATAAGCAAAAGCGAGTGTAAAGGTGGAAGTATTCGAGTACCAAAGACTTAGTGTAGGTGTGTGTCTAAGATACGTACCTAAAGATTTGATTTACATCATTATAGTGAGATATTTTAGGGTTAGACTGAAATTGTGCATAGTGGCACACAAAAAACATAAATCGGGGCGGGAAGTAGTTAGATAAGGCAAATAACCTTTCATGGAACGGTATATGTGAGAGTCAATTAATGGTTGACCATGCTCATCAAGCTCGAGTTTGATCAAAGAACTCATAGGAGTTGTAGGCGGTTTACGGCTTTTGAACTTGAACTTTTTAAACACGTCCTTAACATACTTGAACTAACATACGTACCAAATATAGTCAGAAAAATCATGCTGACATGGAATCGACCGACACAAAATACATATAATTCATTAGACAGTTGTGTAAAATTTGCAATCGTTGGGTTTGGGATTTTCTTTGGATAAGGTGGAGATACTCTGATACCATGTTGATAAAAAGTGTTTGGTATTATTCTTAAATCATAGCTAAAGAGCAATACATTCTTAGATATATTTTCATAAATTAAATATTTTGTTATCATTTGTATTCAGGTTGCTGCCGTAAAAGCGGCTTCGACCGCTGCTGGTCGTCGGCGCAGTCGTCGGGACAACACCAACTCGTGGAGGCTCGGGGGCAACACCCCCGAAAGCTAAATTCCTATAGCTGAATGAATGCATCTATGAAATTTGGATTGATGCATCTGTACATTTAAGATACATGCATCAATGAAGTGATGCAATTCAGATTCATGCATCTGCGAAATGATATACCCCTGCATTGCGAAGTGATGTACCCTTGAAATACGAACAAACATAACCCTGCATACGAAAATGGATGTCTGTCGCACTTGCAACAATTCCAAATTGGTGTTTTGTGCCAATAAAAAGGCACTCAATGTAATATCCCGATTCTCGAAAAAGGGCATTTTAGTCTTTTAACGAAAAATCAGAATATTATATTTATTTTAATTTTGGAAATAAAAGGAAAAAAAAGGGGAATTAATGGAATAGGTTTTAATGGGAATTTAACTTCCATAAGTTAAAAAAAAATAGGGAAAAACGGTTCATCAGAGAAAAAGGCGCAGGTTTTGAACCAAAAAGAAGGAGAAGAAACTTTTGTTAATCGTGGCTAATCCGTTGCTCGGTAGCATGAGACTTCTCAAGGGAAAAACGCTCCACGTGACGCAAGGATCGTGTGGATATAAGTTTTGTTGGGAAAGGTTAGGTTTTTTTTTTATCAATTTTGGGTTTACGTGTTTCGAACAAGTTTGAGTGTTCAAAGTTTTTCCTTTCGTAGCTTTTGTGATTAGAATCGTAGTTTGATCAATTGGTTTGATCAATTTGTAGGTTGGTGTTAAAGGCTAGGTTTTTGGCTACCAAATCATAAGTTTGGTTGTGTTGCTCGCTATACAAAGGTAACGGGGTTTTCATATTGAATTATTGACGTTTTATAATGATTAATGTGAAATAAATGGTGTTCAACCGTGTTTGATCAATGCTATTGTTGATGGTTCTGTTTCTTTTTTTTTAAAATGCGGTGGTTCTGGTTCTGGTTTAGTTTGATGATGATATAGGTTTTGTTTTATCTTTTTATAGTATATTTTCATATATTATTTTCCCTTCGTTGATTAGCAGGATTTGAAAGCAATAGAAAGGGAACAATTACTCATCCCTTTGCTGTCGAATTCGCATGGGGATAAAATAAAATAAGAATAGTAATATATATATATATATATATATATATATATATATATATATATATATATATATATATATATATACATTTAGTGTATATGTAGTTCCCTGCTACTGTTCCATTTACTTTCTTGTCCTTATTAAGTGGGGGAGAAACGCTGGGATTCTTCCCATGTGTATCGACATGTTTTAAAAAAAAAAGGGATTGATTTAATTGATGCATATTGCATAGATTTAATTAATATACAATGTATAGTTGTTTGGTATTATTGCGTTATGTTATTTTCTTTCGAAAAATATGAATATACGATTTGATAGCCAATGAATTTAAATAAGATGAAATAATATGAACAAGCCTCGATTGAGAACACGATGCGTTTAGTTCGGCACCGGATGTACTCTTAAAGGGAGTTGAAGTTCGGGACCGTCGGAAGGGCATGAAAAGGCTTGTGCTTTGATGAACTAGAGTTTATCAATGTCTGTGTAATTGTTAGCTCGAGTCTAAGAGTCTAAGAAGAGGGAGTAGGGAGCTTTTGTTCTGAATGAACTTAGGTGGCCAGTTAATCATTTAATATACGTATTTGACTAGATAAAAGATTAAACATCATGAGAGCTTGGATAGGCGCGGTACAATATCGGCAATGTGTTGGTTGGCGGATAAAGTGGTGATGGTCACTTTGCGGATTCTAGACAAAGCGATTAAAGTAGTGATCATACCGCCGGACAACCTCACTAACGAGATAGTCATTCACCGGATAGCCTATAGAGCTAGCGGTCAAAGTGAGTGATTGTCTCGGGACCATTAGAGATTTATCTCTACATAGGGTTGCGTCTTTTGTCTTAGTGCATTTCTCACTAAGTAGTGCCCTCGTAAACATGATGTAGCAAAGATAAGCTAAGCTAGTAACCACAGGGACCTCATATTATACCATGAATATAATGTGATAGTTAGATGTAAGATCATGTTCTTTTGGCCTAATAACAAGTTGTTGTTTGATTAGTTTCCGTTATAAAGCGCATGATTTCAATAGCTTTACTCGTTACTAAAATACGTATGTACTTACCCGTTATATGTTTTGGGATGAGAAGATGAGCAGGTTTTGATGAAGATGAGTATAGCGAAGATGTTTGACGCTTTTGGATACGGTTAACTTGTGTTGAAGTTTTGAAGACTTTTCTTTATTTCGATTTTGATTTAAAACTATGTTGTCAATTCATTTTGAATGTTGTTTTTTTGTGTTTGGCTCGTTTAGTGGCCTTTGTTGTAGGACGTTTCATTTTCCATTTTTTTGGATTTAGTGCAAAGCATTGAATCTGGTTTAGTTGGTCTTTGGAATTTATTTCCCGAGTCGTTCGTTTCGCATTGTGTTTATGATATATGACGTAAGGCTTATGTATAATATTAGATTATATTTAATATTATACATGCCGGGCGTCGTTTCCGGATAAGGACTCGTGTGTCGAGGAACGGGCGTCCGGTTAGTTGGTATCGAGACAATGTTTCTTTCTTCGCTTAGGACTTGACTTTCTTGAGATAAGTGTTTAGAGCCTTAGTAATCTTTAAGTTCTCTCTTGTTCTCTGAGAATGGTGACTACACGCAAGGTTCGGGTGCTAATATTAATGAGGAAGGAAGTTCAAGGAATCTGATTGCAGAGGAGGGCGAGGTAGAGGACCTACGATTAGTCACCCGGTGGCCGGGGTGAATGCTAATACTACGGGTCGGAGTCGCTCTGATGGGGCGTGTTCAACAAGCGGGGCGTTCCCGGTTTGAAGCGAGCAAGCTGCGCGACTATGATACACCGTTGTATGTGATGATGGTTTGAAATACCACGATACATGTGACTCGGTTGTTATGGTATACCATCCTCCATCTGTAGCACATCAGTCACAACCGATCTACGATCGTCCACCGCATCGACTTTTTATCCGCCACCGTTTATGACTACACACCACACTACGATTCTTCCTCCACCGCCCGGCGGAGCTAATACTTTGTGGCACTGAGTTATGCTTACGTGATTTTTACCACATCGGCGAGTTTCATCAAGTATGGGGACTGGTCACTCATGGTTTCCACCTCGGCAAGCATATCCACCACCCCCATACCAACAACCTCACCGGTGAGATACCCTATGGATACCCTCCGGTGTACCCTCAAGCTTCGCTTGATTAGACCAAAGAGTGATGGAGCAAGCACCACCAAAGTGGATTGGTACACCAGGCGAGAAAGAGCAGTTACGGACTTCTTCGGAATGTGGAACATTCAAAGGCGAAGAATGGTTAAGAAGTTTTGAAAAGGCTGCAGGAATATTCATGTTCACGAATGCGAGATGGCCCGATTGGCGTCGATTTTCTCTTGAGGCGGTGAAGCTTGGATCGATGCCATTGAGTAGTAATGGAAAGGTAAATCGATTGGGAAGGATTTAAGGTTATGTTCTACAACGAGTATTTTCCAACAACTTGAGTCTGCACAGACACAAGGCGGTCGGTTTTTAAAACTCAAGCAAGGATTACATTATACGGTATCTCAGTATACCAACAAGTTCAATGAGTTGGGAAGGTTCTATCGAGTGATGAGAGTTGAAGAAAGAAAGATGGCCTTTGTACAAGGAAGGGTTATCGCATGAGATACTGATCAGGTATGTTGGGTTTCACGACCAAGAATATGGGTGAGCTTATGAACAAGGCTTTGGAGGTTGAGACCTTCGGAAGAAGGCCACGATTGTGATTGGGAATAAGAGGCCGTTTGGATCTTTTGAGTGGTAATCGTGGGGCACCGCATCGAGCTTCAAGAAGACCGCGGCACCGCAGCGATTAATCGAAAGGTGGTTCACCGGCAGGTTTGTTCTAAGTGCAACAAGACGCATCTGAGAGAATGCGATCAGGAGGTAATAGTTGCTATAATCGTGGAGAAGCGGGACACTTCTCCAGGAGGCTGCCCTAAGAACTTTGTCAGCCAGAACCCAGCTAAGCTAGAGGCAATCGAGAATGCAAACCGTGGATCTTCTAGCGAGACCTACTCGTGTTTTTCTTGTCGATGTGGAACCGTAAGAGCCTGACGATATTGTTGTTACAGGTACGTTTTAAGTGTTTGTGTTTATTGTGAATATTTAATATTATATGGACGCATATGATGTTATTTATTGCACTTAAATTGATTCACTTGCTAGGTACCATAATCATAGATAACTTAGCGATGTCGGCCTTGTTTGATCTGGAGCCTCGAGTACTTTTGTGTCTTCTAAGATAGCTAGGAAGTTGAACCTACCACTTCGTGAGTTGGAGAAACCTCTAAGTATCACTACACCTTTGGGAGGAGTTACTAAAGTTGCACAAGTTTTACCTCAAGTCGGCGTTAGAGTTGGAGCATTATAGGTGTAAATCACACTTGCGAGTTTTGGAGTTCATGAGACTTTGATGTGATTCTGGGGATGGATTGGCTATCCAATAATTTTGTTCATGTGGATTGTAGAGGTAAGAAAGTGGTCTTCAGAGTTCCAGGTAAGTCAAATAAGACCTTTCAGGGAAACGTTTATAAGCCAAGTAAGAAGAGACATCCGATAATATCAGCGGTCAGAGCCATGAAAGCTTTGCAGAAGGGTTGTGAAGGGTATGTTCTTTATGCTATGGACACAGAGAAGCATACTCCTAAGTTAGAAGAAACTCCTATAGTGAAGGAATTTCCTGAAGTTTTTCCAGATGAGTTACCAGGAAATATGCCTGACAGGGACATAGAGTTTGAGATACAGTTAATCCCAGGAGCAGCACCTACAGCTAAGGCACCTTATAGGATGGCACCAGCTGAATTAAAAGAGTTAAAAGTACAGCTTAATGACATGTTAGAAAGGAATGTGATTCAGCCAAGTACATCGCCTTGAGGAGCACCGGTTTTGTTTGTGAAGAAGAAGGATGGTAGTTTGAGGATGTGCATCGACTACAGAGCCTTGAATAACCTGACAATCAAGAATAAGTATCCTTTGCCTAGGATTGATGGCTTGTTTAACCAGTTGCAAGGAAAGAAGGTGTTTTCTAAGATTGACCTTAGGTCAGGTTATCACAAGTTGAAGGTCAAGGTTGCAGATAGACCGAAGACAGCGTTTAGTACGAGGTATGGACATTATGAGTTCCTTGTCATGCCTTTCGGACTCACTAATGCTCCATCAGCATTTATGGATTTAATGCAAAGAGTTTTCATGCCTTATCTTGATAAATTTGTGGTAGTATTCATAGATGATATCTTGATATACTCTAAGGATGAGAAGGAGCATGAGGAGCATCTAAGGATTGTTTTGCAAACTTTAAGGGAAAAGAAATTGTATGCCAAGTTTTCTAAGTGTGAATTTTGGTTAAAACAAGTTAGTTTTCTTGGCCATGTAATTTCTGGAGATGGAATTCAAGTTGATCCTGCGAAGATAGAAGCCGTTCTAAGTGGCCTAGACCTACTACGGTGTGAGAGATAAGAAGTTTTACTGGGTTTAGCGGGCTACTACGGGGAAGTTTGTACAAGATTTCTCGAAGATAGCAACTCCTCTCACTAGACTTACTCGGAAAAACATCAAGTTTGAGTGGACAAAGGAGTGTGAGGAAGCTTTTGAGACGTTGAAGGATAAGTTGATCTGCGGCTTTGTGTTAGCTTTGCGAGGTCTTTGATAACTATGGCGTGTATCTGAGATGCTTGAGTCAAGGTTTGGGATGTGTTACGATGCAAGCGGGAAAGGTAATAGCTTACGCCTCAGGCGTTAAAGGTTCATGAGAAGAACTATCCTACACATGACTTGGAGTTGGCGAGTGGTTTTGCTTTGAAGCAGTGGAGACACTATCTTTATGGAGTTAAGGCAAGAATATTCATGGATCATAAGAGCCTTAAGTTCTTTTCACTCAAGAGAATTTGAATATGAGGCAAAGAAGATGGTTGGAGTTTGTGAAAGACTATGACTTGGACATTCAATACCATCCGGGTAAAGCAAATGTTGTAGGGGATGCACTTAGCCGGAGACCGGTTAATGCTATCACTACTTTGCAAGAAGTGGTCGATCAGTTAGACAGTTTGCAGATTCAAGTGGTTGAACGGGAAGGTGAAGCTCAGTGTTTTGCGCCATTGATGGCAAGGTCAGAGTTGTTAGATGATATCCGGGCAAAGCAAGATGAAGACCCAGTGTTAGTTGATTTGAAGCGCGTAGCTCGAGAGAAACCTACAGTGGGTTATCAGTTGGATAAGAGTGGACATCTTTGGTATGGTAATCGTTTGTGTGTGCCTGATGTTGATGGACTAAGGCAGCAAGTCATGGATGAAGCCCATAAGATTGCCTTTGCGGTTCATCCAGGATCTACCAAGATGTACCGAGACCTCAAAGAAAGGTATTGGTGGCCTGGCATGAAGTTGAATATCGCAGAGTTCGTGGCAAAGTGTGATACATGCCGAGAGTTAAAGCGAGCCACGAAGACCAGGAGGTTTGTTGAAGCCTTTGGAAGTACCGGAATGGAAATGGGAGAACATCACGATGGACTTCATCACCGGTTTACCACGTCTGAAGAGTGGCCATGACATGATTTGGGTGATTGTTGTGAGACTCACGAAATCAGCCCATTTCTTGCCATGTAAGGTTGACATGCCTATTAAGAAGTTCACTCAATGTATTTGGACAATATAGTGAGACTTCATGGTGTGCCTTTATCTATCGTATCCAGCGAGAGATAGCAGATTCATAAGTCACTTACGGAAAGGGTTGCAAAAGGCTTTTGGAACAAAGACGGACTTGATCATCGCCTTTCACCCATGCAGACAGGCAGTCGTCATCCGAGAGGGCGATTGAGACTCTCGAGGACATGCTTAGAGCTTGTGTTCTTAAAGTAGGGGATCATGGTATGATTACCTCTCGGTGGCGAGTTCACTTACAATAATGATTACCATGCTAGTTTAGGATGCCACCTTTTGAGGCCTTGTACGGTAGGAAATGCGGACTCCACTTTATTGGGATGAAGTTGGAAAAGCGATTTCTGAGGCCGGAGTTAGTTAAGCGAGCTAAAGAGAAAGTTGAGCGTCACGGAAGAATCTTAAAGCCACTCAAGACCGACAGAAGAGTTGGGCAGACATCAGAAGAAGACCGTTAGAGTTTGCAGTTGGGGACAGAGTGTATCTACGAGCTTCTCCGATGAAGGGTGTTAAGAGGTTTGGGCAGAAAGGGAAACTGAGTCCTAGATATGTGGGGCCTTTTGACATCATCGAAAGGATTGGAAAGTTAGCATATAGACTTCGGTTACCGGAATCAATGTCTAGGGTACATAATGTCTTCCATGTATCCATGCTTAAGAAGTGTCTATCTTCTACGGATGTGGAATCTCAGTTTGATCCGGAATTACTTCAAGATAATCTAGCCTACGTTGAAAAGCCGGTTAAGATTCTGGATAGGAGAGAGAAGGTAATCAAGAGAAGGATAATCCCTTTGGTCTTGGTGCAATGGAGCAATCATTCACCAAGTGAAGCGACATGGGAAGAAGAAGATGTGTTTGGACCGAGTTCGAGTTTGTCGACCTTCCAGTATCGTTCAAGTTTCGAGGACGAAACTCCTCTTAAGGGGAGGAATGTAATATCCCGATTCTCGAAAAAGGGCATTTTAGTCTTTTAACGAAAAATCGAATATTATATTTATTTTAATTTTGGAAATAAAAGGAAAAAAAAGGGGAATTAATGGAATAGGTTTTAATGGGAATTTAACTTCCATAAGTTAAAAAATAGAGAAAACGGTTCATTAGAGAAAAAGCGCGAGTTTTGAACCAAAAAGAAGGAGAAGAAACTTTTGTTAATCGTGGCTAATCCGTTTGCTCGGTTGCCTGGAGACTTCTCAAGGGGAAAACGCTCCACGTGGACGCAAGGATCGTGTGGATATAAGTTTTGTTGGGAAAGGTTAGGTTTTTATCAATTTTGGGTTTACGTGTTTGAACAAGTTTGAGTGTTCAAAGTTTTTCCTTTCGTAGCTTTTGTGATTAGAATCGTAGTTTGATCAATTGGTTTGATCAATTTGTAGGTTGGTGTTAAAGGCTAGGTTTTTGGCTACCAAATCATAAGTTTGGTTGTGTTGCTCGCTATACAAAGGTAACGGGGTTTTCATATTGAATTATTGACGTTTTATAATGATTAATGTGAAATAAATGGTGTTCAACCGTGTTTGATCAATGCTATTGTTGATGGTTCTGTTTCTTTTTTTTAAATGCGGTGGTTCTGGTTCTGGTTTAGTTTGATGATGATATAGGTTTTGTTTTATCTTTTTATAGTATATTTTCATATATTATTTTCCCTTCGTTGATTAGCAGGATTTGAAAGAAATAGAAAGGGAACAATTACTCATCCCTTTGCTGTCGAATTCGCATGTGGGGATAAAATAAAATAAGAATAGTAATATATATATATATATACATTTAGTGTATATGTAGTTCCCTGCTACTGTTCCATTTACTTTCTTGTCCTTATTAAGTGGGGGAGAAACGCTGGGATTCTTCCCATGTGTATCGACATGTTTAAAAAAAAAGGGATTGATTTAATTGATGCATATTGCATAGATTTAATTAATATACAATGTATAGTTGTTTGGTATTATTGCGTTATGTTATTTTCTTTCGAAAAATATGAATATACGATTTGATAGCCAATGAATTTAAATAAGATGAAATAATATGAACAAGCCTCGATTGAGCTTCTGATGCGTTTAGTTCCGGCGCCGGATGTACTCTTAAAGGGAGTTGAAGTTCGGGACCGTCGGAAGGGCATGAAAAGGCTTGTGCTTTGATGAACTAGAGTTTATCAATGTCTGTGTAATTGTTAGCTCGAGTCTAAGAGTCTAAGAAGAGGGAGTAGGGAGCTTTTGTTCTGAATGAACTTAGGTGGCCAGTTAATCATTTAATATACGTATTTGACTAGATAAAAGATTAAACATCATGAGAGCTTGGATAGCGCGGTACAATATCGGCAATGTGTTGGTTGGCGAGATAAAGTGGTGATGGTCACCGCCGGATTCTAGACAAAGCCAATTAAAGTAGTGATCATACCGCCGGACAACCTCATTAACGAGATAGTCATTCACCGGATAGCCTATGAGCTAGCTTGGTCAAAGTGAGGTGATTGTCTCGGGACCGCCAGAGATTTATCTCATATAGGGTTGCGTCTTTTGTCTTAGTCATGATCTCACTAAGTGTAGTGCCCTCGTAAACATGATGTAACAAAGATAAGCTAAGCTAAGTAACCCAAGGACCTCATATTATACCATGAATATAATGTGATAGTTAGATGTAAGATCATGTTCTTTTGGCCTAATAACAAGTTGTTGTTTGATTAGTTTCCGTTATAAAACGCATGATTTCAATAGCTTCTACTCGTTACTAAGTACGTATGTACTTACCCGTTATATGTTTTGGGATGAGAAGATGAACAGGTTTTTGATGAAGATGAGTATGACGAAGATGTTTGACGCTTTTGGATACAAAGTTAACTTGTGTTGAAGTTTTGAAGACTTTTCTTTATTTCAGTTTTTGATTTAAAACTATGTTGTCAATTCATTTTGAATGTTGTTTTTTTTGTGTTTGGCTCGTTTAGTGGCCTTTGTTGTAGGACGTTTCATTTTCCATTTTTTTTGGATTTAGTGCAGCATTGAATCTGGTTTAGTTGGTCTTTGGAATTTATTTCCCCGAGTCGTTTCGTTTCCGCATTGTGTTTATGATATATGACGTAAGGCTTATGTATAATATTAGATTATATTTAATATTATACATGCCGGGCGTTCGTTTCCGGATAAGGACTCGGTGTCCGGGAACGGGGCGTCACACTCAATACGAACATGAAGACTCTAGTCGAAAAATACACTTGTTGTAGAGCATCATGAGAACAAATTTCTCGAGTGTCTCTGGTTTGGTTCAGACGAGTCATCGTCTGAATCATACACCTCCAATGTATCTTGAAAGAGATTTTCGGTTGATTTCCAAATGACTCCATTGTATCCTAAAAGACAACGTTTACTGCATGTTTTGAATATTTCTAAAAGACAACGTTCATTGTGTGTCTTGGAGATTCAGTGTCACTCCTTGATTCTTGCTTATTAAATTTTTACCAACATACATCGGGTCTTTAAATAGGCTAAAACATACTAAACCCCTGAAACATAAGAAAGTATATATTGATCTATACTCTTTATTAAAAGATATTATAGTTTTTGATAGACAAGTATAAAGGATATTTGATCATTAATTTACCAGCAAAAATTGTATCATACACATGCACTGTTTGTCTTCTTTCCGACATGAAAAGAAATGTTATCATCTAGTTGGTTCTCAATAGAACCGGACATCAGACCAGTATTCAAACCAAGGTTTAAAAGCAAAGGCTAGGTCGGCAGGGCATGTTTCACGTGCAATTGCACTGTACTAACCGATACATAATCTACGACATATATAAAATGAAAATGAAAATGAAAAGTAGAATCATTGAAAAGATTATGATTTGGCCACACAATAATCAAGTAACATGCATGCACTTACTTTTTCTTTTTCTTTTTCTTTTTTCTTTTTTCTTTTTTCTTTTTTCTTTTCACTTTTGCATATTACGTACTATATTAAAGAAAACATGTTGCTGTCACCCGTTTATCTCGTACCTTAGCTTTTGTGTTTTTTCTTCGAAATGGAAATTATCACTTGTTCTACTGTTTAGTGTTCTACCAAGGACAAAGGGTAGCCAACATGTCTGTGATGACCTGGTTTTCCGATAAGGGTATAAAAGTCTTTTCGTGTTTTAGCGTGTCTAAAACAATATTAATAATTTGGGCTTTAGATTATTTTTGGGAGTCAAGATATATTTTATAGGGTGATTGTGGAATTTTAAAGGTGAATCTTTTAGTAAGGAGTAAAAGCGGAAATGTACCACCTCTATATATAACCTTTTTAACCCAAACCCTACCATTTCACTTCCCCAATTCTTTTAGTGAGCTGCCGGCAAAATTGGAGGGAGAGAAAGAAGAAAGGAAAGGAAAAAGAAAAGAGAGGAAGAAATCCACTTTCCGGAGATCCAACCGTCGGATTTTCATGTGTAACATATCAAATCGATCGCGAGGAAGAGAGCTTGATCCTATCCAAGAAAATCGACGATCAAGTGAGGGCTTCTCAAACCCGTTTTGGATCAGGTTCGGTTTTTGATGAATCTAGACTTGTTTCTTGGTTCCCTTGAGTCCTAAAGCTTTTAGAAAGATCCCTAACCTCAAGCTCTTCGATTTGGTTACTAGGAAGGTAGTAAAGATCTCTTCTTTGGTGGATTAGAATGCTTGGAGCTTCTAGACCTAGATTCTTGAAGATAAGAGGTAAAAGGGTGTTCAACCAAATCTATGCGTGTTTATGTGATTTACTTTATGTTCTTATACTGATAGAATGTTGGATTTAATGTTTGATGGAGAAAGATTTGGTTTTAAAATAGCTTTAATGTTTGAATTAGTGAGGAACACCATGATTTTAAACTAAATTAAAATGTCATTCGTTTTAGATAATGAGTTTTATATATATATATATATATATATATATATATATATATATATATATATATATATATATATATATATATATACAATCTTATGTTTCAAACATCTACTTGCTTTGGTCATCGACCTTTTAATTCTTTTTGCAGTAGTGAAGACTACTCTGCTGATGCTTTCCCTTTTCATTTTCATTTGATAAACTTACTTAATGAATCATTATAATAATATACTTACTTTCCATGTTTTCTAAAGAGAGAGCATGTTACTCTTCTTTGGATTATGTTGACACTGTTACTTTATAACATATTTTATGTTATATTGCTTTTTACCGATCAAGTAAAGCCTTTTATGTGGAATGTTGTAAAGTGTAATGAGTGTGTTCTAGTGACTTTGGCTATACACCGTGTTTCACGGGCATTAGAAGACACATCATTAACTTTATGTGATGTTGACTTGAGTTCAATATCGTCCTTGTTACGTGACAAGTTGAGGTTTATGGTTTCACGGTGGCCTTGGCTCAAAGACTTGTGGAGACCTCTCATGGGAGAAACTCGGGAGCATTGGAAACCTTATCTCTCGGTCTTGTAGGTGTTGACTTAGTACTCAACATTTACGTGCAATGTGCTAAGTTATGATATTAAGTCGGTCTAAGGTTAGATGTCCTTAAGAATCCTTTTTATGTGTAATCGAATGGTGAATGCTTAAGCGCTTAAAGAAACATACGTGTTGTCTGTCTAAAAGCTAAAACGTGTTGATCTTTGGTGAGGCACGTTTCAACCCCCGCGACATGGCTCATTACCCCACTATTCCCGGATGCTTAGTCCGGGTAATGACCCACACATCCCATACGTAATGGCCTTATAAGCCAAGTTTTGTTTGTGCCGCAAGACGGTCTTGAATGTGTTCGGATGCATGATCTCATTCCGCGATAGTACCCTTTGATCAACATGTAACAAATGTCTTATTTTGTTGAGTCAACTAGTTGGACTAGTGGAGTGTTGTGAGCGAGTGAAACATACTTGATCTTCTGTTTGATGATTATCTTGTGTTGTATCGCTTGTTGATGATTGATGTATGGATATGGTGCTTTACCCTTTACTAAAGACGTTTGTACTTACCCCTTTTATTGTCCCCACCCGAGAAGGTGGTTTTGGCTTAGGTTGTGCTCGAGATCGCTAGAGGTGATTTCGAAGATACAACCGTTGATGTTATCTTTCTTTAATTTCTTGTTAATGGTATAGATACTTCTCTCTCTTCTTTTGTTATAGATAGATCTTTGATCTCTATGTTTTGGAACTTTTGGGATGCTGTTATAGTTGCAGCTTGTGTCGTCGCCGATCGTTTGTAATAGATTTTAGTTTATCCCGAGTCTACCCTTCGCTTTCGCTTTGTTCTCCGGTGTTTTGATGTCAGGCTTACGTGTATAATTGATTAATTTTAGTTATATACGTGCCGGGCGTTCGTTTCCGGTTAAGGACTCGGTAGCCGAAAACGGGACGTCATAATGTCTGTCCCTCAACGTCTGTGCCCAAGAATGAAGTGAACAGAAGAAACAGTGGTTAGCTAGGTTTATAATTTCCGGATTGCACATGGTTCCACCTCACAACTTGCCGGAGAAAATGCATGGCCTTATTACATGGTTTAGTTAAAAGTGGTGAGTAGTTTTTCAACATAAATTTCGAATAGGTTTCGATGCATGCCATTCGAACGTTTATGAAATCATTAAATACTACTCGATGAGTAGTTGATTATATACGACGGAGGTCAGATTATCACCCCGCCACGTGTCATCTTCATATCATCCAAGTAATGAATATAGGCAATAAATGCAAATAGCAAGGGCTGGGATCCCGGAACCCCAAGTGGGAGATCAGTCTGGCACGCTCAACCCACCGCAGGTCGGTCAGGGCACAAAGGAGCTGAGTTAGTGCAGTTCGGCAACAATAGCCTTGGGGCTCGGCACAGTTCGAGCTGAGCTACCCCATTTATTTGACACCTTCACGATTCAGTGTCCTTAGTCATTAAGATCCTGATCCTATAATTAAATCACCATAATCATCTCCTACAATCGAGGAGATTAATCGGTAATTATCCATTCCTTAGGGAATACGAAATCAGAGTCCAACCAAGACTCGGCCCATGCAGGCCTAGGGCATAAAATCCCAACTATATAAACAATCCATACGGAACTACGGAGACTTGATTCCTACATAATTCCAGGATTCGTATGCAACTTGAGATATAACATCTTAGGCTCAGTCTAAATCATCCAAAAACTACCCCCTCTTTGTACTTTCAGATAGCTGTGGATCTTGAATTAGTTGTCACTAGAGTAAATTAGGCCCGAATAATCACTAGACGATTACCAGCATCGTCAAATTGGCGCTAGGAAAAAGACACTCTACTGATAATCTTGTTCAAGGTTTTGCTATCGTGCCATCATGGTGAAAACACGACAACAGACGGCAAACGGCCAGAACACCGATGATGGAAACACCACGGCCTCCAACGCTGGCAATCAAAATCAGGAACATGAGGAAAGTGTTCTCAATTTTGTCCAGCATGTACTGGTAGATCGATTGGTGGCTATGGACGAAGCTACTAGGCAAGCCATCCTTGAGGCAGCCACAATAGATGACGATGTGTTAGAGGATCTAGAAGAAGAAGATATACAGGAAGAGGATCTAGAGCAAGAAGATCAGGAAGGAGAGGATTTGAAGGAGAAAAAGACACCTCCTTCCCCTCCCAAGCCTAAGCGAGGCAAGAGGAACGATCATGCATCCTCTTCAAACCATGGGAAACAACTAATGGATCCCCAAGAAATAGATGCAGCTAGAGCTGAACTGGACGTCATATTGGGAAAACAATCTACGGATATTTCCCTCGCGTCGCCATTCACGGAATGGGTGGAGAATTATCCCCGACCTGCGAGGTTCAAAGTGCCTAAGCTGGAACCGTATGATGGAACCAAGGATCCGCAAGATCGCCTATTCTAGTACCTCACCCATATGAATCTGGATTGCGTTCCTGATGAGATGAAATGCAAGGCGTTCCCCGCTTTACTTACGGGTAGGTCCTGTGAATGGTTTAGAAAGATCCCAACAAGATCAATCTCCAACTTCGAGACACTGGGAAAAATATTTCTTAACGCCTTCATCACAACCAATCCATTCCAGAGGAATGCAACCTTCCTACTCAACCTTAAGCAAAAGAAAGATGAAACCGTTCTGTAATACCTGAAACGGTTCAACGAGGAATCTGCCCAAGTCAGAGACGTATATGAACGTATTGTGATCACCTCTTTCGTAGTAGGACTACGATAAGGAAGACTATATGCTAAGCTTAATAGAAAATTACCCAGATCCATGGAAGAATGCATGGAGATTGCGTACAAGCACTGTCAATGAGAAGAGGCAAACCGTTTGAAGACAGAGTCTGAAAAAGGAGAAAGCAAGAAGGAAAAATCCATGGAAAAAATGGATAGGAAGAGGAAGACGGTCTGGGACCGGTTGACTGCCCCATTCATAGATCGACTGAGAAAGAAATGAGCTATACACGAGAGGGACTTCATCCCTCTGAACAGGCCACGTGGGCAGGTTCTCGCGATAATGAAATGAAAAGGTTTAGCCCGAGTTCCACCGCCCATGAGAGGACCTTCAGAAAGGAGAGATCAGAGTAACTTTTGTGCCTACCATAAACATGTGGGGCATGACTTAGAAAGCTGCAGGGATCTCAAGCGAGATATTTATGCAGCCATCATGGAGGGAAAATTTGATGAAGTGATGGTTCGATCTCAGAACTCCTAACCGTGAGGTCAGAGAGAATTCAAGCGGTGCATCTATGACCAAGATTGGGGTAGGCAAGTTGAGCTCAAAAGAAAAAGTGACCGATCTCCAGACTCAGATCGACAGATAGATAACCGCTCTATTAATACTATCAACACCATCGTGGGCAGCCCCAGCAGCGAACTTGTAGAAGTAAATGGATAGGCTGGACGACCTACAAGCAGAAACCAAAGGCTAGCTGGTGAAGTGACCTATGGTCCAAAAGACCCACTCCATCTGGTAGGGAACAATGAAGGCTTAGTTATTCAAGAGGTGGTGCACAAAATCTTGATGAAGAGAATTTGCATTGATACGAGAAGCGTTGTTAGCATCCTTTACTATTCAGCGTTTCAATCCATGAAGCTGAAGGATGCGGATCTGTTACCCGTCTCAGCACCATTGTTTGGGTTTTCCGGACCCCCAGTTTACCCCATAAGGATGATAAGGCTCGCGATAACTTTTGGACTTGATCCCAGGATCAAAACACTCATGGTAAACTACATTGTTGTCAAAGCTCCCTCGGCTTACAACATTATTACCGGAAGACCAACGTTAATCGAACTCCGAGCGGTGATCTTGCCGGCGCATATTAGCTTGAAGTTCCCCACCCCAGAAGGCTCAGTAGAGATTAAAGGAGACGTGGTGACAGCCAGGAGTTGCTACGCAGCTGTAATTAAAAGAAAATGCGTGGAGCTGAACTAAGAGATCAAGAAAGATGACGGTCTCAAATAAGGCTAAGACATTTGTCCTAAGACAGGTTCCGGGCAGGCATGGTTTATTTTATTTTTTATTCCCTGCTGTCATTTTTTAAGTTTCAATACAATATTTTGGCACTTGGCAGGTGCCTTTTGTTATGTTACTATTATATGTTGGTTTGTCATATTTATACAATGCGAGTGGCTTCAATTAAGTTTGCAGGACAAATTTAAATGCCTACAAGTGTACAAAAGATGCTAAAGTCAACATGACTGACGAGCCAAGCTTCGTAGCACGAACTCAGTCAACGCTTGAATGTTGAGATCTGCAGGTCAGACTCAACCACAAACTCTGCAGGTCAGACTCAACAAGTTTGTGAAAGAAAAACTTTTTAAGCCTGCAGGATAGAAAAACTGAGCTCCGTAGGTCAGACTCAGTCAACATTAAGGTCATCAGGACTGACAACCTGAGTTCCGCAGGTCGGAGTCAGTCTAAATTTATTAAGTCTATAGGACAGACTAACTGAGATCCGCAGGTCGGACTCAATCAATTTATTAAGTTTGAAGGATAGACTAACTGAGATCTGTAGGCCAGACTCAGTCAATTTATTAAGTCTACAGGATAGACTAACTGAGATCCACAGGTCGGACTCAGTCTAAATTTATTAAGTCTGCATGACAGACTAACTGAGATCCGCATGTCAGTCTCAATCTAAATTTATTAAGTCTGCAAGACAGACTAAATGAGATCCTTAGGTTAGACTCAGTCTAAATTCATTAAGTCTACATGACAGAATAACTGAGATCTGCAGCTCGGACTCAGTCTAAATCCTTGTCTGCAAGACAAACTAGTTGAGATCCACAGGACGGACTCAGTTTAAAAATTGTTAAGCCCATTAGGTAGAACCCATTGGAGGTCCAAAGGTTAGACATAGCACCTAAAAGGTGTCGAACTGAGTTGAGTAAAACTAACTCAAAACACCAACTAACACGAGCATGCCATCCAAAAACTATAAGTTAATGCATGCCATGCTGGGGAGAAATATACCCCACTATACCACAAAATACTTTAAGTAAATATTGAAATAGTAAGGCAAGACAAAAATAAGCTTAACAAAATATTGCATTACGGTGTAGAGTACAATTTGAAAAAAAAATTCAAACAACAACAACAACAACAACAAAAGCTACATTTAAGAACTGGGAGCTAGATTCTGCTGCTCAGAAGAAGCAGGAGCTGCCGAGGCAGGAGCAGAAGTTGGTGCTCGACGAGAAGTTGAAGAACGGTCATGTTTGGACACAATGTCCACTCTGGCCTTAAAGTCCTTCAGACGATCGTCATAGATAGTCCTTATGCCCGGCTTGTAGAAAGCATGGCTGGACAGGCTCTCTATGGCAAGGTCAGGGAACTTACTATTGGCCTTATCAACCCTTAGAGTGTAACCATGATTGAGCACTGGAATAAGTAGCAGGGTCAAGGCCTGAGCAAACTCAATAGAAGCCTCGTACTCCTCGACAGTCTTGGCCATCCGACCTAGGATGGAAGCCTCCATATCGTTCTTATCCTTACGGAGCTTGGTTATAGCCATCTCCAGTTCGGTCTTCTCTTGAGAGTGCTAATCCACGGCAGCTTGAAGACTGGCAGCGCACCTGTCTACCCTCTCCTTTAACTCTGTCTCTTGATCTTGAAGTTCCCCCTTGAGGGCAGCTTTCTCCTTCTTCTTGGACTCAATGGAGCTTGTAAGCCTTTCCCGATCTGCACGCAGATCGGTGATCTTATTCTCTAAGCTCCCTATCTTGACCGCGTAATTGGCCAGCTGTTGGAACTTCCTGGCCGACCTAGGTCCCCTACATCATAATGCAAAAATGATTATAACAAAGATGATAGCAAGTCAAGGTGCAAAGCCTAAAAGGAAAACACCAACTTACGAATTCCATGGAACCAAAGCTAGTAGTAGCTAGCTCACCATCAGTCATCTTAATGATGCATTGTCGTTCAATGGCAGCGTTTTCACTTTCTTAAAATTGATCCTGAGTCTCATTGGGGAAAGCTGCAGATCGGCTCCTCTTACCTAACTCCCCTCCAGAGAGGTCACCCCAGTCCGTCCTTGACTTTGAAGTTAGAGGCCCTCTTCTTCTTCTTCACCTGGGATAAGAATTCCCAGGTCAGTCAGATCAGCCTCCTCTCGAACCGAAAGGGAGGTAGGCGGGATTTCCGTATTATCAGTAATGCCAACCGAAGATTGAATTCTGGCTGTATCAAGATTAGGATCAGTTGGATCCACACTTATAGTTCTTTCTATCTCCTGGATCAGCTCGGGCTGAAGATCCTCGAGCTCTTCACCCCCAGCATTGGCTAACAAAGTTGCGAAATGTGCCACTATAAACAAGCAAAACAAGAAGCGGAGTTATTTTAAAGAAAAAGTACAAGTGAAAGCATAAATAGAGAAAAAATATTCCTACAGATGACCCTGTACTCTTCATCTACGGGTATATAAGGGCTAGGCACATTGTCTTCTAGCCGAGCAGCAACGATCAGCTCGATAAAAAGGTCCTCGACCTCCACAGAGTAACCTGATTCTTGGATACCTATTAGTAGTTTCTTGTTAAGTCTAGGACGTACGTCTTTCGGAAGCTCCTCTGGATTCCAGTGACTCAGCTCAGGGTGATCTTCGTGACGGATAAAAAAGAACTGTTCCTTCCACTGCTTATAGGAAGATTTTCTTTTAGGAATAATGAGGACGTCATTCAGATGACCAGTTCGATGAGAAAAGTAGTACTGTCCAGGATGGTTCCTCACCCCTTATGCTGGTAAAAATATCTAAACAACCTTACTGAAAATTTGATGCCAAGCAATCGGTGCCAAATGGCACATCCTATGATAGCCCTAACACTATTAGAGCTATCTGGGAAATCCCTAGCCCGTAGTGGAAAAGCACGGCTATTAAAGTCGGATAGAGGGGAAGCATTTGACCCACTTCGAAGTGTTCATGGTGAACGGTGCATAATCCCTCGCTGGTTCGTGTGCAATGTTATGGGGATCGAAAGGAAGCCGGGGAGCATAACTCTCTCTATCTATCTCGTATGTCTCACAGATCTCGTCCAAATCTCTCAGAGAAAGGATAGATTTGACGCCTTCACTACCTACGACGGCCATCTAGATTTCTAGGGTTATGGTAGAATGGGGTAATCTGTTTATAATACAGGCGAAGTGAGTATAGAAAAGTAACAAGCGAAAGTGAACTATTTACTTGCAAAAATTCTGAAGAAAGAAGAAACGAAGAACAGTTGGCGAGATGGCTCCAATATTTCATCTTAAATGGCAACAAATAAAGGGAACGTTTGATTAATAGGGGTTATAACCCCTAGCGCGTTCTCGAAAAACCGTCCAATTCAAATTGAGGGGACAAAGAAATGCTTCAAACTATGGGTCAATTATAACAGCGCATTATAATGAGAGCAGCATCGCCAGGTGGCGAGATAGATCATAAGCCTACGGTTCTAGGATGACCGAGCCGAGTTACGTCCTGGAAAGATCTCAACTGACCCTGAGAGGTCATCTATATCTAGGGGGCTTATGATGGTGGTCGGATTAACACCCCGCCACGAGTCATACCCATATCATCCAAGTAATGAATATAGGAAACAAATGCCAACAATAAGGGCTGGGAGCCCCATTTTAAGCCTAAGGGCAGATCGGAACCCCAAGTGGGAGATCAGTCTGGCTCGCTCAACCCACTGCAGGTCGGTCAGGGCGTAAAGGAGCTGGGTTAGTGCAGTTTGGCAACAATAGCCTTGGGGGCTCGGCACAGTTTGAGCAGAGCTACCCCATTTATCTAACACCTTCACGATTCAGTGTCATAGATAAACATGGAAAGAATCCTCAGTCATAAAGATCCTGATCCTATAATTAAATCACCATAATTATTCCTACAATCATGGAGATTAATCGGTAATTATCCATTCCTTTGGGAAAATTAGAGTCCAACCAAGACTCGGCCCATGTAGGCCTAGGGCATAAAGTCCCAACTATATAAACAATTCCTAAGAAACTACAGAGACTTGATTCTTGAAAAATTCCACGATACGTAGGCAACTTGAAATATAACATCTCAGGCTCAATCTAAATCATCCAGAAACTACCCCCTCTTTATACTTTCTAATAGCTGTGGATCTTGAATTAGTTGTCACTGGAGTAAATTAGGCCCGAATAATCACTAGACGATTACCAACATCGTCAATATACTTTTGACTCATTCGTGATCGATCAGATATCGGGTGAATGCATGTGAAATTAATACATAATTAAAGTTAGAGGAAAATGTATGTAAAAGTGTAATTTGAAAAGTACATCAGCTCCCTCATCTCGCATTGCTAGCTAGTTTGAGTGCCTTTAGCTCTACATATACGATGTAGCGCTGAAGTTGAAAATGTGTGTTTAAGTTATATGAATCCGGGATTTTGGAAAATCAGGCTTTGTCCCCCCTCCCCCTCTTGGAATTAAAGTTGCAAATGAGACCAAATTCGTTTTTAGGTAACACGCCGTCAATAGCGGCGTAAAATTAATTTTTACGCCGATAATAGTGGCGTAAAAACCACCCCCAAACCTGATCTACATATCCACTCATTATTGGCGTAACGAGACCCATTTTACGCCATTAATAGTGGCAGCAAATGGCATTTACGATGTTAATAATAGCATAAATGTTTGAATTTACTAAGAAGTGATTATTGGTGTAACGACGTCATTAATATTGGCGTAAATACATTTTACGCTGCTATTACTGGCTTAAAATAGACCTCGTTACGCCAATAAGCAACTCTTTGTCAATTCCCCACCATTTCAATGTTGTTTTTCTGTGAATTCCCCCCATATCACGCACTTACCACAAAAAAATATTACCTCAAAAAAACCATGCACAAAATCCCAAAAATCCTGTGTTTAATATTGAAGTTGGGTATCATCAAACAAAGAGGTTGCTCGATCAAGGAAGTTCGGCATGGGTAACTATTTTTCGTTTTTTTGCAATAACTTCATATGATGTAATGTGCATAGTGTTTTTTTTTTTTTTATTGTTGTGCAAAAGGAGTGAGGGGGTAATTTAGCTGGGGTAATTTAGCTGTTATTATGCAAAAGAAGGGGTAAATTGTTTTGAATTTCATGAAGAAATTGATGAAGACGATGAAATGGATTGTTTTTTATTGGCATTAAACCAATTTTTACGCCAATATTATTGGCGTTCGGAGTGTTTTAACGCCACTATTATTAGCGTTAATACTGGTTTAACGCCAATATTATTGGCCTTTTTTAAAAAAAAAATTTGGCGAAAAGTTATTTTTTTTTGTGTATATAATATATTATATATATATATATATATATATATATATATATATATATACTAATGCAAAAGCCTATAATTTCATAGGTGGTTGCTCAAATGATGGAATGCAAGGCTGGTAAGTATATAATATATTATACTTAGTATAATGTGAAAATTATGAAATTATTGGCTTCTTTTTAGGTGCTGTTTCGCCGGACACGTCCGGCATCTCCATCACTTCTCCCATCGTGACAACGGTTGTGTCACTGCCGTACCTTAAACATCTATCGCACCGTAAAATTCAACAAACTCACACTAATATCCAAACAAACAAAATCTCACCGTAACTTGGATAATGAATGACTATACTAATTTCCAATCTTATGTATATGTATACTGTCACAAACGGATATGCACATGTATGTGTGCAAATGTGTGTGTTTGTTTGTGTCATGTACATATGTAATATATATATATATATATATATATATATATATATATATATATATATATTTATATTGTTACAACTTCGGATATCATAAGGGTTGATTTCCTATGTGTTTGTTTGTGTCAAGTATGTATATGTATACTGTCACCAATGGATATCATAAGGGTTCGGACTTTGTGTGTGTTTGTTTGTATATATATATATATATATGCACACTGTCATAAACAAATATCATAAGAGTTCGAATTTTGTGTGTGTTTGTTTCTGTCTGGTATGTATAAATATATACAGTCACAAACGGATATCATAAGGGTTCGGACTTTGTATGTTTTGTTTGTGTCATGTATATTTATATGCACACTATCATAAACACGACTTTTACATATATTTATAATTAGTCATAACAACTTATATGAAAAGAGAGACGACACGACATGAATGTTGCGGATATTGTGTGTGTTAGGATTGTGTAATGTCACCTCTATTTTCATAGAAATTGTTAGGACTAATAATAGATATACGTAGAAGTTGTCATTATATTTATATGTGTGTGTGTACAATTTCTCTATATATATATACACACACACCTTATATATACACACACAATTATAAATATATATATACAAACATATGCATACACGGACCTATTTCAAAGTTTCAAATTACTTCTAGATACTGACGAGTGGTTATTGATTTTTTCTCAGGTGACAACATGTTGGGTATTTCATTTACTTTGAATGGGAAGTGGAATCACAACTCTGGTAAAGAATGGTCTTATTCGAATGGAACCGCTTATATCACTTGTGTGAACATGAATATTTCATTTGACGAAATGACGGAGAAAATTTACAAAAGAGCTGGCATTGATCCTCTTGGGTATAAGCTGAACATTAAAGCCTTGTACACGACCGGTGGAACACACCAAATGCTTACTGTTGAGATTTCTGGCGATGACTCATGGTTCGGTTACATCTGTGAAAAATCTATATTACTATTAATGAGAAAAAAACTGCTAATTAATCCGATTTTGGCTAATGACCCACTCCGTGATCCATTTTCTACCCGCTTAGGCCCATTAGTTGAAAAGAAAAAAAAAGAAAAAGAAAAACCGTCCCTCCCCTCTTCATGCTAAACTACCCCAGTATCTCTCCACGACCACCAACTCCTCAAAACCTCAAACAAGAGGATAATTGCGCTTCTTTATTCCAATAAATCAAACAACCATATCAAATCGCCAAGCTTTCTCCAAATTCTTATGGTAATCTCAAAACTCACACTTTTCCTCTTACTCTTCTCAATCCGTTTTTGATTTGGTATTTCTTTCAAATCTACAGGTTATTCCTTCCTTTGACTTAATTTTAAGCAAAATTTTGGCTGTTTTGTTGGTGTCGGGAGGATTTGGTACGCATTTTGGTCTTTTCTATGTTTTTAGAGGGATATTTTTCATGCTAGCTCTTCTCAATCGGTTTTTTTCTTTGGTATTTCTTTCACATCTACAGGCTCTTCATTCCGTTGACTCAATTTTAAGCAATATTTTCGCTGTTTTGTTGGTGTCAGGAGGATTTGGTACGCTTTTTGGACTTCTATATGTCTTCAGAGGGATATTTTCGTACTATTCTGGATTCGATTATTTTTCTCTCAATATGAATATCTGATTAACTTCATTTGTTTACAATTTGCTTCATTTTTTCTTGCCATTTTTTTTGGTTTAGTGGATTAGTTTTTTTTTCTTTTCTAATTCCTTTTGGAAATTTCTCTTAGTGGGTTGTTGCTGGGTTGTTTTCAGAGTCTCATTTCAGAAGGAGAATAGTGATGATGGTGATTCAGTTATTGTTTTCTTCTGCTTTTAAAGGTATGTGTTTTTCTTGCATTTTCTCGGTTTTCCTTCGTCTTGCTATGAAGAAACCGCCCGTTTTTCGGACTTGCAATGTTTGACAAACGCCTATGTTTTCGGTAGGCTTTTATGCCAATTTTAAAATTAGAAGATTTGATACGCCTTTGTATGTTGCAGTGCCAAGACGAATCATGTTTGGTGGAAAATGTTTTTGAAATCAATGTTGTGTGTTGAACATGATGTTCTACACCGCACTTTGCTCGAGATACCTTAATATGGGTTTCTACAATTTCTATTTAGGATGAACATATGCCATGATGATTTTTGGCCAACAAGTTTTAAACTTTGAATGATAGCTATGGGCCTCTAATCTTATCCACGCGACTCTAATTAATGTTTGCAGTGTGACATTATTGTTTTTACACTTCATTACAACTTACAAGTATGTTGGGCATCCATAATCAAGACATCACCGCAAAATATGTTGCTTTCTTACATCTATTAATATTAAAAGGTGACGTTCTCTGAACAAAACATTTTTTATTTTTTAAAAGAACTTTTTTCGCTTTCCGTCATTTCTTCGCAGTTTTTTTATTGGATTAGGCAATATACATGAGCCGATTTAACTGTGTACTTCCTGAAGGTAGATATGTTGTATTATTGCCCCTATTTCCTGTAAAGAGATTACCATCTCTAATCTCTTTATTTAATCATTCTATTTTCGTTTTGTTGCTGAAGCCAAGGTGCCATGATGCCGCAGATTGGACTACTCCTACTTATACCATAATAATAAAGATAAATGTAGCTACTTCTATGTGGGCAGCATATTTTTGCAATGGATCAATTTGGAACAGAAAGTGTCCCTCATTTATAGATGGGTTGGTCATTCCAAACCTCATCACCTTTTCCCTTTTTTTCAAGCTGTTTTAATTGTTTTCGGTTATGATTATTTGTAGATATGAAAATTTTGATATTTGATGTTCACATTGGGGAGGAGGAGAAGGTTCACCGAAGGCAGAGACCATGACTATAACACTGTCATTTTTTAACGGGAGAATAATATTCGCGGTGAGTTTTGAACTCCTAAAAAAAGCTGATACATAACATTGGTTATGTGCTATGCAAGATGTTATTGTTCGTTATTTTTCATAATCATAATCGTTAATTATCATAATCAACTCCTAAGAAATCTCATATTGACTTTCATTGGGACAATTTCGTTTGTATGGACTCCATTTGTATGGGTTACAAGTTTTCCTTTCCGTCTACTAGTAATCGTAGAAAATCAAATTTTAATCATTCCTAATGAAGGTTGAGGAGACGCATACTCGGTGAATTGTTTAGGCCCCATTTTCGCTTCGTTTTGAAACATTGTGCATTGAAGAATATTGCTGGGTAATGTTTTTTTTCATGTAGTTATGATTGCCAATAGCAAAAGAGGGTTTATTCTACCCAGTAGCTAGTCACTGAGTCACGGTGTCTTTTCAATATGAGTTGTATGATCTACCTTCAGAATAGATGCTCTACTTGGATTTCTGGGAATATATATGTATAATATTGTCAGTTTCTGTTCTTTTTAACGTGATTTAGATAAGTTGTTTCTTTTTGTTAAGTAGACGTCTGAAAGGAATCGCCAGGTTATTTATATAGGGATTTTGAGACTTGAGGGATTTTTTTAAGGAATTCACTCCATCTGAGGACAAAATCATACCTCACACCGCTCCACTTCTAATGTGTATTTCACTAATGAAAAAGATTTAAAAGCCACTACATCTACGTACATAACAAATCATAATCGTTTATTTTTGCAGAGATGGATGGTTGCTACTTGGAGGATGAGAAGCATGGCAGGGAAATATTGTAGCATTTATGGCACATAGCTGAGTTGTCTTATTGGCAACCAAATTGATTTATTTTTCTTTTTTTCCCTACCATGAACTTATTCTATGTGTATCTGTATTTGTTTTATTTGGCATATGAGGTAATATTGTGATAATGATTACATAATTTGTAATACTAAATCTTTTATACATTTATCAATCCCTGTGCATTACACGGGTTTTTCTACTAGGCATTTATTGAGGATTAGTAGTCGTTTTAAAAACTACACAATCCGGTGCATCGCACGGGTTTTCCTACTAGTTAGCAAATATTCCTGTGAAGTTATGTGTTGATGCCAAAAAAGTGGTTAGTTATGATCCTCCGAGAGATATGAATGAGACCATGATTGACTTAAATGAGTGCACGATTGATTTAAATGAAGAAAACTATGGTGAAGATTTTTCCAGTAACGATGACAATCTTCTTCGTTGTGCTCTACCAGAGATTTTCTCAGCAAAGGTTCCTGAAATTTATCCTCTTGATAATGGAAGAGAACGATCGGATCATATGCCAGATTACGGGGTTTTTGATACACCATACTCATCTGATCATATACTCAGTGAGGTACCGAATACATCATTCACTGAACTACTGTTTGGTAGCTCTAGTAAACCTTTTAATGACGCTACAACAACTCTGACTATACTAGTTGTGAATACAAGTCGTCGATTACGTGGTGGACACCAAATTCTGAATACAAGTCATAACGCTCCACCTACAACGAATTGTAGTGTTTTGACTATTCCAGTTCAACCATGTTTTGGCCTAGGCAGCCTATTTTTAAACCACAGTGCTGCACAACATGTTGAATATCGACACACATATGGCAGTAGAAGTCGTGACAGAGGGAGTGATTTAGGTGATTTTGGAGACAGTCTTACGCCAATTGAAATACCGTTGTGCCCTAGCACAGGGACGATTACCAATGAAGAAGAAGATGGTTTGTATGTTGGAAAGTTGTTCAAAAATAAAGATGAGATGCGTGACATACTACGAGATCACGCAATGAAGAATAGGTATCAGTTCAAACTCAAAAGGTCTGATAAGGATAAACTATATTTGGAATGTAAGCGATCGAATAAATGTGAATGGAAGTTGAATGGTAGGAAGGTTGAGGGTGACGATGTCCACTATTTCATCATAACCGAGTATGAGGAAAAACATACATGTGGACTGGAAAACATAACTAATCAGCATGCTCAAGCCACACATTCTTCTATAGGCCATTATGTAAGGAACGGCATTATTGAACTTAAGGGAAAATTTAAAGCAAAGAATATCCAAGTTGCGGTGAATAAAGAATTTGGCTTATCCCATAATAAAGACCTAGCTTATAGATGTATACAAGAGTCTTTATGTCTGATTGGTGGAACTCCAGAATGGTCTTACAGTAAGTTGGCTGGCTACTTTCACATGCTTAAGGAAGCAAATGCCGATACATTGACAGACATAGAAAGGGAGAGCATGGGTAGGTTCAAGTATTGTTTTATGTCGTTGAGACCTAGTATTGTTGGATTCAAATTTTGTCGTCCTACACTATGCGTAGATGGTACTCATTTGAAGAATAAGTATGGAGGACTTTATTAGTTGCTGTCGGAGTAGATGCGGGTGATCACTTGTTTCCATTGGCCGTTGGCGTAGCCGACGGTGAGAGCAATGATTCGTGGATGTATTTCTTTAACCACTTGAAGAAGGCAATCGGAGAACGCGAGGATCTTGGAGATTTGTCATTTGTCTCCAATAGAAATCAGGTAATCAAGTCTTCCCTTGAAAGAGTATTTCCATATGCTTACCATGGATATTGCTACCACCACCTTGACATGAACGTCAATGACACTTACGGTAAGAAAAAATATTGTAAGGTGACATTAAAGAAAGCAGCTTACACTTGTTCAGAACGGGAATTCGAAATATTGTTCGAGGAGATTAAGCAGAAAGATGAGGAGGTTCATACTTATTTGGAGAATGTCAAAGTGAAATACTAGGCATGGGCACATTTTCCTAGAACACGATACGCTATCATGACAAGCAACTATGCTAAGAGCTTCAACGCTGTACTTCTCGAGGCACGGAACATGAATATAATGAATATGCTCGAGTTTCTTAGGAAGATGTTACAACGTTGGTATCACGAGCGGAGAGAGTTAGCATACTATTGTAGTAGTGTATTAGCACCAGAAGTTGAAACGAAGGTGATGGATACCGTTCATCATAGAATAAACTTCACGATCTATCCCATCGATGCCGTTCAGTTTCAGGTGTCGAACCTTGATAGCTGATGTCGGGTCAAGTAAAATAAAATACTCGATACCTAAATAACACACTAGCAAGAGAACTAGGTTCAATCGTAGTATAGTTAGATAGAGTCGAGGTCGATCCCACAGAGACTCGGCTTAAACGAAATACGACTTATTAAACTAAAAAGCAAATTAAAGGCGGTCTACGACCAACAAATAACGCAGAATTAAAATTGACACAATAGAAACACAAAACCAACAAAAGACACAACGACACTAAGACACTTGTTTTTATAGGTTTTATAAATAATTGACAAACGGTATTGATAATGCTAGTAGTAATTACTCCCCCATGCTATGTAGATTGACGACGAGACAAAACAAGACATTTAAGATTAATTATTCTGACTACGGGAGTCATCCCCTAAGATAGATCTAGCTCCGGTTAGGCCATCTAGATCATCGTGTCTCCATTACGTGACTTCACATTTTTTAGTCTCCATCTCATATAACTTCTGACACAATTACGAAACTAGGGATGCCGGTATAAACCGTAACCTCATCTAAGCAACATTCCTATGATTAGGCGTACTTCTTAGACACCGATTCAATCTCTGTCCTAAATAACAATCACTTTTTGGGCCTCATGTTAAATTACGAAGACAAATAATTAAGTTGATCAAGTTTAATTACTCGTTTGAATTACAAAGCAGAGAACCTGACGTAGTCGAAGCCGTTCACAGACAAATCAAGAACATCACAGATCTTGCTACCAACGAGACATAAGCTCGTTGCCAACAAACTCAGATCTGAACCAGATTTGCTCGTGAAACGTCTTTTACGTCTCAGATCTACATAAACATGGGTTCGCTAATTAACTACATCACGAAATCAATACACAAAAAGACTACTCCATAACGAAATAAATTAGATCTACGAATAAAGATTGCATAATTGAGTAGACATTACCCTCGAAGACGAGCGTGATTCCCACTCCTCGATACGATCTCTAACCGGAGATTCTAACGACTCCGTAATGAAAGAACATAAAATAAAATAAAGAAAACAACGAACTATATTGATAAAAGTATTGAAAATAATGTATTTCTAAGGTGTACATATGGCGTGTGAAGCACTCCTTTATTTATAGGTGTTCAAGCTAATTAAGAGATATACTTCAAAACATCAAACAAATAAGAGATAACTCCCGGCCGATCATTAAAATGTGACATGCGCCCCCCCTAAATGGCATGTTCAAAAGTCGGCGCCATCATGATTGGCTTTGCCGGCTTTTGTCATGCTTTACTCCTCTTCTTGTGCTTATCCGATATTTATCTTCAATGCATCTTGAATTTATCTTGAGATTAAATTCTTCTATTTGTATTTATCCTCCATAATTATCCAAATTCTGCAAAATAGATATTTATCCCAAAATAAATCATATTTAAATAAAAAAGGATAAATACCAAAATATACAATATAAACGGATAAATACTAAATTATACCTTATAAATGGATAAATACCAAATTATATAATATAAATCACATAACATTAAATAATCAATATAAATAGGTGATTTATCATAAAATATATATTATTAATCCCGATTTAAGGATAATGTTGATGACTTTTACGGGTATAATTTGACCGTCATCAACTACCCCCCACTTAGACTTTGATCGTCCCGAACAAAGCATCAATAAGTCATTCTCCAAGACACATTTTCCCGTGGTCAAATCATACTTATACAAGAAACTCGAGTCAACTCATACCACTTATGCTCATAAGGTACCCATTATTCACTACTCGTCATGAATTGAAGTGACGTGTGCATATGCATTTAGTTTTATCTATTCGTGGCAAGATTAAAGTTTATGCTAACTTCATGATCTTAACCTACCAACATCAAGATTCCACTTCTTAAGCCTCTTAATGGGTAAAGACATGGTGCAATAAGCAAGAGCGTTATCCATAAGGTTTTTGGACTTGGAGACCGAGAAAAATACTCAAGCCACTTAAAAATTTGAATTTTTTTTTCGCATTTCCATAGTTTCAAGCTTAAACACCTCTCAAGAAAGAAACTTGCTTTAAAAGTAAAGTATGCATTGCAAGAATCCCTCTCTCACGGATTAGTGGAAGCATTGAATATTACCACATGCGCGGGGCTACTTTGGTAATGTTACTACAAGCCCAGTGTCTAACATTTCGTTAAAACACAGATAAATCTCAAGCTTATTACTCCGCTTTGATGGCTAGAAGATAAGAATACATCAGCAGATAAATATCGTCTCTAGGTCTGCATAACCAATCATCTACGCAATGTACACATAATTCTTCTCTGTTATTATAATTTGTGCGGAATTCGTCGATTCAAATTGAGTAAGCAAATAATAAATAACTACTTGCACTAGTTGGCATGAATATCCTTAAATTTACATTCATATAAGTATAAAGTGATCACGTAATCATGCAACTTGGTTCACTTCCCTATCAATTCTATGTATAAGAACTCACAATTCTAAGGGTACGAGATAATACATTTGGCATTTGTTCAAAATTTTCACATTTTTCACCGTTTCATTTTAATTTTTCAATTAATCACATCATGGCTAAGTCTCCTACGCCCCACTTAAACTTGGCATTGTCCCCAATGACAAAGAAAAAATGAGATTTTAAGAAAAAGACTTAGCTCTGGAAACGGCTCTCAAGCAGATGCAGAATGTAGTTGTAGACCAAGCACGTCGTGGAGAAGCAATCAAAAACCTGTTTAAGCAAACCAAACAGAAACTCCACGAAATCGTTAATGACATGTCAATGGAAGTTATAAAATAATGTGGCAGTAATTAGATATAAAATATCCAAAAACAATTTAAGGCACTTTATTTCATACAACCAATGACACGGAAAACCAAAGAGTTAAAACTACAAAACTCACATGTCGGCTATCAAGGAAAAAACCTCGATTATTCCGAACTTAGAATCGGAACATGGCGAGATGAAAAAAACCTTAACAGTCTCATGCTACTTTATTCAAACAAAACAAAAACAAAAGATAGTTTTTAAGAAATAGTTCTGAGTTTATAGTCGCCAGCTCGACTCAACTCAACGATGGTTTAAGTATAGGTGGGATCTTCAAGAGTGAAGACTTCCTCCTCCTTACCTTGACCAAGACCCATGTAATGTTTCACACGGTGTCCATTAACCACAAAAGTCGATTGGTCCTTAAGGTTCAACAATTCAACAGCTCCAGAAGGAAAAACCTTACTCACTCTATAAGGGCCATACCATCGTGATTTTAACTTGCCAGGAAAGAGTCTCAAGCGCGAATTGTAAAGAAGAACCAGATCGCCTTCCTTAAAGGTGCGGTCCAATATCTTCTTATCATGAAATCTCTTTGTGCGCTCCTTAAATATTTTTGCATTCTCATAAGCTTCCAGACGAAACTCCTCAAGCGAGTCAACTCTAACAACCTTCTTTCTCCAAGCCTAAACTCTCATCAAAATTCAACATTCGCAGTAGCCACATGGCACGGTGTTCAAGTTCAACCGGTAGATGACATGCTTTTCCAAAAACAATCTTATAAGGGGACATACCAATAGTCGTCTTATAAGCAGTCCTATAAGCCCATAAAGCATCATCTAATCGTAACGACCAATCCTTTCGTATTAACAGTTTTCTCCAAAATGCGCTTTATTTCTCGATTTGTAACCTCAACTTGTCCACTTGTTTGAGGGTGATAAGCAGTAGCTAACTTGTGTCTAACCCCGTATTTAATCATCAATTTTTCAAACGGCCTATTGCAAAAATGGCTTCCATTATCACTAATAATGGCACGAGGGGTTCCGAACCGCGTAAAAATATTTTTCTTTAAGAACTTCAGTACAACTTTCGCATCGTTAGTAGGTGAAGCAATGGCCTCAACCCATTTGGACACGTAGTCGACCGCGACTAAGATATAGCGGTTGGATAAAGACGAAGTAAAGGGTCCCACAAAATCAATACCCCAAACATCAAAGAGTTCCACCTCTAGGATAGTCTTCATTGGCATTTCATTCCTTCTCGAGATATTTCCCGTCATCTGGCAAGAATGACAAGATTTAGCATATTGATGCGCATCTTTGAACAGGTAGGCTAGTAAAAACCACATTGGAGAACTTCGCGGCAGTTATCTTGTCTCCTCCATAATGTCCTCCGGCCTCATAAGCATGGCAATGTCTAAGGATATCATAAATTTCCTCTTCCGGCACACATCTCCTAAAGACATTGTCGGATCAGCTTAAACAAATAGTGGCTCTTCCCAATAATAGTGCCTAAGATCCTTAAAAATTTCTTTCTTTCCTGGGGGTTGAGATTTGGTGGTAAGTATTTCGCGGATAGATAATTCACAAAGTCTTTAAACCATGGTTGTTTATTCTCCTTCACAACCTCAATACGCGAAGATACTGCAGCGCAATCATTATTTCCATGTATGGCCGTGATGGAGAATAGTTGTTCATCAGGAAATGTTTCCCCAATCTCGGTCAGTGGCTCATTGTCCTCTATTTGTAAACGGGAAAGATGATCCGCAACCAAATTCTCAGATCCTTTCTTATCACGGATTTCTACATCAAACTCTTGCAATAGTAGAATCCATCTCAACAACCTTGGTTTGGAATCTTGTTTGGCTAAAAGATACTTCAAGGCCGCATGGTCCGTCCAAACAGTGACTTTAGATCCTACTAGATAAGATCTAAACTTGTCGAATACAAAGATGACAGCTAGAAGCTCTTTTTCAGTAGTTGCATAGTTCCTTTGAGCAGAATTTATAGTTCGACTAGAATAGTAGATGGGCCTAAAGATCTTGTCTTTTCTTTGTCCTAAGGCAGCACCTACAGCAGTATCGCTTGCATCGCACATCAACTCAAAAGGTAGATTCCAATCAGGCGCAATAAGAACGGGTGCAGTAATACGCATGCTCTTTAACTTATTGAAAGCTTTCATGCACTCACTAGTAAACACAAACGGCACATCCTTGGCTAATAATTTGGTAAGGGGTCGAGAGATTAAGGAAAAGTCCTTCACAAACCGGCGGTAGAATCCTGCGTGGCCAAGAAAACCTCGCAATGTCTTAAGATTGCTTGGTGGAGGCATTTTTTCAATCACTTCTACTTTTGCTCTATCCACCTCTATACCGTTCTTAGAAATACGGTGGCCAAGTACTATACCTTCAGTAACCATCAGATGACATTTCTCTGGGGTTATATTGCAGATTCGTCTCATCGCATCTCTTCAACACTCTTGCTAGATGCGTGAGACATGAATCAAAATCATCTCCAAATACGAAGAAATCATCCATAAAGATCTCTAGGAAATCTTCAACCATATCAGCAAACAAAGAAATCATGCATCTTTGAACGCGTTCTTTGTGCGTTGCACAAACCAAAAAGGCATTCTATTATAAGCAAAGGTTCCATATGGACATGTAAAAGTGGTCTTTTCACGATCCTCGGGTGAGATATGAATTTGATAATATCCCGAGTAACAGTCAAGAAAGCAATAAAATGCATGTCCGCTCAGTCTCTCGAGCATTTGATCAATGAATGGAAGAGGGAAGTGATCCTTACGAGTAGCATCATTCAGTTTCCTAAAGTCAATGCACACTCTATGACCAGTAATGATTCTAACAGGAATTAACTCGTTTAACTCATTGGCTTGTACCGTAAAACCCCCTTTCTTCGGAACTACGTGGATCGGACTAACCCATTCACTATCAGAAATAGGGAAGATGATTCCCATTTCCAACATCTTAATAATTTAATCCCTAACCACGTCCTTCAATTGTGGAGTCAACCTTCTTTGGGGTTGTACAACCGCTTTCTTTGCAGGATCGACGGAGATTTTATGCATGCAAACACTAGGGCTAATTCCTTTGATGTCAGCTATGGTCCATCCAAATGCTCCGCGATACTCTCTCAACACTCTCATCAGCTTTTCCTCTTGTATTTCAGTCAAGGCAGAAGAAATGATAAGTGGCAAGGTCTCATCTTGAAGAAATACATACTTCAAATGTGCAGGCAGAGGCTTCAGTGTCAGATTGGTAGGTGGTTCTTCTAACGAGGTCTTTAACTTTTGTCCGGTTAGCTTAAGTTCAAGGAACTTATGCCATGTCGGTCTATGGTAGTACTTTTCAACCTCGGTAGACTTCATCTCCTCGATATGTCTAGGGGTTCCTCTACTACATCCAGGCCATATCACTTTTTCTTCCTCGTTCTTTTCATATGGCACTTCATCCTCTAATTCCAAGGTAGCCTCGAGGAAATCCCTAATATCCTCATATTTTTGGAAGTCATTGACAAGCTTGTCAATAGAATCCAACATGAAACATGCATCCTCTTCATCATCAGGTGTCTTCATAGTGTCAAGCACGTTGAATGCTATTTCATCCCCATTAACTCTTAACACTAACTCTCCTTTGTAAACATCGATAAGCGTCTTACTAGTGGCCATAAAAGGTCTTCCTAAGATTAGGGGCACTTCGTAGTTAGCTTCCATATCTAGTACAACAAAGTCGACAGGAAACACAAATTTCTCAACTCTTACTAGCACATCCTCAACCACTCCACAAGGCTCCTTAACTGATTGATCAGCTAATTGCAAAGTTATTGAAGTCTTTTTAAGGTCTTTCATGCCCAGCTTTTGAAAAATGGATAGGGGCATCAGATTTACGCTCGCTCCTAGATCACACAAAGCTTTGTTCAAACATACGTTACCTATGGTGCAGGGAATGAGAAAACTTCCCGGATCCTTGCATTTTGCAGGTAATTTATGTTGAAGAATGGCTGAGCACTCCTCATTTAGGCAAATGGTCTCTAAATCTAGGAGTTTCCTCTTAGTAAAGACAGCTTCTTTCAAGAACTTGGTGTACTCAGGCTTCTCAGCAAGTGCTTCAACTAAAGGTATATTGATGTGTAGCTTTCTAAAGATATCAATGAACTTCTTATAGCTCTTGTCATCAACCTTAGGCTTAGGTTTGCGTGGAGGATAAGGTAAGGTTGAAGGATCGACATCAGGGAAAATAGGGTACTTGTTATTATAAAGCTCAACTCTAGGGCCAGCAGGTTCCTTATAGGCTTCTTGCTCAGGTGGAGTTCCCGAGGCATTTCCTTCCTTGCTTGGCTCACCATCCTTACTCTCCTCTGTTTTCTCTTTTTCTTTCAAGGATGGTGGAGTTACTTCTTTCCCACTTCTAGTCATGATCGCGTTCAAATCCTTAGGATTCTTATAAGTATTGCTTGGCAATCCTCCAGGAGGTCTAGTTGAGACTTGCTCAGCTAGCTGTCCTATTTGGTGAGTGAGATTCTGGACTATGGCTTCCTGATTGGTCACTTTAGCATCGTTCTTCTGACAATATTGGCTAAAGTTAGTGGCTAAATCAGCCATTGATTTTGAAAGTTGTCCCATTATTATCGATGCGACATTACTCGCTTTTTTTCTATGGCGACTTCCCAACCAAAAGTTTTAGTTTCTTTGTGGTACATAAGTGGTAGGTGGTTTAGGCCTTTCTCTCTGCATTAGGGTCACTATATCGGAATCCGGGGTGGTTATGATTAGGCTTATATCCTCCCCAATATAATTGGCTTCTTCAGATGCAAGATTCTCACTTTGAGGGTTACCCCGATTCCAGTCCCCTTTCTACTCTTGCCATCCTCTCTTGCATTCCATCTACCTTCTTGTTGATAATGCACAGTTGTTCTAAAATTTTGGTAGATGCACTATCCTCAAATATGTCGTGACCATCTTCACGAGTAGCTATGTCATTGCCTCCCATTGACTATTCATCGCTATTTGCTCCATCTTTCCTTGTGCCTCCTCAGGAGATAAAAGAACAAACGCTCCATTGCTAGAGGCGTCTACTCTAATTTTCTCAGTCTCTCTCAATCCATGGTAAAAAGTTTGCATTAAAAGCCAAAGAGAGATATCATGATGCGGACACTTTCTCATAGCTTCCTTAAAACGTTCCCAAGCTTGATCAAAACTCTCCCCAGATTGTTGCTTAAATCCTAAGATATCCTGGCGTAACTTAAAAGTTTTTCCTAAGGGAAAATACTTATTCATGAATTTTTGCAACAATTGCTCCCAAGTAGTGATAGATCCAGCCTCTAAAGAAAGAAGCCATTGCTTAGCTTTATCTTTCAAAGTGAAAGGGAAAAGCTTAAGACGAATGTTCCCCTCCGGGATTAATTCTGGCTTCACAGTGCTAACGATTTCCAAGACATTTGTCACGTGAACACCAGGATCCTCGTTTTGGGCTCCATGAAAAGTGGAATAGTTTGTCACCATTTGAATTACATTAGGCCTAGGGTGATAGACTTCCGCAGCATTTTGCGGTGCTACGATAGCGGGAATGAATTGCTCAATAGTAGGTGTTGCATAACTTTGCAAAGTGCGCCTCGCAGCTTGGTTTCCATTATTAGCATTAAGATTATTCGCATTATTAACATTATTGGCATTATTAACAACTTCAGGATTAATTACCTGGTTCGGATTGACCGGAATGCCTTCCATTTCTGTTTCAGATTCAGAATGCTCAGAATGATCGGTTGTATGTCCTTTTTCTGATTCGTGCTCGCTTTCCTCAAGATTTGGATCCTCTTCTCCTTGCTTAGCCAGTTCTCTAGCTAACTTTCTATTTCGCCTTGCAAATTTCTCTATTTCAGGATTATATGTCTCAAGCGGTTCCTTCGATTTCCGAGTAGCGTACTATAAAATAACAAAAAACAATAAAACAATTAAAGACTCTAAAGGTTAGGCCTTTAACTAGAATGAATAATAAAAACGAAATTAAAACAGACTCTATTCATAATATTTACGAATTTACTTTTAATAAAATAAGCTATATTTAATTTAATGACACGAGTCCCCGGCAACGGCGCCAAAAACTTGATGTCGGGTCAAGTAAAATAAAATACTCGATACCTAAATAACACACTAGCAAGAGAACTAGGTTCAATCGTAGTATAGTTAGATAGAGTCGAGGTCGATCCCACAGAGACTCGGCTTAAACGAAATACAACTAATTAAACTAAAAAGCAAATTAAAGGCGGTCTACGACCAACAAATAACGCAGAATTAAAATTGACACAATAGAAACACAAAACCAACAAAAGACACAACGACACTAAGACACTTGTTTTTATAGGTTTTATAAATAATTGACAAACGGTATTGATAACGCTAGTAGTAATTACTCCCCCATGCTATGTAGATTGACGACGAGACAAAACAAGACATTTAAGATTAATTATTCGACTACGGGAGTCATCCCCAAGATAGATCTAGCTCGGTTAGGCCATCAGATCATCGTGTCTCCATTACGTGACTTCACATTTTTTAGTCTCCATCTCATATAACCCGACACAATTACGAAACTAGGGATGCCGGTATAAACCGTAACCTCATCTAAGCAACATTCCTATGATTAGGCGTACTTCTTAGACACCGATTCAATCTCTGTCCTAAATAACAATCACTTTTTGGGTCTCATGTTAAATTACGATGAAAAATAATTAAGTTGATCAAGTTTAATTACTCGTTTGAATTACAAAGCAGAGAACCTGAAGTAGTCGAAGCCGTTCACGAGACAAATCAAGAACATCACAGATCTTGCTACCAACGAGGCATAAGCTCGTTGCCAACAAACTCAGATCTGAACCAGATTTGCTCGTGAAACGTCTTTTACGTCTCAGATCTACATAAACATGGGTTCGCTAATTAACTACATCACGAAATCAATACACAAAAAGACTACTCCATAACGAAATAAATTAGATCTACGAATAAAGATTGCATAATTGAGTAGACAATACCCTCGAAGACGAGCGTGATTCCCACTCCTCGATACGATCTCTAACCGGAGATTCTAACGACTCCGTAATGAAAGAACATAAAATAAAATAAAGAAAACAACGAACTATATTGATAAAAGTATTGAAAATAATGTATTTCTAAGGTGTACATATGGCGTGTGAAGCACCCCTTTATTTATAGGTGTTCAAGCTAATTAAGAGATATACTTCAAAACATCAAACAAATAAGAGATAACTCCCGGCCGATCATTAAATGTGACATGCGCCCCCCCTAAATGGCGTGTTCAAAAGTCGGCGCCATCATGATTGGCTTTGCCGGCTTTTGTCATGCTTTACTCCTCTTCTTGTGCTTATCCGATATTTATCTTCAATGCATCTTGAATTTATCTTGAGATTAAATTCTTCTATTTGTATTTATCCTCCATAATTATCCAAATTCTGCAAAATAGATATTTATCCCAAAATAAATCATATTTAAATAAAAAAGGATAAATACCAAAATATACAATATAAACGGATAAATACTAAATTATACCTTATAAATGGATAAATACCAAATTATATAATATAAATCACATAACATTAAATAATCAATATAAATAGGTGATTTATCATAAAATATATATTATTAATCCCGATTTAAGGATAATGTTGATGACTTTTACGGGTATAATTTGACCGTCATCAATAGCAGCAGCAGAGTTAATCTCTATGAGAAGAAGTGCTATTGTGGAGAGTGGCAAGCACATAGGCTACCATGTGTACATGCCGCTGCAGCAGTTGCAGAACGCCGTTTGAACATTTAAGATGGTTGTCATCCTTATTTCAAAGTGGTGTGCTTCAAATGTATTTATGAAGGCTGCATGTTTCCTGTTCTTGTTGAAGAACAATGGAAATTACCATTTCATTTTCGAACAGACGTTATTCTTCCACCTATTGAGAGGGATAATGTGTCGGGAGACCGGATACGGCATGGACGAAAATGAGGCCGATGTAGAACGAAGAGGATACGTTCAAACGGAGAATGTAAAGCTGCCAGGTTAGGAGGATACTTTTGGTAGGTCGGCGTATCAAAAAATGTTCAACTTGCGGTCTTCCTGGACTCAGAAAAAACAAATGTCCTACACCACTTCATTTGTCCTGCCCACTCAATGTATAGTATAATTTAGACTGTTAACTTGATGTATGAAAAAACTGACGACTTTTGCTTTGTCTTTTCGAGAACAATGGTCTGTAATCATTTATGTTTCGTTCAACTTTTTGAATGCTTGCATGGCTATTTAGAATTCTCACTTGGCAATTGGAATGCTGCATGGTTATTTAGAATTTTTGCTCAACAAAGGCTCGTTATTCTAAAATAGTGAAATACATGGCTATTTAGAATTCTTACAACCATTTCATATGCTATTTACCGTTATCTTTAATGCGTTGTATCGGTTATATTAATTCTGAGAAGAGAGAAAAACTGAAATCATCCGCCAAAATCTGCAACTTCAACAAAGTCTATAACTTTCTTCATCGGATTGAATACTTAACAATTTTGAGCCATTAATACTAGAAAAACATGGTTTTTTAAAGTTGTAAACATCAAAGTAAATAAGACAACATCAAATTAGTAGACAATGTTACTTAAATAAACCCTTAACCGGATTATTGAAGATGACATCGACCGATTGCCAAGCAATGTCATATTGAGCTCATACTTCTACCCCAACCCTTCTACATAATGTTTTTTTTTAAAGTTCTAAACATCAAATGAAATGTCATAAAGTACTTAAATAAACCTAAGGGTGCTCATTAAAGATGATAGGGGAGGTTTCTGAAGAAATGTCATCCGTGTCATACTCAGGTACGTGAAAATCTCTTATGATAGTTGTGATAAGAAATGGATAATAGATATAACCATCACCACTTAGGCCAAGCGGTGTCACAAATCCTACTAATGACGTAACGTCCAATGTCAACTTCATAATGAAGAAATGCGTACACCAAAACGTACAAATCAAACGGCGGTTCAAGAGTGTGTATAGTACCATAGACGTTATTGGCGAACTATTTGATCATAACACGCTCCCATTCAGTAGGCAGTTCACGGCGAGCAATTAGACGTTGCAATACACGAACGTTGTTGATATCGTTGAAAAAGTCATTGGATGCTTCAACTCCACTTACACCATAGTAGTCCTCCAAGGCAACATCTACTCCACGTAATTTTTGTTAGGAAATCTACGCGGGAACACAGCAGAATTCAAAAATTTATTTCCTTTGACCAGGATCGACTTTGTTTAAGCAATAAACAAATAAGCTAGTAGACGGTGGTTACCTTGCTTGATCTAAAAGATCGACGCTCTGACCGTCTAAGGAGAGTAGTTGTGAACGGAGCCGGCTGTTGGAGGGATTTTGCATCATTAAACAAAAGAAAATTTATAAACCCTAACTACCATGCAAAACTAACTCCTAACCGGCCGAATACCGGGTAATTGATAGTAAGCGAAGTGAGTAAAGGGTCGATCCACAGGAATTGGGATGTTGAATCTAATTTCACTAATTCCTTTCAATTGTTACTTAGGAAAACGAATAAACGAAAGAACAAATAAAATCAACGAAAGAGCAATTAAAATAAATCTAAGCTACGAAATAAAATAACACAACCTAAACTAAACTAAAGATACATGGATCAAAGCGATTGCACAAACCAAGTGATTTCAATCCTAGTTCATCTCATGATTTTAATTCAAATTGTGGTTTCACCTTTACACGAGACACAAACCCCTAATCTCTTAGTGAATCTGTATTCTCAAGCTATGAAATCCTACTCTCGTAGTGAATTCAATTTATCAATCTCTCATCTTCCGAATGTTGAGATCGATTTACCAAACAAAACTCGGTGTAGATTCAGGTTAACTCTCGTATTTTAGAATCTAACAACCTAGATAATTAACCAATTAATTTGTCACATAATTAATGATTAAAGATCCTATCTTTCTATGGTGATCTAGTCTACGCAACTTCCGTATGTTGTAAACGTATCAATAGCAAACTGATCTCTCGATCTAATTCACATCATAGCATCAAAATCATAGAACGATACAAAATAAATTAAAGATCATAAAAAACGAATAAGGACTGAATAAATTAAATAAATAAACTCACGTAGTTTGGTACATGATTGAATCCATGAATCGAAAACGGAAGAAAAACGACATACTAATCTAACCCGGATCACCCGAGCACAAGGCTCGGGTGACCGGCCTTGAAACCTCAGAAAAAACGGCGGCTGCTCTCTATTTGGTGAATGAGAAATTACGATTCCCTTAGGGTTGGATATGCGGCTGCTTAAATAGAAAACTAAGTCAATTTGTGTTTATGTCGCCATGGACGCCCGTCCGCTTTCTTGGACTCAAACTTAAAATTCATATCTTGAGTTGTAGACCTCCAAAAATTATGATCCGAATGTCATAAAAAGCTCTCGGAAAACTCTACAACTTTCATTAAGGACTCTTTTGAAAACGCCTTTTTGATTATCCCGTCGTATTACGAGTCGTTTTGGGATTTTCCCAAGCTTTATTTCATCTTCATCCTCTTGTATCTCTTTCTTTCCACTTTAATCTTCAATCAAACATCATTTAGACCTCTTCCATTCCACATTTGTGCACCTAAAAGATGACAAAACCGAGCAAAACGTAAAACCATACAAAATAGATAATAAAACCACGATATTTACTCGATTTTGCATTTTAACTATTCAAAACGTCATTTGCTCAATTAATCGATTATAAGCTCGAATTCTACGAAAAACATCCATATATGGGAATATTGATATAAAATATATCCTTATAAAACACTACAAATTGACCCTTAACAACTCCCCACACTTATCTTTTTTGCTCGAGCAAAGCAAAACAAAACAAAGTCAAGCTCGAGACAAATAAATATCCATACAAATATGAAGTATATTCAATAACTTAGAAGTTCACCCGTGTAGTGTGTGCATAGCCATAATAAACTTCCACTAAGTTCCACAATTTGAAAGTTATTCAAACCAAAACTAGCCCGGTTTCCCATCTAAGTTAGAAATATTCAAAAATTATAACGAGCACTTTACAAAACATACATATCCAAAAAGAAATAGTATAGAATATCTAAAACATTTTCGATGAGACTCAGAGGATAATCCCTACAACATATCCTTGATTTATACTGGGTATAAGATTAACGATAACTAAGTCCTTACTTATTCATAATAATATATTTCAATATTTTCACTTTTTTCACACTTTTCTAACACACATCGAATAAGCTTTTGCCCTCATGTGAGAATAGGACATTTCAAGATAATCCCTACCTTACTCCAATCATAAGGCGACTATAAACCGGTGTCGTGAGCTTTGGTCATCATAGTGGAATAGGACATACGTGGTACACCCTACCTCACCCAAATCATAAACGACTTCCGACACACACAATTACAATTATGTTTACTTAGAGATTTCTGGGGTGGCGGTGGAAAAGATTATTTTCTAGTAGAGTACTGAGACCACCGAGCATAACACATCAAGTAAACAATTTATTACTATTGCAAAGACTTAATCACGTTTCACTTATCACATTCAAACTTACAGAGATATTCACGGTATGTCATACTTTAATCCTAGAATACAAACTACTAAACTTTTCAAGAATTGTACATAAGCAAAGAAACATGCTATAATCATCAAAAATCTCCAACTAAAATGGGAATTCGGCTTTCCACATTTAGCTCATCATTTACTATGGCATGTGAAAAGAGTGTCGGGTGAAACAACTAAAATTACTAAATATACGAGAATATAGCAATAATGATATAAACTCAAGCAAAGATATGTCTTTGTCTACTGGGATATAACAAAAAAATTTGAAAATTAAGCACTTTTCATAGAAATACTAAAAATATGAGCAAACGAAAGTAGACACATAAATCATCTATCCTTCCCCACACTTAGATTGCAACTTGTCCTCAAGTTATACAGAAATAATAAATTAGAGAACTTAGGTGATTGGATCTTTGGCAGTGCGGAGGAACCAACAAGAACCAGGATTGCTTGCATAGCTCGATGAGCGTGAGCATCACGGGACAACCGAATACATCTTTAAAGTGCACAATAGCTATAGAAAGTATCCTGCAGACTTGATTAGTGCAAAAAGAGTCTTCGGGAAAAGAAAAGATTACATATATAAAGCACATGAAGAAAAGGATCATAGAGATTTTTCAACTTAAGCTCAACTAAAGATTGAATACTATACATGAAATACTACAAAGTCGTAGGCTAGGTGCAACTATATGAAAATATACTACAATGCAATCTACATGATATGCAATCCTAAAAATAAAATAAATAAAAAAATAAATTTCGACAGGCTCAGTGAGCAAGTTGACCACGACAACTCTACGGTGACTACGGCCTATGCAGAAACTAAAATAAAAGCGAGGTAGTATTACGAAACCGACGATTAACTACACTCAAGAAAAATAAAAGAAAAATAGAAAAACAATGCAACTAGATGACATGCAACTAAATGATATGCATCTGAATGATATGCAAAAATAAAAGAAAATAAAAGAAAGAAAACTAGCCCACTCATTTGCAACATGACATGTATATAATAAACGTCTACCAGATAATGACAGGTTACGATAAACGACAGTACTGTTCATTACATGCAATGTAGACGCGCTTTAAGACTCATTGAAGGTGATAGCATTATGGAAACCAACAGTTAGCTATACTAAACAGATATAACTCATATGGCCTGGACGTAGCATACGGAAAACCGACAGTAGCTACCCATATGAACTACAAAAACAACAAGGAAGCACATAAGTCTCAAAGCTTAAAAGATTCATCACAGCGGTATGTAGCATACGGAAACCGACATTAGCTACTAAATAACAATAAGACCAGTTATAGCATACGAGAACCGACAGTAACTATAACTTGCATGGATGAATCATGTAAATAAAAAAAAATTAATCAATTATTCAACATGGATTCATAGATGGAAAGGTGTAAACATGCAAGTTCAGATCATCTACGTAAAAACAATTAGCCACAGAAGCTCAAATTAAAGTATCCATATCAAATAAAGCATTAAAAATCAAATTAAGAGGAATTCTGGAACCTGGACGTGCGTTCAACAAAGCAGACGGGCGTTCACCTGGATTTTTAGCCCTGGACGCTCGTTCGACAAGTCAAACGGGCGTTCACCTGCAGATTATGAACTGGACGAGTGTTCACTTACCTCAACGCTCGTCCAAACAACGACTTTGCAACAGAAACGCAAAAAAAAAAACACAGCAAACCCTAACTAATCATCATCAACACACATACAACAGCCGCATATAAATTTTAGCACAGAGCACACAAGGTTAAGATTAGATTATACTTCACGTTTCACGAATCGAGTAAAAAACTTTTTGCACATTCTTAACCCAACGGTCATCGAAACATGGCAAAAATAAAAACTCTCGATTTGTTAAACGCTACTTTTATTGAAATAAAATAAAAACAAATAAAACGTAACAAAATAGAAAAATTAACGAAAGAAGATTCAACAAAACACCGATTCCCCGGCAACGGCACCACTTTTGTTGGAGGGATTTTGCATCATTAAACAAAAGAAAATTTATAAACCCTAACTACCATGCAAAACTAACTCCTAACCGGCCGAATACCGGGTAATTGATAGTAGAGCGAAGTGAGTAAGGGAACGATCCACAGGGAATTGGGATGTTGAATCTAATTTCACTAATTCCTTTCAATTGTTACTTAGGAAAAACGAATAAACGAAAGAACAAATAAAATCAACGAAAGAGCAATTAAAATAAATCTAAGCTACGAAATAAAATAACACAACCTAAACTAAACTAAAGATACATGGGATCAACAAATTGCACAAACCAAGTGATTTCAATCTAGTTCATCTCATGATTTTAATTCAAATTGTGGTTTCACCTTTACACGAGACACAAACCCCTAATCTCTTAGTGAATCAGATTCTCAAGCTATGAAATCTACTCTCGTAGTGAATTCAATTTATCAATCTCTCATCTTCCGAATGTTGAGATCGATTTACCAAACAAAACTCGGTGTAGATTCAGTTAACTCTCGTATTTTAGAATCTAACAACCTAGATAATTAACCAATTAATTTGTCACATAATTAATGATTAAAGATCCTATCTTTCTATGGTGATCTAGTCTACATAACTTCCGTATGTTGTAAGCGTATCAATAGCAAAGCGATCTCTCGATCTAATTCACATCATAGCATCAAAATCATAGAACGATACAAAATAAATTAAAGATCATAAAAGCGAATAAGGACTGAATAAATTAAATAAATAAACTCACGTAGTTTGGTACATGATTGAATCCATGAATCGAAAAGCGGAAGAAAAGCGACATACTAATCTAACCCGGATCACCCGAGCACAAGGCTCGGGTGACCGCCTTGAAACTCTCGGAAAAAGCGGCGGTTGCTCTCTATTTGGTGAATGAGAAATTATGATTCCCTTAGGGTTGGATATCGCGTTCGCTTAAATAGAAAACTAAAGTCAATTTGTGCCTATGTCGCCATGGACGCCCGTCCGCTTTCTTGGACTCAAACTCTAAAATTCATATCTTGAGTTGTAGACCTCCAAAAATTATGATCCGAATGTCATAAAAAGCTCTCGGAAAACTCTACAACTTTCATTAAGGACTCTTCTTGTAAAACGCCTTTTTGATTATCCCGTCGTATTACAGTCGTTTTTGGGATTTTCCCAAGCTTTATTTCATCTTCATCCTCTTGTATCTCTTTCTTTCCACTTTAATCTTCAATCAAACATCATTTAGACCTCTTCCATTCCACATTTGTGCACCTAAAAGATGACAAAACCGAGCAAAACGTAAAACCATACAAAATAGATAATAAAACCACGATATTTACTCGATTTTGCATTTTAACTATTCAAAACGTCATTTGCTCAATTAATCGATTATAAGCTCGAATTCTATGAAAAACATCCATATATGGGGAATATTGATATAAAATATATCCTTATAAAACACTACAAATTGACCCTTAACACCGCCCAAGCGTTCGGCCTCTACCATTAGTCCAAACAACTGCGGAATCCACCATTGGATTGCTACTAGAAAAATCCAATTTCGCTAGTTCCGGCCTTTTTCTCTCCAAAAAACTCTCTCTGAGCTTCTATTTTTCACAAGAACTATTAGCTCTTTGAGTTGTGATGTACATAAAAGAGTTTGACACCCACCTCTTATTTAGAGTGAGGCCATTAACTAGAGTGGAGAGGAAGAAAACCTTTTACTAGTAAAATAAGGAAAATATATTTGATTGATTTATCTCATTAATATTCAATATCTTATATTAAATATATTCCAAGATATATATTGACAATATCTTATATGGAATATATCTTTATCTTATTACCATAAATCTATTTTCCAAAAATCAATTAATATCTAATATTAATAATATGGTAATCTTATTAATTAAATTGCACAATCCAAGTGTATCTTAATACACTTAATCATGCGCCCCCATATAACCTTTTATTGGCTTCCGGAATATTCTTTAATTAATAATATAATACTATGATGAATTAATTTGCAAAATACATGTATATCATATGCACACATAAATTCGACATACACATATCTAATATATGTATATTTTATTAATCAACATAATTAATATCATGTATTATATTTATTCATAATAAATAAATACCACAATATTAATTTACCACTATAACCTTTATAGTACGGGATAAACTTTCCTTATTTGGTTATCAACTATAACCACATTTTAATCCGACTTGATGTTCATATGTGTGTGATCCGATAGGCTTCCGAATATGTTGGCCGTAGACACAAAGTGCAAATTACAAAAATGCCATTCATGCCTAACGATCACAGGATAGCGTCTAGCAACACACCGTGACCTCCAATCATCGGAAGAGTCAAATGCAATGACTACTACCTTTCATGTGAAATAGTTACCGTGTAAATTACAATCTCATCACTGTAATAATATCTATACGGTCGTACGTCGAGTGTCAAACATTAACGCCGTATCTTATAATCTGGATATCATGCTCTCTCGGAATATTACATTTACTCCCACTTTGCAAAGATTCACGAGAGCTAGACATTCCTTATAAGAAGGCCCTTTTGGATATACCCTACTGATAGGGAACGCGATTTCCAGATGACCGAACATGTATACTCCGCATGCTTCAGTATCACACCCAATCACTACCGCATGATCACACCATGGCTAGGGGAAACCTCAATAGTGTCAAAGCATGACAATCCACACCATGATGCCATGAAGACTCCGGTCCTAAGGATAATTACACAACCGCCACATAGTGTGACACTTAACCGTGTAAGTGGGTCAATCTAACGTACGCATTCTCCAATACACGTCCGCATACAGTCCAAGTGTCTCTACACTTCGATAGACGAGATCTTTCCCTGCCCTTAAAGACATAAGACATCTAATACGTGCTAGCATGTTCATACTATGAATGCCCTGTTTAATAGTACATCAGCCTAGAGACATTTAAGTATCAAAATTATTAAAGTGATTAGAGATCTCATCAACCATAATCGCCTATCGTTTCTCTATCACAGTTTAATACTAAGGACGTTATCATATAACAATTCATAATTGGTTCTTTAAAAGAACATATATATGACAACAGAAAAGCCATTTAATATATGTATAGACATAAAAAAATAATAGAAATTATCCGACCCGGTCGGATCCGGTCCAACCCGATTGGGTTTATGACCTTATTCCAACAATTTGTGCACCAGCGATGATGCTATGGGGCGGTACTTCGCTACGCTTTTGACGACAAGCGTGCATAGAATTCTTGAACAATTGATCGATTCATAGTCAATGTCGGTGCGGGACTAGTTGTGAGGCGCTCCAACGAAAGTCTGCGTAAGAGACTCTTCATCTTGGTAGGTAGACTCTCCCATACAATTCTCCTCTCTCCGACAATAGCACTATCTTGAAAAAGCCAAATCCAATTGTGACACTCTTCATCTATTCTGAACCTTAACCTCAGTGTCTCAATGTCGTAATGGTGATAATTAACACCCATCATAGGGTCATTAACAAAAACAGGTTGATAAGGATTCCATGGAGGATCATCATACTGGGAATTCGATTCATGCCATTCGGATGAGGAAATCGGTTGAGACATTGTGATTAAGGTGAAGTAAAATAGAGGGTTTTGCAGAGGTAGTGTAAAAGCTCATGGTATATACAAAGTTGTCAAGTGTGTAAAAGTGCAAGCCGTGACAAATTTGCATAGTATGGAATACAATTACTCACGACAATATTATTGACGTAAGAGGCCATTTGACGACAATATTATCATCGTAAAATCCTAAGACCACATGCATGACGGGTGACAAGACATGACACTGTACCAATGTGTCCAGCCTACGGTCATAAATCACCACCACTTGACGTGTGGGACCCGCCGATAGCGAGCACACAAGGCAGGGATTCTCATTTGACGACAATATTATCGTCATAAGAGGTCATTTGACGATAATATTATCATCATAAATCATGCACGACTGATAACAAGACTTGACACTGTACCCATGTGTCTTGCCAACGGTCATAAATCACCATCACTTGACGTGAGGGACCCGCCGATAGCGACCACACATGGCAGGGATTCTCATTTGACGACAATATTATCGACGTAAGAGGCCACACTACAAGAAAACTGATATTTAATGAGGAGAATTCAATGAGGAGTTGAAATTTCGTCATTGAATGATACATATAATGAGATCTAAAATTTTTTGTTGATTGATGATGGAATCAAAATTCTCCTCATTAGTGATATCATTTCTCCTCATAAATAATACAAGAAATAAAATCTCCTCATTATTCATAATTCGTTTTTTTTATATTAAATTTCCTTAATATTTTTTTACATATCCTCAATATTTTTTATTCATAATCCGTAAAGAAATTCATCTCATAAAAACCCATTTCATGTAAACCTAAAAAAGAAACCTTCATTACCCCCAAATTATCATCAGCGGCCTCCTCCCTCCCTCATCGTCCTTCCTTCTCCCCCTTCCACCTCCCTCATTTAGAACCCTCATTTAGAACCCTCCACATGCCGACAAGTCAACAATCCCTCATCGTCGCTATCCACCACCAGGAGGTCCTAGGCGGCCGAGCCACGCACTACTTTCGCTGAAATCTCCATTTTCTTTTCTCCAAAAGTGTTTTTCTGTTTTCTACACAACTGGGTATGCTCTAGATTTTCTCCAAGCCTTCAATTAAGTCTGATATGCCGGTAAGTGTGCTAATTTTTTATTTTGTCGGTGCTTCCTTTCAATGTTTGCTTAAGATCTTTCCGTTTAATTAGGTCAATTTATCAGTCAAACAAAGAAGCTGGAGTGGAAAAATGTGTTTTTGGAACATTGCCGTCAACTGAGAGACTGAATTTTCTTTTTTCTGCTCTCAAGGTGATGAATTTCTTGGTACTGCAAGTATAGTAGAAAAGAAGAAAATTTGTAACAAGATTTCATTTTTTTACCATTACTTTGGTGAAAAAATTATTGCTGAAATTTGGTGAAATACGTGTAATGGATTGTTGTTGTTGTTGTTAAAATTGGTGAAAAAAATGTATTTATTTTGATAGTAAAAGTAAGAACGCTGTAAATGCTCTTGAACATGTACTTCTGTATTTGTCAGTATGAGCTTCAGCCTTTCAAAACATGTACATGTTATTTTACAGTCCGTGTTTTTGCCATTTTAATGAATCACCATGTAGTCTACCAGGTAAAGAGCTCCAGCCCATTTCTTAATACACACTGTTGTATGTGTATTTTCGGGTAGTAGCTGGTTGTGTTATTCATCAGTGTATACTCACATCACTCTTTCAATCTTATCCTCTGTTTTTTCATCAGCTTTATGCAACAGATTAGTTGTTAAACTTACCCTTGTTTCATTTATTGCAGCAGGAAGAAATCGAAATCAAATGATGTTGTAGTTATTGTCATTGCTCCCGCAAAGGTGACTTCTTTCATAAATGCTTGGCTTTTATCTAGGTGTTCATCATTTTCATTACACACACACACACCACTTTTTTTTTATACTACCAAATGGTCGAAATAACAAGTAATTGATGAATTGCCACCTCATTCAATGGTGTTGGTACGTGTATTGGTGAATTGACGAAATAAAGTTGTCATTTTTGTCGGAGTTTCTTCATTTCATGTATCCGATATTTGAGAATACAAAGGTTAGCTCTTTCATATATGTTTGCGTTTTATTCAGTTGTTCACTATTTGATGTTTGATATAGTTAACATAGACATGGTTTTCCTAAATGTTTTAAAATTGAAAGAGAGAAATTTATTGTCACTAACTAATTTTCATAGGGATTTTTTGATGTTTGATGCAGTCAAAGTGCATTGCATGGCTTCTTATTTTAGTTTCCTTATATAGATACGTGATTTAAGTTTCCTCCGTTAACAGCTTTGTTCGTTCTGTTTTTTTCACCCCGCATAGGTTTATAGTTACGAAATGGATGAGAGGCAGGAATGTTCTACACTTGAAATAAAGGACAACCAAACAAAATGTTCTTTGATTCCTAACACCCCCGCAAAGCATGGTATAGTTAAACATCCGGTCAAAAAAGTTGGATTTAATTCAAAAAAGATTCATTATGCCCTTTGTTTTGCAAGGTACACATTGGAAGACTTTGGATCTGAATCACATGTGCACATCAGTTTGCCTCAAAATGGAGAGAATGTCTTCATGGCTGGGTGTGAATCAAGTGAGCACAAAATGTCTACAAGTGAGGAAGAGTTCAGGGCCAGAGTTCTAGACCAGTTACCGTCCATTTTGGCATTTACTGCTCAAGTTCCCAATAGGTCTGTTTCTTCACCAATTTATAATTTTCTAAGATTTTCTTCTTATACCTTTGTTGATTTGATTTGGTTTGATTATTACGATCAGTTACGATGGCATACAACCAATTACATGGAGTGTAGCATACCTGCGATGGGAAACGAAAAAAGTGAGGCTCCAATCCACATAGTTTTGTGGCCTGAATGGACTTTCATGCTTGCTTGATGGGGTAGCAACTTTGCAACCACCAATTCTAATTTATCCAATTACAAACACCTTGAAACCACAAATTTATCCTGCTTGCTTGATGGGGTACTATCTGCTGGTGTCTTGCAATCTGCCTAAGTTTTTGATTTGTATGCTTGCATTTGTTTCAAAGTTGGTATACTTTAGGTTCTGCGTGCAATTTTGTCTATCTACCTTGTTTATGTCTCAGGTTCAGCTTAGTTGCATAAAGTCCTTGCTCGCTTTCTGCATCAACCACTATCTTATATTTGTGTCGAGTTCTTGAGAATTCAGTTGGGTTATAAATCAGTCTTAGTAGTACATTCCCGAGGATTAGTTGTTTGCTTGATGTTTAAGCATTATGTTATGCTATCTTGTCTCATTACTCCATGTCTATTGTATTTCCATCTGTGTGGATTTCATTTTAGTTGCTTTATGATCTGCTATGATGCCTTGTTTGAGTCCCGTCCCTATTAGCTTACATGTTCCTTAGTGGTTTGAATTGTGTCATATTATTTGATATACCTGGTTAAATAACCGTCTGCCTTAGAAATCTGTTTTGAGCTTGTGTAATGTTTAGTGATCATGTTTGCAATTCACTATGTTCAGCCTTAAATGCTAATCTGTTTTGGCATTCATTTTGCATATATTATGTCACGTAACAAGTTCATGTATTTGTGTGTTTAAGCTTGTATTAAAACAAATTGAAGGCTAGTTTATTTCACGTTTAGGCCTTGGTTTGAGTCTATTTTACTGTCCAACTGCAATGTGCAATCTATTTTTGTCTAAGTTAGTGTCATGTTAGTTTCCTGGTTGTGCATCAGTCCTTAAAACATGTGATTTGTTTGAATGTGTTTATCTTGTGATTCTGGGCTTGTTATGATTTATTTAGTGTCTCTGCGCTCGTGCTCATTACTGATCAAAACTTGAACTGTAGGATCTGCAAAATCGGAGGTTTAAGCATGAATCTCATGTTAAGCTGGACTCTCGTAGTCGGGTAACCATCCATGTTCCTTATTATTTTAACCTTCGGGCTTTCTTATAATCTTCAATTACGTGAGGTCATAGCTTCCTTTCACATTTTATACAGAGAATAGTCTTTTTCTTGATCTTTTTATAGAGTTTGTAGGTGAATGATGACTACACGAACATGAATTCATTTTATGTGTGCCAACTCTATATTTAAACTCTTTAGTTCTGGTGTTTTTTTGTGTATTTATTTATAATTCTATCAAAGAGAACCTTTGTATGAGCCTTGTAATTTGGTTTATGTTGCCCAAAATTTTGATTGAATCTGTACTAAGTTTGCACTCACTGTTTCAATAAGTGTGATATGTTTGTTCTAGGCCTTGTTTCGATCCTTGATAATCTATTTGATAAAGCCATTGTATAAGCCCTTAGTTTGCTTAAGTTAAAGTTCTTGTATGAGTCCACTTACAATAGTCTTTTGGGCTTGAACAAAAACAGTCACAAGTGAAACAAAACATTATAACATCATGACACATGTAAATTGGGCCAAATGAACATGAACCTCTAAGAATTCTTGAAACTGGCCGAATTGATCTGGTGTGATCCCAGAATTTTTTCAGCAGCATGAATGAGCCCTCTATCCAACATCGAAAAGTGGGTGTTTTATTTTTCTTTCCTTTGAGTCTTTCATTAAAAATATGCAGACCATATCATGTTCAATGCATTATCGATATGTTGAATTAGGTGCACATATAATATAAGTAAAAAAATCTAGGCCAGATGAATCTGAATTCTGATGTAGTATGAGAGTTTCAGCAAGGATTCATAAGATAACTTTCTGATTTGATCGTTCAATTCTTGGCCTAGCACCCTGTGCTCTTAATATTCTCTCTTGGATAATAATCTATATGTAGTTGATGATAAATATGTCTCTTAAGGAATTCTTTGTCTATTCAATTTTATAGTGTGCAATCAAGTCTACTTTTCATTGTCCCTATTTTGCAATTTTTTTGAACAAGAAGATATTTGATTTATAGAACTCAACGAGCAAGAAAGTGGACATCAACTTGAAGAAAATTTATTTGTATCTTAGATTTGCTTTATGTGATAAAAAGTTTTGAGTAATTTGGGGTGTATAGTGGTTTTGTTTCCATTTTGATTTGGTTAAGTGTTGAGTTCTTTTATATTCCCTTATGCCTTATCAAGAAATTCAAGTATTTTAGATCAAATACTGACGAGATTTTGTTGTCCAGCTAAGTTAGATATGGTGGAACGGTATCAATTGAAAGGAGTAATACTGCATCGTTTGAAAAAGGAGTGTTCTGGGACAATAATCCAGCAATCAAAGATGTATAAACAAACACTTTCTATCAGCCAATTACTGTAGTACGTAAGCATATTCTGGAAAGCAATGTGTTTCTTTTAGGGATGTTATATATATTAGAAAATTCTTTAAATTTACATTTATGTGTAACTTATCTTTTGGGGAATAATCTATCATTGTATATATTGAATCATTGATGTATTTCATCATTATAAAACTTATATTGGCTTGCTTTATTTAATGTAGTTTTGGGCTTCAAAATTACTATTAATATTTCATGATTTAATGTGGAGCAAATGGTCTTTTAATGAGGAGATGCATTATTAATGTTTCATAATTTAATGAGGAGCAAATGGTCTTTTAATGAGGAGATGTATTGTTAATGTTTCATGATTTGATGAGAGAAAATGGTCTTTTAATGAGGAGTTATGTAAGTCTTTAAAAATAATTTTAATGAGTAGAATATATCCTCATTAAATGTATGATATAGTCAATGAGGAGTTCCAATTCTCCTCATTATATATCTTTAGCGGCGGAGGCGGCAATGAGGATCGAGATCTTCTCATTAAATAACTTTAATGAGGAGAAATGGACAATTAATGAGGAGATTTCTCCCCATTAAAGACCAAAATTCTAGTAGTGCCATTTGACGACAATATTATCGTCGTAAAATCATGCACGACCGATGACAAGACTTGACACTGTACCCATGTATGACAAATCATGATGCAAGGGAGGCCATTTGATAGATGGAGACATTTTCCTTTAAATGTAGGTAGCACAAGAACACAAAACAGTACAATTACTAATCAAGAGCAAAGTGTGAGAAAATCCATAACCTTGAGGATATTCTGGAATGGCATACTCATCGTTGATCCATGTATTATCCAAAATGATGGCAACGTCTCGAACTGTGATGCACCGTTCATTGAGCCTTACCGTAGCTACACAAGCGTAGAATTCATGCACAATAGACCGATTCACGTGATGAAAGCTTAATGGGCTTTGAGGGACACCATGCCATCCATATCTCGGAACAAGTTGTTGATCAAACTAGGTAGACTCTCTATATTCAATCGCCTCTCTGGAACAACAGCTCTGGTCATCCAGTTAGCCACGTACTCACGCCTCTCCTCTTCGGTTGTGAAACGGCTTATGAGAGACTGCTCGTCCAACGACCGATCCATTTCATCATTGGGAATGAACACAGGAGCATGCAGGTTGGACATTGAATATACTAGACGGGAAATGAGAGGGATTAATCATTTCATAAAGGATCGGTCAATATATAGACTTTTTCTTATGGAAAGTCATAACTCACCACCACTTGACGTGTGGGACCCGCCGATAGCGACCACATATGGCAGGGAATCTCAGTTCACGACAATATTATTGACGTAAGAGGCCATTTGACGACAATATTATCATTGTAAAATCATGCACGATCGGTGACAAGACTTGACACTGTACCCATGTGTCCTGCCTACGGTCATAAATCACAACCACTTGACGTGTGGGACCTACCGACAGTGACCACACATGGCAGGGATTCTCATTTGACGACACTATTATCGTTGTAAGAGGCCATTTGACGATAATATTATCGTCGTAAAATCATGCACGACTGATGACAAGACTTGACACTGTGCCCATGTGTCCTTCCTACGGTCATAACTCACCACCACTTGACGTGTGGGACCCACTGATAGCGACCACACAAGGTAGGGATTCTCAGTTGATGACAATATTATCGACGTAAGAGGCCATTTGATGACAATCAAGGGTCATCGTAAAATCATGCACGACTGGTGACAATACTTGACACTGTACCCATGTGTCCTGCCTACGGTCATAACTCACCACCACTTGACGTGTGGGACCTGCCGACAGCGACCACACATGGCAGGGATTCTCATTTGAAGACAATATTATCGTCGTAAGAGGATATTTGACGACAATATTATTGATAACGCCCAAAATGGTATCATTAATTATACCTATATTCACCACGAATTCGGCTGAAGAGATGATAGATAGGCTCGTTATTGTGTGGAATATGTGTTAAATGCTATGTGCGTGTTCCAAGGATCGTAATTCTGCATCTATGCTATTTTCCCGAGATTTTGGTACTGTTTGGTCTCGTTTTGCATGTTTTATAGGATGTATCAGACCTGGAGCATTGAAGAATGGATATGGGCCAAAATAAGTATATTGGGCCTAGTGATTAAAGCCCAAGAAGAAGTCTACTGAAGAAAAAGAAGAAAAGTCGGCCCGGTTTACCGAGGGCTAGGGCCGGTAACAAAGGACTTGTTGGACACGAAATTGATTCTGCCGCATTTTCTAGGTCGGTTAGAGTTTGAGAGAGTCATAAGTCGGTCATTGTATCTATATACGGCCGCAATTACAGATAAATTGTATAAGTCTTCATAAGCTTTCATATTATTATTATTATCAAATCTCTTCAATACATTATAATTGTTTAAGACAGAAAGTTATTCCAAACTTTTGAGGAGTTATTTCTGGTTTTCGCCCTTTCTCTACCATCTCTAACTTGAGTAGATCGAGCTAGATCTCCATTGTTGAAGGTATGAAGCTTTGAACGTTCCTTTTCGTCTTCAATATGCTAGATTTGTTTGCATTTATGTGTTTTAGTTAATCTGTATGTTACCCCATGATTTACTTATTTTAATCTTATATGAGCAATGTAGATCCAGGAATAGGAAAAGCTGACCCCGGTAAACCGGCGGTCTATACCGGTTTACCGAGGCATTATTTAGAAAACCTAAAACTGGGATGCACTACAGCTATGTTGATCGACATGTTTAATTAACAGTAGGTTAGATCTGGCCAATCTGCTTATTGTATTCGTAAATTAACGTGAAGAACTTGCAAGGTGAAGTGTTAGTTTGGACATAGTCCGATGGACCCTAGGAACGTGCTGATCAATGTCGACAGCTGTCTAGGCGGGTTAGCGATATGTGTAAGCGCTCGATATCGGCAATTCTAGTTCTTTATGCGTATGGGCTATTACGGAACAATTAAGGAGGGTAGCTCACGTATAGATTGTCTACTACCATTGTCGGAGTAGATAGGGTTAGGCGTTGCACCCGTAGCTGATGATGCTAATTAAATCAAATGCTCGCTCGATTAATTTAAGGAAATTATGTGGGGAAGTAAACGTAACGATTAACTAATCCAATTTAATTGATCGGTGAGAAGAGGGGGAGAAATACCAAGTTTCTTTATGTTTATTGTTGGTCAATGACCGCCTTTATGTTGCTTCTTAATTAGGTTAGAATCATTTATAGTTAAAGTTGCATTGTCTCTGTGGGATCGACCTTGACTCGCATTTACTATACTACGATGTACCTAGTATTCTTGCTAGTAATATCGACGTTAGTGAGTTATACGCGATCAAGATTTTTGGGGCAGTTGTCGGGGACAATGGCCAATTTTAAAGATAAACGTTTTAATTCAGATTAAGAAGTCATTTTTTATTTTATTTTATTTTATTTTGAGTCTTGGGTCGTTCTAGATCAAACTTGCACGTGTTAAACTATCAGAATGAGAAATCTTAGGGCCGGTTTACCGTGGTTTACCCTCGGGTTACCGAGGGCTAAAAATCAAATTCTGATCAGCCCTTGTTATTTGGAGTTATTCCCTGTTGATTTTAGTCATTGGGTCCGCAACAGTTGGGATCATACCCAACTGAAGCGGAAGTTGCTAACCCTTTTCTTTGTTTTATTTTGTCTCTTTTACAGGAAGATCAGAACACTTCAGAGATTCAATAATTGAAAAAGGCAAACGAGTCATGCAATAAGCCTCAGACAATATTGAACATCGCACCAATTTTCATGTACCCTGGATCAGAAGCCAGAGAGCATTATGAAGCTATTAAGAAGCGGGTGGAGAAAGAAGCAATCAAGCAACAACCTGAAGAGAACTTAAGGGAGTATAATACGTATTGTCTAGGTGAGTTCCCTATCGAGTTAATGGACATATCATCTTCAGATTATGATTCTGATGATCCTAAAGAGGATCCTGAAACGATGTTTTCTGAGCCTGAGGATTACCCAGACTCATACACCATGGTGAAGTTAGGAGACCCTGGCACGTTCCGACTTCCAATTTCTGTTAATGGTATATCAGTAGGATTAGGTCTCTGCGACTCTGGCTCAAGTTGCAACATTATCCTTTTTCCCTCTGCCAAAAGATTAAGCTTCCGGTCGTTATGAATCAAACCAGAACCTTGACTTTCGTTGATAGAACTGGAGATATGCCTGCCGGTCTGCTTAGGAAGTGCACGATTAAGGCAAGAGGGTTAACTTTTCCAATTGATTTCACGGTTATAGACGTACCAGAGGACCCAAGTGCTCCAGTTTTGTTAGGAAGACCTTTCTTAGCGACAACCAGAGCAGTCATGGATTTTGATAATGGGGAGATCACTTTGAGGTTGAATAATGATGCAGTATCTTTCAAAATCTTAGAGCCCTTAGATAATAGGCCGGAAAGTTGCAATATGGCTTATGATTCCGGAAAGGTAGAAATTATGGAGATAGAGAAGGAGGGTAATAAGCATCGAGAGGTTGTAGTAGAAACAGTTGAGCAGGAATTCATAAGACTAATGTTTAGAGAGAGAGAGAGAGAAGATAAGGACCACAACAAAACGCTCACGGAAGCCAATCCTTCCGACATGTAGTGATGGATTAGAGCCTAAATCGAGAAATGTGGAATCCTTGGGTGTAAAGTCTAAATCTCGACGCAGAGGTAGACTTAGTACGTAAGCTAAGAGGGAGAAGCGTGCTAGGAAGAGAGCTCAAAAAGGTTCTATAAGGATACAAACTGGAGCACAAGTTTGGCAAGTTAAAGCTCCAACCCCTGAATGATCGGAAATCTGAAGAAAGTCGAGCTGGCGACTATAAACTCAGAACTATTCCCTTGAACCCTTAGGTAGATTAGGAATGGATAAAAGTAGCCAGATGAAGGGACGAGCTTTTTTCATCCTACCGCACCCTTAGGCTTGAAACTGATGGATGTGGGAAGGTTTTTTTTACTCGTTGTGGATTCTAGTTAAATAGGTTAGGATCGAGTCGGAGATAACAAGCAAAGGAGTAAGAGGCTAGTCAATTTGAGGTCAGAATTGAGCAGAGAGGTTGAGCAAAGTGTGCAGTGAAGGAGGACAGAGAAATCTGGGAAAAAGAAGTCCCGGTAAACCCTGGGCTACCTCCGGGTTACCGAACATGGATTTTCAAATTTCTGAGTGTCAGTTTATAAAGCTGAATTTTTAGAGACATGTGGAGGACACACGTTGTATCAGAGACTGCCATTCAGCAAAAACCGTCCCATTTTCCCTTATTTTCAAACCTTTCATCCTTTCCCACACTCCACCATAACTCCACCTCAATCCCATCAATCACCCCCTCAAATCCTCACCCTAATTATTTCTCTACCCACTATCCCGCCAAATCCTTCCACTTTCCAACATTTTTCCTATAAACCACCATTATCATCACTCTCATTTACAATCATCTACTCAATTCACCAAACATTCTTCCATTTCTTCTTCTTCTTAAAACCAGTCGGCCACCATCACCACCACTATCACCACCATATCTCCACCAAAACCAAACCTTTTTTCCATTTTTACAACCAAAACATCTATTTTCCACCCTATTGCTGATTTGCAGTATCTCTGCAATGTGAGTGTTAACGGTGAATTTTATGGTTTTTATCACCTTATTCCGTAACAATATTCTTCGTATTTTATTACTTCTTATAGAAAAGTAGGAGTTTAATTGAAATATTGAGGGGTTGTGTATGAAAAGGATTAAAACGCAAATTCGAGCTATTTATGTGGTTTATTAGTCATTTTCTATCTATATATATATTTCTACAGTTTGCATGTTTTTACCCCCTTGTAGATATACATTTTCGAGCTCAAAAGAGGATTAAATGGTGTCAAGGATCGAGTTTAAACGAAGGAAAAGAGATAAAGGTGAAGTCGGTTGAAGATAAAGATGAGAAAATCACTTTTTGACCAAGTTGAACGCACGTTTGATGTAGCGTCCACTGAACTGGCGTCCACTATTCCAGACTGGCGTCCAGGAGGAGATTTTTCATTCAGAGTCTTGCCAAAATTAGCGAACGAGCGTCCATTTTTGCATAGGACGGACGCCCAAGAAGACTCGCCCGATTCGATGAATTTTGTGAAGACCAGGACGGGCGTCTATCCTTACGGGCCGGGCGCCCAAGGCCGACTTTAACCCTAGCCGACCTAAAATCCTATAAATAGCAGCGTGTATTAAACCCCAGGAGAGATCATATGCATTATTCATTCATTCAAAACCCTAGCAGCCGCATATCCTATAGAGCAAACAAGAAGATGAACTCTTCCATCCCAACAATCATGATCATCAACATGATTGTTGGCTAAGCAATTCGCGGTGGGACAACGGAGGAAACCAATCAACAACTACGCCAACTAGAGGATTTTTAGCTACATCTTTAGTGAGTTAAATTTATGGTTTTTCATCAATTGAATGTTGTGATTTATCGTTTATGTTTTATTGAATCGAGAGGTCGATGAAACTACCGTTTTGATTGATTTTATATGAGAATATGATTCAAGCTTTGATTTATTTCAATTGATACAATTAATTATAATTCAAGAGATTGTTTATGATTAATTGAGTAGAGTTTTGGAAACAATCTCATGATCGTGTTATGCATGTTAGTTTAGTTTTGCTTGAGAAAGAAAACGAAACCCTAGAAATTGATTAAAGAGATTTAATCGAATTCGTGATTTGATCATTACTAAAAATCGTACCTTTAGCTCACAATCTAGTTGGGGTTGGTTGGTTGATTGGTGGATTCTAGTTGCCTTGCCGTTCTTTTAATTATTTGATAAACCAATTCATTCGTATTAATTGTGTTAGCTACGATTAGTTATCTTAAGAACTTTAGTTATTCATTTTCTGCATATTTCTGTTTCCAGCACGTTATCGGACGCCCGTCCACCCAAAGTGAACGCATTTCGTCGATTTTATTTTTTCTGTTTTCTGCTATTTTAGCCATTGTTCTTAGTTTCTGTTTTATAATTAACTTCAGCCTTAGCTTTAGGTAACATTTTGTGACATAATCGATACAACAACTGCACTTTAATCCGATAATTATACGATTCCCTTAGGACGACTCGGTAACACCCTATACTACGAGCCTTATACTTGGGGTGTTCCGATAAAATAAATTTAAAACTAGTTTTATCGAACAAGTTTTTGGCACCGTTGCCGGGGAGTCGGTAACGGTTGTCGGATTCTTCATAGTGTAGTTTTCTGAGTCGACAGTATTTTGGCCATAACTTTCGGCTCGAGTGTCCGTTCGACACCGTTTTCGTGGTCAAAATCTACTGTTTTCCCTTCCATTTTAGCCCTAGGAGATTTCAACACGTTTTTTTCACCGTCTTAGTGTTTTTCCTGTTTTAAGTTTTTCGTAGGTAGGTTTCTTTTCCTGTTTCCGTTTTTATATCTTTTCTAAATAAAAAAAAATTAATAAAAAAAAGAAATAAAAACTTTCTGAACGAGCGTTCATTCATACTGAACGCCCGTCTGCCCCCCAATTTGTCTTCTGAACGCTAGTTCAGTGACCTGAACGAGCGTCCACCTCCAGAATTTCCCTGAACAGCGTTCACTCATCTGAACGCCTTGATTCGATCTCTTAACTTGTCACCTCTCTCCTTCTCTCTTCTCTCTTTCTAAACCTCTAAACCTCTAATCTTCTCTACATTCGTTCTCATCAACCCTAAGGTTGATTTCTTCCTTTCGCGCTCTTACGGTTTATGCAAACCAGAGGAGTAAAAAGGACCTCTTATCTTTAATCCCGAACCTGAGCGATCTATTATCAGGAGAAAGCTCTTCCCTAATCCAGACATCTTGGCTAACGAAGTTCCAAATGCAGACCCTCAAGCCCAAATGAATTTGATCCTTCAACAGATGCAGTCAATACAACAACAACAGAATCAACAGGCTGGGATAAATAATCAATTTCAACAGTTCCGTCAGAACCAGCTAAACCAATTGAATCAGGACCTCTATGCTCCCTATCTTGACCAAGACTTCCTGGAAGGGCATAGACCTATTCGCCCTCCAGACATTGGGCAAGTGAACTTCGATCCGAAAAATGGAGTGGTAGGGACTGGTCCGAATAGTTCTTTTCATGGCACTGGCCGCGAAGATCCTCATGACTTCTTGTCCACCTTCGTTCAAATCTGCGAAGCGTGCCACTATCCTGGTGTCGATTCGAGATTGTCAAGTTAAAACTCTTCCCGTTTGCTCTAAAGGGTGAAGCAAACCGTTGGTTCAAATCTTTAGCCCATCATTCTCTCCGTGCACGGAATGATGTCAAAAGAGCCTTTGCTCTGAAGTTTGTCTCACTGGGACAATCATGGACATGAAAAGGAGATAGCCACATTTGAACAACTTGATGGTGAGAGTGCGGGAAAGCATGGGAGAGATTAAATGTTGATGAGGAAGTGCCCCAACCATGGATCTGAGACATGAGCTACTAGAGTTATTCTCAGAGGTGTCTCTCAACCAAATAGAGACTACCTTGATTCGACTGCTCATGGTTCCTTCCTAGGGGGAGGTGATGATGCTACTTATAGGGTAGCTGAAACTATAGCAAAGAATAACATGTGGTCAACTCCAAGAAAGACCAGTGTTAGTGGGAATAAGAAGGAATCTGCTGCGTGCAATTCTGAGACTAAGGTGTTAGTTGCTCAAATGGAAGTAATTAGCAAGCAGCTAGCCAATTTACAAATGCAGCAGCAACAAGGGCCGTCAGATGTGAATTACCTGGGAATGCAGGCGGGGAATGAGATGAATGAGGAAGTGAATTTAATGGAGAATCATAATCAAACATTCAGAAACTTCAATCACGACAAGAATCATTCCGGATTTCAACGTCCCAATTTTAATCAAGCCAATGCACCACCTGGCCCATCCAATTCAAAACCTTCTTTCAACTCAAGTTATCAAAGACCACCACCTGGGATGGTTAATCAATCTCACAATCCTAACTCCCAAAGACCTCAAGGTGGTTGGAATCAAAACCAACCTCATAACCAAACCACCTCTTGTGTTCCCCAACATAAGTTTGATGAGCTAGTAGACATGGTGAAGACCCTGGCTACTAGTGTTAAGACAATAGAGAGACAGGTTGGTCAGATGGCAGATCAACAAGCAAACAGACCCCACGGTAAACTTCCAAGTTATACCGAAAGAAATCCTAAAGCATATATCAATGTTTGCACTGCCATCACACCTCAATGGGATTATGGGAATGAAGAGCTGAATGAGGTTACTTTAAGAAGTGGTAAGCAGGTGGGACCTGGAAAGATGTCGGGAAACGAGTAGCCCCTCCAGACGCCATAATTTCAGGAGGGGGCAATCAGAAGTTAAATACCGAAGAAAGCAACAGTGAGGAGGAGCTTATTGATGATTCTTCGGGTGATGAAAATGATTCTGATAGAGAAATGAGGAAAAGTCAGGTGGCTGTACCCCTGACAAAGAATAGGGAGGAAAAGTTTGTCAGATGGAAGGATAAGGAAGACGAAGCCATAAAAAATCAAGCCATGAACAATGATAAAGCCCTTCCTTATCCACCAAAGAAGAAAGAGAATACCCTCAGTCATGACAGACAATATGACGGAGTGAGGAGGATGCTTAGAGACACAAAAGTGAGTATACCCTAGCCGAGGTATATTGATTGAAATGCCCAAGTGCTCTAAGTATCTTAAGGAAGTTTGTGGAAGCAAGAAGAAGCTTCAAGGGATGGCGAGAAGAAGTTTTAAGGGAAGATTGCTCTATGGTTTCACAAAAAGTTGCTACTAAGCGAGGTGACCCCGGGAGACCTTCAATCTCTTGTGAGATTGAATGCCACATGTTCCAAAACGTCTTATGCGACTCAGGGGCCTCCATAAATGTGATGCCATTGAACGTCTGCAAAAAGCTCGGTTTAGATAAAAGAATGCGGGAACGCCCTATTTCTCTTCAGATGGTAGACCGATCTAGCCGCTCAGCAGCCGGTTGTGTTGCTAATTGATGACGGTCAAATTATACCCGTAAAAGTCATCAACATTGACCTTAAATCGAGATTAATAATATAATTTCATATTAAATCACATGTTTATATTTATTATTTAATGTTAAGTGATTATTAATATGATATTTGGTATTTAGCCGTTTTCATTATTAAAAGCCGATTTATTGTGCGATAAATGCTGATTTTGTAGATCACGACAAATCGAGAGGATTAATGTCATTCAATCAATGGTCTCAAGATAATAGAGGAAGAAAATCGGAGCATTAAATGAAAGATTAATCAGATCAACACGCAAGCGTGCAGTGGGGAACAAGTCAGACAAAGAGACACGTTTAACACGTGTAAAAAGGGCTCGGTCGACCGAGCCTATCCATTCGGTCGACCGAGTATGTCGGCTCGGTCACTTTTCGGATTTTTTCGTATTTACCTTCAAGATCCTTCATAAGTCGGCAGAAACCCCTATATAAGCAGCAGCTACGAGAAATTGTAAAACACACCAACATATCCTTTAATCCCTTCATTCTTTCTTCAATCTTACAATTCATAATATCACTTTGATACAATGTAGAATAATTTGAGGGTTTCCAGCAATTTAAGGGCTGCAAATATGTAAGCTCTTATTTTCTGTTTCTTTTATTTGAATTAATTAATTCCCCAATTATGCTTTATCGTTTGAGTTAATTAATCATAGCTAGATGATGTAGATCTAGGATATGACGTTGGGGATGTGGCAACTCTTGTCTACATGGGGATCCCATAACCTACGTCGTATACACTTAGTATTTATTCATGAATCTGCATTGTTTAATTAATGTGTATCTAAGTTAGTTTATATGAATGCTTTACAATTCTTGTTTAATCCGTTGTGTATGATGAAACGCTTATTTGAGAGATACGTTCGGGGATGTAATGGGGGAAAAAGACCATTCGGTCGACCGAGCCCGACTATTCGGTCGACCGAGCCCCATGTTCATCCGTTAGATAGCCATGTCTTTATGGTTAGGTTAACTTAATAGAATTTATTATCTCAAAGTAGGTATGGCTATGGCTACGTTACTCGCTTAGTTTAATTAAAAGCGTGTAAAAGGAAATACCAATATAAAACTCTTGGTAGGCTTATGAATTGCTCTTCACGGACATTCATCGTTATCTAGGTAGGTTTATATTCGGGAATTGCATGCACCGCTTATACGCACGTCGTAGATTAGCATGAGACTATAACTTGGTAATTGCTAGTTGGGCGAGAGCTTGAGTGATCGTTTAGAAATACGCCTAACCATAGGAATGTTGCCTGCAGCGAGGTGTACGGTCAATATCGGCATCCTTAGAGTCGTAGCGTGTGAGTTATATGAGATGGAGGCACTAAAAGCGAAGTCACATAACAATATCACGTTGATTTAGTGACTTACCGGTGCTAAGTCAAGTTAAAGAGGATGACTCCCGTAGCCAATCTAAGATAGATACAAACGGATTGACAGTTAATAAGTTCAGGTTATTATATAAATTATCTAGGTCCAAATGATAAAGACTATAATTGGGGAGGTTAATTACGTTGTGTCGAGTCGTGTCTTTACCTTTCTTGTCTTATGTTGGTCATAGACCGCCTCTATGTCCTTGACATGTTTAATTAATTGTTTGTATATAAGATGATCCACAATTGGTTCCCTGTGGGATCGACCTTGATTCACTATAGCTATACTACGATGGGCCTAGTCCTCTTGCTAGTATTGGTTTATGGTGGTCAAGTATATTATAACCTGATTGACCCCGATCAAGTTTTTGGCGCCGTTGCCGGGGAACCAACGGTCAATTTTATATATAAATAATTTTCTTATTCATGTCAAGTTTTCTGTTTTTAGGAGTCTGTTTTTGAGTCCCTCGGTTGTCTGCATGAGTAAAAATTACAGAATCTGGAACAGCTGGTTTCGCTCCAGCCGAGGCGCTCTCGTTGCCGCCGAGCCTGGTTCTATTTTTCGGGACTTGGCGTGCTGTTTATCCCCGTATGTTTAATCCGTAGGTCTGATAGCAGCATGGGAAACCATGTTAAAATCAGTCTACGGTCTGTTTTGTTTTTCTTTTGTTTGCAGAAACCAGGGAAGCAATAATCTGAGTCAGTAACTTTTCAAGGGCGCTGAGAAAACAACCCAGCAACATGTGGAATTACTACTCTACGATGGGAAAAGCGATGGAAGCAATACCATTAAAGCACCAAGATGGCTCCGGAAAAAATATATATTTTAAGGCTTAAATTCTTCGTGGTACAATGTTGAAGGCAAGGTACTACCCTTTTTTGCTTATGTTTTACTACCTTTTGGTTTTTTATTGAGCATAAGTTAGCCTATACATGAACCTTAGCATGAATCTTGGCCCGGAGTGGTTTGTAAGATTAATTCTATTAGTGCGGAAGGTTTTGCCCCATATCTTTCTCATCTAGAGGGTGTAAGGAAACATGTAGTCATTGAAAGGAAGCAGTGAATAAAGAGTTCCTCGTAGTTCTGTTAAAATCTCATTGTCCTATGCATGAGATTGCTTAGCCTACGGCCAGAGGAGCAACAAATTGTGTAGTTTAAGCATTCACAACCTAAAGAAGGCGTTGAGTTTTGAGAGAACACCATCTTCTCGCTGCGTTGAGTTTTATGGTGATGGCTTCTCTGTGAACCCACCTTAAATGTAAAGCGAGATTACGCTTTGGGTGACAATTTAGAAATCGGAGACTCTTAGTACATGGGTTCGGAAATGGTCTAACCATGGCTGGGCGAGTTCAACCGAGCTTCGGCTCAATCTACTCCCCTCCACGTGTGATGTACGTTACAGCAGTTCAACAAGACTTAGCATAGCCGATAAGCCTTCGGGCTAAACGGGGCTTATCTTGACGGATTGGCCTGAACTGTCACATATGTTCCAACGAATAAGACGGCGTAGGCTTGCCTAAATAACCGACCTTATTCGGAGTACTTGGATTCATTGTTTCCTTTTGTCAAGGCCAAAACCGTAATTAGTAACCGTAATTTTAACCGAGTTTCTTAGAATTCACTAATTCCTAAAACGAGAGCCGAGGTAAGAGCTTTGGATAAATGTCGTTTCCTAGGTCTCACAACCAAGGGAAGGGTATTAATCCGCAACAACGATGAGCCCACCTCCTATAGTGCTCAGAGGGGTCAATATCTAGTAATCTAAGAATAATGACTGACAAGGATACTTTTGGAAAGTCGAGCTGAGGACTCTAAACTCAGAACTACTTCTTTAAAACCTTTAGGATTTCTTTTTAGGATTTTAGGTTTTGTTTTCTTTGAGTCAAATAAAAGTAACGTGACATATGTTGAGGTTTTTTATTTTGCCGTGTTCCGATGGCCATTGGGGTAAGGATGTGCAAAACTTTTTTACTCAATATAGGCCACGTGAAATAGAGTTCCGTAGGAGAGTCAAGAAATTGCTAAAGAAAAAGAAATTTAGCAATCAACCTTAAGATGGAAGCATTAAGAGAGCTTGAGAATTACCGAAAATGTAACAGAGAATGATTGGTGCGAACAAGAACAATCTTGGTCAAATTCTAAAACTTTTTAGGTGATCCAAGTGAAAATCCAAAGTGATGTGCAATTCATTCTGCAATTATCCTTATCTTTCCCTTTACATTTTTTCACCTTTAAACTTTTCGATCCTTTCACCAATCTGCCCCGAAAGTTCACATTTCTAACCATTCTTTCATCGCCTCTCTTTCTTTCCATCCGTTTCACCCTCCCACCCAATCTCAATGCCTTAACCATTTTCAACCCACCCATAAACACAATTTCTTACCCACCCTTTATCTTTTCTTCCCAACCTTATGTGTATCTTTTTCTAAACCCATCATACTCTCAACCTCCATTTTGTTTACAAAATACCTTTGTGTTGCGGAATTTGAAATATTACTATGTTTTATTGATTATTTTTTATCATTTTGATTTTCATGATCCTAGTTGGGGTAAGTGTAGCTCTGACCCTAGCTAGATTTTGAAGGTTTTTGGTTCGATCAAAGTACAACTTATCTTTCTACCGGAAGTTTTAAATTTCACATTTTTTCCCGTTTATTCCGGCATTTATAGATGATCAGTTTTGTTCTACATTATCCCACCGATCAGACCTTGTTGATGACGGTTATGACTTTTACGTGATACATTGGGTTATTAGTACTTTCGAGGAGTAGCTACATCTCCCTAAGTTATTGATATCCAATGCAAGCGAGAAGTTTCGACGTTAAGTATTTGATTTTATCTTAAGCCAATAGGTCGCATTCAATCTGTTATACCTTACCAAGTTTCTCTTCTCCTGGATTGAATACCTTTTCGATCGAGTAACCCTCATGTTTTCCCACGTCGGGTAATGCTTTTTGATCTTTGTCTTCTCCACCTAGTTTTAAGAATATTTAGGCGGTGGAGGTTGTAGATGAAGACCACCATCTTTAGTTGCTTGTTTATTTTTTCTTTCTATTTAGTATTTTTCTTTTTGGTTTCCCTTGTCATTGGTTGTATAAAATAAAGTGGCTTAAAATGTTTATCGGTATTCATACCTAATTACTGCCACATTATTCTATAACTTCCATAGACATGGTGATATTAACGGTTTCGTGGAGTTTGTCTGCTTATACAGGTTTTCACTTGCTTCTCCACAACGTGCTGACATTTACTCCGATATTGTTCCTTTACTTGAGAGCCGTTTCCAGAGCTAAGTCTTTTTCTTAACTTCTCATTTATTTTTGTCATTGAGGACAATGCCATGTTTAAGTGGGGGGTAGGAGACTTAGCTATGTTATGTTTGAATGAAACGGTAGAAAAATTGAAAAATTGAAAAATTGAATACATACCATATTATTTATCTCGTACCCTTAGAATTGTGAGTTCCTAGCTAAGAATTGATAGGAAAGGAACCAAGTTTCATGAGTACGTGATCATTTTATACTTATGTTAAGTAAATTTAAGGATATTCATGCCCGTTTTTGCATGTAGTTATTTATTATTCAATTACTCAATCTGTGAATCGAGTATACCGCACGAATCATAATAACTGAAGAAATTATGTGTACATTGCATAGATGATTGGTTATGTGAACTTAGTGTCAATATCTATCTGCTGAGGTATTCTTATATTCTAGCCATTTAAGCGGAGTAATAAGCTTGAGACGTACCTGTGTTTTAGCAAAACGTTAAACACTGGGCTTGTAGTAAATTACCAAAGTAGCCTTGCGCTTGTGGTAATATTCAATGCTATATTTGATCTAAGATAGGGGGATACTTTAAAAAGTTTTCTTCCTTGAGATTGATAGTATTTGAAAAATATGAAGATATGAAAAAAATATTCAACTCTTTAAGAGGCTTTGAGTAGTACTCGGTCTCCAAGTCCAAAATCCCTATTGATACGCTCTTGCTTATTGCTCTAGTGCTCTACAACCATTGCGAGGCATAAGAAGTATGAATTTGAGGTTGGTAGGTTGAGATTGCGAGTTAGCATAAACTCGATCTTGCCACGAATATATAAAACTAAATGCACATGCACACATCACTTTGATTCATAGTCGGTAGTGAATAATGGATATCTTATGAGCATGACTAGTATGAGTTGACTTGAGTTTCTTGTGTAAGTATGATTTGACCATAGAAAATGTTATCTTGGGGAATGACTTATTGATGCTTTGTTCGGGACGATCAAAGTCTAAGTGGGGGGTAGTTGATGACGGTCAAATTATACCCATAAAAGTCATCAACATTGACCTTAAATCGAGATTAATAATATATATTTCATATTAAATCACATGTTTATATTTATTATTTAATGTTAAGTGATTATTAATATGATATTTGGTATTTAGCCGTTTTCATTATTAAAAGCCGATTTATTGTGCGATAAATGCTGATTTTGTAGATCACGACAAATCGAGAGGATTAATGTCATTCAATCAATGGTCTCAAGATAATAGAGGAAGAAAATTGGAGCATTAAATGAAAGATTAATCAGATCAACACGCAAGCGTGCAGTAGGAACAAGTCAGACAAAGAGACGCGTTTAACACGTGTAAAAAGGGCTCGGTCGACCGAGCCTATCCATTCGGTCGACCGAGTATGTCGGCTCGGTCACTTTTCGGATTTTTTTCGTATTTACCTTCTAGATCCTTCATAAGTCGGCAGAAACCCCTATATAAGCAGCAGCTACGAGAAATTGTAAAACACACCAACATATCCCTTAATCCCTTCATTCTTTCTTCAATCTTACAATTCATAATATCACTTTGATACAATGTAGAATAATTTGAGGGTTTCAACAATTTAAAGAATTTTCGCAAATATGTAAGCTCTTATTTTCTGTTTCTTTTATTTGAAGTAATTAATTCCCCAATTATGCTTTATCGTTTGAGTTAATTAATCATAGCTAGATGATGTAGATCTAGGATATGACGTTGGGGATGTGGCGACTCCTTGTCTATGGGGATCCCATAACCTCACGCCGCACACTTAGTATTTATTCATGAATCGCATTGTTTAATTAATGTGTATCTAAGTTAGTTTATATGAATGCTTTACAATTCTTGTTTAATCCGTTGTGTATGATGAAAGCCGAGAGATACGTTCGGGGATGTAATCTGGGGAAAAGACCATTCGGTCGACCGAGCCCAAACTATTCGGTCGACCGAGCCCCATGTTCATCCGTTAGATAGCCATGTCTTTATGGTTAGGTTAACTTAATAGAATTTATTATCTCAGTAGGTATGGCTATGGCTACGTTACTCGCTTAGTTTAATTAAAACGTGTAAAAAGGAAATACCAATATAAAACTCTTGGTAGGCTTATGGATTGCTCTTCACGGACGTTCAGCGTTATCTAGGTAGGTTTATATTCGGGAATTGCATGCACCGCGCTATACGCACGTCGTAGATTAGCATGAGACTTTAACTTGGTAATTGCTAGTTGGACGAGAGCTTGAGTGATCGTTTAGGAAATACGCCTAACCATAGGAATGTTGCCTAGATGAGGTGTCACGGTCAATATCGGCATCCTTAGAAAGTCGTAGCGTGTGAGTTATATGAGATGGAGGCACTAAAAGGCGAAGTCACGTAACAATATCACGGTGATTTAGTGACTTACCGGTGCTAAGTCAAGTTAAAGAGGATGACTCCCGTAGCCAATCTAAGATAGATACAAAGCGGATTGTGATTAATAAGTTCGAGGTTATTATATAAATTATCTAGGTCCAAGCGATAAAGACTATAATTGGGGAGGTTAATTACGTTGTGTCGAGTCGTGTCTTTACCTTTCTTGTCTTATGTTGGTCGTAGACCGCCTCTATGTCCTTGACATGTTTAATTAATTGTTTGTATATAAGATGATCCACAATTGGTTCCTGTGGGATCGACCTTGATTCACTATAGCTATACTACGATGGGCCTAGTCCTCTTGCTAGTATTGGTTTATGGTGGTCAAGTATATTATAACCTGATTGACCCTGATCACTAATATTCTTCTCCGTGTTGAACATTTAGTTTTCCCTACTGACTGGGTTATCTTAGACTATCCACCTGACAAAGAGATGCCCCTAATTCTAGGCCGGACCTTTTTGGACACCTCTGCCGCCCTCATCGATTTCTGTAAGGGTCAGATTACGCTTAGAGTCGATGATACATCTGTTACCTTCACATGAGGGAAAAGTCCTGAGGAAACCTTGATTGAAGAAATCTCGTTCGTTGAAGCAATTTATGAGGACGAAGAAGATGCCAACTCTGAAGAAGCGGTAGAGCTAATGAGAGATAGGTGTTTTGAAGCTATAAACATTAAAGATCAAGTTGATTGTGGCCCATCTTCTGTTTCATTACAGCCGTACTCACCGATTTGAGTCGTCTTCACAATTTGCTCACACTGAGCTTTGTCAATGAACAAGAAACATGGAGATTCCCGGCAATGAACGATGATTTCAAAAGAGTTGCATCGGGAAGACTTTAACCCTGTAGAAGAGGAAATACGATGGGTAGTTGGGATGACGTGGATTTACGGAGAGAGACTACTCATTGGGAGGTTGATGATTGGGAACAACTAGCGAGAGAGCTAGAAGAAGAAGAGTTGAGAAAGATGATCAAGCATGAGAAGGAGAAAGCGGGTGCTGACAGAAGGATCCCTATGGATGATGTGATCCAGTACCTTTCTGGGGTTATACCTCGGGAAGATGAGGTATTCTTCAGTCAACCACTTCAAGCCCATAAGGAAAAGGTGGCCCCTTAAAATCCAGTATTGAGCAACCACCTACTGACTTGGAGCTTAAACCGCTTCCGCAACACCTTAAGTACATTTTTCTTAAGGATGGTGATAAGTTACCCTTGATCATCTCTTTAAAACTCGAGCCCGAGCAAGAAGCACTGCTGATAAAAGTGCTTGAAAAGAACATCCTCGCGTTCGGATGGCAAGTGGGTGATATCTGAGGAATTAGCCCCGATGTGTGCATGCATAAAATCCGAACGGAGGAAGTAGCTAAGAAAGTCAGACAACCTCGTGAAGGTGAATCCGCATATCGCAGGAGGTTGTCAAGAAAGAAGTCATAAAATGGTTAGATATGGGAATCATCTATGCAATCGCCGACGGTGAGTGGGTTAGCCCCACCCAAGTTGTGCCAAAGAAGGAGGTATTACCGTGGAAAAGAATGAAAAGGGGAAGAAGTAGCTTTACGCCTTGATAGCTGTGGAGTGCATTGATTATCGCAGATTGAATGAAGTCACCGCCAAAGACCATTTCCCCTTACCTTTCATTGACCCGACTTCTTGAAAAGGCGAGTGGTCATAAGTATTATTGTTTCCTCGATGGATATTCGGTTACTTCCGGATAGCCATCGACCCTAATGACCAGGAGAAGACTACGTTTACGTGTCCATCGTGCACTTTTGCGTTTCGCGAGAATGCCTTCGGGTTATGCAATGCACCAAAGCAACATTTCAACGGTGCATGTTGGCCATTTTCGATGGACTTGTGGAGAAATGTATGGAAGTCTTCATGGATGACTTCTCGATCTATGGCGATAGCTTTGATGAGATCTTGGAGAATCTAGATATGGTACTTCTTATTTTTGTGTTGAAAAGAATTTAGTGCTTAGCGGGAGAAATGCCATTTTCTAGTAGATGAAGGATTGTTTTGGGACACAAGGTGTCGATCGTATTCAGGTTGATAAGGCTAAAGTAGAGGCCATTGAAAAGATGACGTGCCGAAAACAAGTGAAAGAGGTATGAGGTTTTCTAGGTCATGTTGGAAGCCTACAGCGGTTTATTCAGACTTTTCTACCATCGCCAAGCCCTTATCTAACCTTCGAAGGATGATGTTGAGTTCTTGTTTGATGAGAAATGCAAGGAAGCTTTCAATTGCCTAAAGGATAAGCTCATAAGTGCCCCTATCTTAATCGCTTGATTTGGACTAAGCCTTTTGAATTAATGTGCGATGCCTCTAACTACTGTGATTGGTGTAGTTTTAGGCCGAAGAATTGATAAAAAGTTCAGGCCCATTTACTATGCGAGCCGCACCTTGAACCAGGCTCAATGAAATTACACCACGATCGAGAAGGAATTCTTAGCCGTCGTTTTGCTATCGACAAGTTTAGAAGTTACCTTCTCAGGGTCTCAAGTTGTGGTTTGGACCGGACCATGCACCCCTACGCTACCTTATGGACAAAGCAGATGCAAAACCAAGGTTACTCAGATGGATTCTAATTTTGCAAGAGTTTGACCTGGAGATCAAAGATAAGAAAGGTAGTGAAAATATTGTGGATGATCACCTGTCTCGCCTAGTAAATGAGGGTGGCGAAAATCACAAGGAAATAGGCATCGATTTCCCTACTGAGCAATTGATGAAGCTTGATACAGTTAGGCCGTGGTACGCTGATTACGTCAATTATTTAGCAAGTGGGCATTTAGAGGAAATGACGTATCAGGAAAAGAAGAAATTTTTCAGCGACTTAAAATATCTCGTATGGGAGGATCCTTATCTGTTTAAAGTCTGCAAGGATGGGTTGCTTAGAAGGTGCGTTCCGGAGCATGAACAATTGGATATCTTGGAGCAATGTCATAGTGGTCCCGCTGGTGGGCACTACGGAACACCCAAGACTGTTGCAAAAATCCTCCAAGCTGGTTTTTCTTGGCCTACTTTGTTTAAAGATCTTTGAAGCCTTTTGCAAAGGTGTGATAGATGTCAGCAGTAGGAGACTCAGTAATAGGATGGAGATGCCTTTGAGGCCTATCTTGGAATGTGAATTTTTTTACATCTGGGGCATTGATTTTATGGGACCATTCCCATCCTCATGCTCTAATAAATATATTCTGGTCTGTGTGGACTATGTTTCCAAGTGGGTAGAGGCCATAGCCACCCAAACCAATGATCACAAAGTTGTAAAGAAATTCTTGCAAAAGAATATCTTTACTAGATTTGGCTGTCCTCGAGCCCTTATCAGTGATGAAGGTTCGCATTTTGTAATGCACCACTGGATAAAATTCTTGGCGCTATGGTGTCAAGCATAGAATTGGTACACCATACCACCCCCAAACCAAGTGGCCGGTCGAGGTGAGCAGAGAAGTCTAAAGCGGATTTTGAAGAAAGCGTGAATTCCAATAGATCCAGCGAGTGCGAAGTTGGATGGCGCGACTTTGGGCTTATCGCGCTGCGTTTAAGACCCTCTGGGTACGTCACCCTTCCAAATGGTTTATGGCAAAGCTTGCCATTTACCGATCGAGCTTGAGTCTGAGCTTCTTGGGCTATTCAATTCTTGAATTTCGACGACCCGACTTTGTGGGAAAAGAGATTGTTGCAATTGAATGAGCTCGATGAGTTCCGACTCCGTGCCTACGAGAATTCGAGAATCTGTAAGGAAAGAACGAAGGCACTCCATGATGCTAAGATTAAAGATCGGGAATTCAAAGTGGGAGACATGGCTTTGCTGTATAACACCAGGCTCCATCTTTTTGCTGGTAAGCTTAAATCTAGATGGTCTGGCCCCTTTGAGATTCTTGATGTTCATCCTGGTGGAGCCATTACGTTGAAAGGGTACGGCGATCAACCGTTCAAAGTCAATGGTCACAGGATTAAGAAGTACTTTGGGCAACCCAAGGAAAAGCCTGAAATACTATACGTTCAAAAGAAAAATGAAACGGTTGAGTCATTTATTTGTGAAGAGATTCCATCCGACTTCTTTGGAGTGGATGATGACCTTATTTCCCCTATCCTTTCGAGATCCATACATCACTTTGTTCTGAGCTCATTAGCATACCTCACCGAATCGAGAAACAAGAACAAGAAGCAAAGAGTCAATGTTGTGCGGAGAGAGAAAATTTCATGATCTTTCAAGACGTGACTTGTTGTTGTGGCGAAAACCATTTCCGTCCTAGTCATTCTGATTCTGACAGAGAAGTGGTTAGCCTCAAACCCAAGTGGCCTGATCCAGGTTGACTTGGTTCACTTTGTCAAGCTAATGACAATAAAGAAGCGCTACTAGGAGGCAGCCTAGTCTTTTAAGTTACTTTTTAGTTAAGTTTTTAGGGCATTAAGAATAAAACAATGGTGATTTGTGTGTTGGTTATCCCTGTCCTAGTTGTGAATGCTTTATTTGCCCATTTCTATGTGCATTCATGTTTACTCATATACCCCTTGTACCCCAAGATTATATGCTATGTCGAGTGTTGCAGATACTGTTGAGCGGTTTTTGCCAGTTATCACTTTTAGTGTTGTCTGTTCATGCTACAAGTTGCGCAATGATGCGTTCATGTTACGGCGACCCTTTGTCAACCTACTGACCCGACAACCACTTTGAAACCAGCTAAGTGTTTTTTTCTTTTATTTGCACATTCTGAGGACATAATGTGATTTAAGTGTGGGGGGTGTCTAAATTGGGTATGTTATCATGCTATATTTCTGAAAATGAGTAAATGTGATTTGTCTCGACAATTTTAATGTTTTTCTAAGTAAACTTGGATAATTGTAAATCTTGAGCATGTAATTGAAACAAATGGCTTGCTAGTTGTAGTTTCCTGACGATGATTATGCATAACCACTGTGAGATAGTTATAGCACGCTTTTGCTGATTTGAGATAGTATTCATTTCACACTCACGAAAGCCTTTTGTTCGCGGTTTTATGCAAAGCAAAAGATAACAAGTAATAAAATAAAACCGATGTCACCCCAAGTGCGAAGGCTCGCGACTATAGTGGTGAAACCGGATCGTATCCGCGAGGACTTGTACGAAAAGAGTTTTTTTTTACGCCTTCGATTTCTTTTATAAAGTTGATGATTATGATCTCGGATTTTCAATTAACAAACTAAGGTAGCAAACGTGAAAATAAATAAAACTACGATAATAAAAATTTATAATTTAAAACAACTAGAACGCACCGATGATCCACCACCCCACCGAAAATAACAAGAAAGACACATATTCATTCGTAAGTTCTTGGATTATTATCTGGCTAAAGAGGCATTTTCCTTTCGGTTCATCGCCTTTTAATTAGTTCACCACTCTCGGTACAACTAAAGCATTTACGGATCAAAGATATGGATATAAATCCTAATCTGACAACATTCACCCTCAACTTACGTATGTTGGAAGAATATTATCATTCTCCTTCACGGTAATCTACGAATTTATCAACTATCGTATCTAAATTCGATTAGCATGCAACATAAGTATAGATCATACAAATTGCACTTAAACAAAGTAAAACATGAAGGAAGAACAAGATAACTTACGAAAATGAATTAAAGCGAAATCCTTATTTATTCCGGTGATGGTGGCTTCACAACGATGGTTCTAGCTTAGAGACCTTAGCCAATCATCCTCGATTATGATTTCAGAATCAGGGCCGTAGCTCCAGCATTACAACAGTACTACTATTCTAATTTATTCTCGGCATAACGCCTACAGAGTATTTACATAAAAGACGGGAAAAGTAAAAGCTTGGCCAAAAGTGACCAAGGAGGGGCACCTTTATGGATGGAAATGAGGGAGTTCTTATAGGGAGAGTTGAGGGGAGGTGTATAAGGGAGAGGTTGTAGTTGAGGGAGATATTTTTGGGAGAATATGCTAAGGAATATTCTCAAGTTTGTTATAAGCATGTGGGAGGTGATAATGACTTTGCATGTGAAGGTGAGGAGTCACTAAAATAGCATGTGGAGTTTGTTATGACTCATCATCATCATCATTAAGGAGCACATGGAGTAACATGCATCAAACTTGGCCAAAAATCTCTCGGTTCGTCCGTAATTCCAGCAGTTCGGTAAAAAATCATAACTTGAGTTGTAGACCTCCGATTGACGTGATTCAAAATGCGTTGGAAAGATCATTTTAGTATCTACAACTTTCGTCAAGAACTCTTCCCTGAAAATGCCTCTAAGTCGGGTAAAATTTCCATCGAAAAACAGGTTACGGTAGAAAGCACGTTGGAAAATATTGATCCGTTGATCTCGTAAACTCGTGGCATCTTCTTCTTTTCCTCAAAATCCATCTTTTAGGCCTCAAAATATAATGTTACGTGGCATATTTTGAAATACTTGATCACCAAGTTTGGGCCGAATCGAATCGAGCTTTCTTTATTCGAATCGAGCTTTCTTCTTAATCTTCATCTGATCTTCGTTTAAGCTCCTCATTTAACATGCAAGCGTACCTACATTCATGATAACATCGTGCAAAATGTAACATCTCATATTCAAAGATTTTTATCAATGAAACCACATAATTAACACAAATTTGCACTTAACCACTTTTAAAACTCATTTGCTCAATAATTCGATTAAACCCTTGATTTCTATGCAAATTATACGAATATGGAGGAAATTGTTATAAAATATAACATTAGAAATCGTATAAAATCACCCTAAACACCTTTGATATTGAAGCAAAAATTTTGAACTGTATCCTTTCACTATTTTAGTGATTTATCTTAGAGAGATTTGTTCTTAAGAGTAACAGTGAAGTAACACCTGAGTTCAGAACGTGCACTGTGAATATCTGAAGGTTTGAATGTGATAAGTGAAACGTAACTAATGTTTTTGAAAAAGTTGAGTCAATAATAAATAAATGGGTGTGTCGAAAGCTGGTCGATGATTGGAGTGCGGTAGGGCATTATCTCGAAATATCCTACACCACTATGATGACCAAAAGCTCACGACAGTCAGGAAAAGCTACCCTATGATTTGAGTAAGGTAGGGTGTTATCCCGAAACATCCTATTCTACTATGACGGGTAAGAGCTCATTTTGATGTGCGTCAAAGAAGGAAAAAAGAAAGTGAAAAAAAATTAAAGACTTTGTTATCGTTGAACTTATACCCAGTATAAACCGAATGATATGCTGTAGGGATAATCCTACTGAGTGCGCGGGAAGACTTTGTGTGGAACGATTACTGCCTATACCTAGGATAGTCATTAAAATTATTTGAGAGGATATTTGTTTGAGAGGATTGTGAAGATTGAAAAGGGCTTGTCACACATACACAGAATCTATCTCTATGTTGGTATCACTTGCTATAGTTGTCGTATCTTTTGTTACGTGAGTCAGGAATCTATGTGGATTGCATGAAAGTGAGCTAGTTTTGATTGTTTTGTTCGGGACGAACAAAAGTTTAGTGTGGGGGAGTTGTTAACGGTGAATTTTATGGTTTTTATCGCCTTATTCCGTAACAATATTCTTCGTATTTTATTACTTCTTATAGAAAAGTAGGAGTTTAATTGAAATATTGAGGGGTTGTGTATGAAAAGGATTAAAACGCAAATTCGAGCTATTTATGTGGTTTATTAGTCATTTTCTATCTATATATATATTTCTACAGTTTGCATGTTTTTACCCCCTTGTAGATATACATTTTCGAGCTCAAAAGAGAATTAAATGGTGTCAAGGATCGAGTTTAAACGAAGGAAAAGAGATAAAGGTGAAGTCGGTTGAAGATAAAGATGAGAAAATCACTTTTGACCAAGTTGAGCGACGTTTGATGTAGCGTCCATCGAATCAAGCGCCCACTATTCGGCATGGCGTCCAGGAGGAGATTTTTCATTCAGAGTCTTGCCAAAATTAGCGAACGAGCGTCCATTTTTGCATAGGACGGACGTCCAAGAAGACTCGGCCCGATTCGATGAATTTTGTGAAGACCAGACGGGCGTCTATCCTTCTGGACGGGCGTCCAAGGCCGACTTAACCCTAGCCGACCTAAAATCCTATAAATAGCAGCGTGTATTAAACCCTAGGAGAGATCATACGCATTATTCATTCATTCAAAACCCTAGCAGCCGCATATCCTATAGAGCAAACAAGAAGATGAACTCTTCCATCCCAACAATCATGATCATCAACATGATTGTTGGCTAAGCAATTCGCGGTGGGACAACGGAGGAAACCAATCAACAACTACGCCAACTAGAGGATTTTAGCTACATCTTTAGTGAGTTAAATTTATGGTTTTTCATCAATTGAATGTTGTGATTTATCGTTTATGTTTTATTGAATCGAGAGGTCGATGAAACTACCGTTTTGATTGATTTTATATGAGAATATGATTCAAGCTTTGATTTATTTCAATTGATGCAATTAATTATAATTCAAGAGATTGTTTATGATTAATTGAGTAGAGTTTTGGAGACAATATCATGATTGTGTTATGCATGTTAGTTTAGTTTGCTTGAGAAAGAAAACGAAACCCTAGAAATTGATTAAAGAGATTTAATCAAATTCGTGGTTTGATCATTACTAAAAATCGTACCTTTAGCTCACAATCTAGTTGGGGTTGGTTGGTTGATTGGTGGATTCTAGTTGCCTTGCCGTTCTTTTAATTATTTGATAAACCAATTCGTTCGTATTAATTGTGTTAGCTACGATTAGTTATCTTAAGAACTTTAGTTATTCGTTTTCTGCATATTTCTGTTTCCAGCACGTTATCGGACGCCCGTCCACCCAAAGTGAACGCTCGTCCAGTATTGATTTTTTTTGTTTTCTGCTATTTTAGCCATTGTTCTTAGTTTCTGTTTTATAATTAACTTCAGCCTTAGCTTTATGTAACATTTTGTGACATAATCGATACAACAACTGCACTTTAATCCGATAATTATACGATTCCCTTAGGACGACTCGGTAACACCCTATACTACGAGCCTTATACTTGGTGTGTTCCGATAAAATAAATTTAAAACTAGTTTTATCGAACAGTGAGGTGCTGCAATTATTCTTCTTTCATCAGCAGAGCACTGTCCCAGAAAGAAATCGGAAAAATCCCGGCCGGTAAATCGAAAGTACCTGCCGGTTTACCAAGGGACCTTTTTCAGAATCAGCATCAGTATCAGCTTCTATCATCATCCAAGATGGGTCCAAAGCATAGCAGAACCACCCTTCGTCCCAGTGGTTATCAAAGCATATATGGAGATGCTAACCCCTTGATAGACGGGGTTGAGCAATTTCATTCATTAGAAATCTATGAATCATTCCGAGGGCATTGGAACGCAAGACTTTGTTGCCCGAGAACGGGGCGTAGAACTGGATGATTGCATGTCAATCTTGCCCCGATCCCTACAAATGCAAGATATATTGGATATGGCTGAGGCACTGACATGGTTCAACGCTACGGTGGTGTGGGAATTCTAGGCTTATGTTTCGCACAACCCAGGAGCCATATTTGCAATGGTCCATGGCGTTAAGATTGATTTTTCTATTGAGCGGATCAATGCTCATTTTAGGGTTCGAAATCCACCTGTGGGCCCAGACGAGTATACATCCTCGAGCAATATTGAAGATCTTGAGATGATGAACATGATTGCTGATTACTTTAGGGTGCAATGGAAGTGCAACCCTATGGGATCCCCCACCATCTTCCTAGAGAGCTAATTATTCTAGGATCGGAAGATGGTCAACATATTTGTTTGTGCCCACCTTCTACCGACAAATCACACGGTATCTGTCACAACCAAAAGAGCGGATTTGATGTTCTATCTGGAGCAGGGATCTCCAGTCAACATCGGTCAACTGATGCACAGCCGTAATCATGAGCTTGCCACCACATCTGAGTGTGAGCAATTGCCGTACGGACCGATGATTGACATGTTTGCTTTGGAGGACGAGGTGAAAATTCACGTCAGTGATGATTGGGAAGACCCTGAGCCGATGATTAGTTCTCAATTGGTTTAACGCGTACCAACAAAGGTCGGGCAGAGAGCTAAGAGGGAGCGTACTCCGGTCCTCGGAGCACTCCGGACTTAGAGAGCAATGCCAGAGAAGCACTCGAGAGAGATTGCAAGTCTGCATCACAAGATGGATAGGATTATAGACTTCTTTAGCATTTCTCCATCGACCCCACCACCTAGGACTGCCCCACATCACCGAGCCTCATCTTTGGCCGCTGCTGCCTCCAGTTCTGCACCACCTCCCGGTTTCGAGCTTAGAGACGACTGGGAGGATTATTATGAGGAGGACTAGTTTTTTTTCTTTTTATTGTTGTTCTTTTCCATTTTCTTATTTTTATTTTTATTTTTCTTTCCTATCTAGTTGATGTTGCAGAATTTTATTAATGTACTGATTTTTACAGCTTAAAATGTTTGGAGTTACTTATTTTCTCTTTTACTGCCGCCATATTGTTATACGGTTTCTTGTCACCACTATTCTTCTTGGTTTGTTTGAGTTACTTAGCGCAGATTCTTCATGGACTACTTACATGAGCCCGATGATTTATACAACGATCCGATTCTTCTTTGGTTCCACCTTTAACCGAAGCTAAGTTCCTTTTCGTTTCTTGTTTTTCACCTTACATATTGGGGACAATGTTTCGTTTAAGTGGGGGGATAAGGAAAGTCACTTAGCTTCTTAGCATTATATTCCATGAATTGCGTGATTATCTTGATTCTCTTTGACACATTGTTCACCATTTAGACTTAGATTCATTTCGACAGAATTTTGAAAAAATATGATTTTTTTTTTATCTTTTCGAGTTAATTGACTTCATCTTTGTTTCACGATGCACAAGTAAGAGTAAGTGCCCACTTCTGAAGTAGTGGCGTATTAAGCGCATATTCTGTTATGAGTCACCATTTTAAGTACGTATAACTCACTTTCCTTGGTGTGTAGTCGATAGCATATTGCTTTTGACTAGAGTTGACCCTGGCTTCATCACGAATCAGTTTCACCAATGCTTATGAAGGCAAAGGAATTTCGGATTCGGAAGTTTATCATGAGTGGGGCCGTGAGGATAGATAAATCAATGAGAGTTCACCCACCAAGAAAGAGAAGTGCATTGAAATATATACATTTATAATCTCTTTGGCAAAATTTGAGTCGATGGAGTGTAACGCACGACTTTTGCATAGACCGATAAACGTGAGCCTAAAAGTAATACATACTCAGTTCTCGATCCACCTTGCCAGCTAATTTGACTTATAAAAAACATGTTCGAGACTGGTTAGTTTGACTACGGGTTGACGTAATATGAGGTTGTCGGCATTACTAAGCGGTTGTGAAAGTTATTGCACACACACATTGGCTCATGACAAGAATAGTGTTTAATGCATCACTGATGGATATGAGTGGCATGATCTTCATCTTGACTTTGTGAGGCACAGTTGTTTTTAATTAAATTGTATACTAATCAAAGTGTCGTGTTTCTTTTCGCCTTTTTGCTCAGAACGATCAAAAGCTTAGTGGAATATGTGTTAAATGCTGTGTGCGTGTTCCCAGGATCGTAATTCTGCATCTATGCTATTTTCCTGAGATTTTGGCACTGTTTGGTCTCGTTTTGCATGTTTTATAGGATGTATTAGACCTGGAGCATTGAAGAACGGATCTGGACCAGAAGAAGTATATTGGGCCAAGTGATTAAAGCCCAAGAAGAAGTCTACTGAAGAAAAAGAAGAAAAGTCGGCCCGGTTTACCGAGGGCAAGGGACTGTAAACTGAGGACTTGTTGGACACGAAATTGATTCTGCCGTATTATCTAGGTCGGTTAGGGTTTTAGAGAGTCATAAGTCGGTCATTGTATCTATATATGGCCGCAATTACAAATTATTGTATTAGTCTTCATAAGCTTTCATATTATTAATATCAAATCTCTTCAATACATTATAATTCGATGACATAATGTTATTCCAAGGTTTTGAGGAGTTATTTCGGGTTTTCTCCCTTTCTCTACCATCTCTGCTTGAGTAGATCGAGCTAGATCTCCATTGTTGAAGTTATGAAGCTTTGAACGTTCCTTTTTGTCTTCAATATGGTAGATCTGTTCGCATGTATGTGTTTTAGTTAAACTGCATGTTTAAAGACCCCATGATTTAGTTATTTTAATCGTATGTGAGCAATGTAGATCCAGGAATTGGAAAAGTTGACCCCGGTAACCCGGCGGTCTATACCGGTTTACCGAGGCATTATTTAGAAAACCTAAAACTGGGATGCACTACAGCTACGTTGATCGACATGTTTAATTAACAGTAGGTTAGACCTGGCCAATTTTCTTATTTTATTCGTAAATTAACGCGAAGAACTTGCAAGGTGAAGTGTTAGTTTGGACATAGTCCGATGGACCCTAGGAACGTGCTGATGAATGTCGACAACTGACTAGGCGGGTTAGCGGTATGAGTTAGCGCTCGATATCGGCAATTCTAGTTCTTTATGCGTTTGGGCTATTACGGACCAATTAAGGAGGGTAGCTTGCTTATATATTATCTACTACCATTGTCGGAGTAGATAGGGTTAGGATTTGCACCCGTAGCTGATGATGATAATTAAATCAAACGCTCGCTCGATTAATTTAAGGAAATTATATGGGGAAGTAAACGTAACGATTAACTAATCCAAGTTAGTAGATCGGTGAGAAGAGGGGAAGAAATACCAAGTTTCTTTATGTTTATTGCTGGTCATGACCGCCTTTATGTTTCTTCTTAATTAGGTTAGAACAGTTTATAGTTAAAGTAACATTGTCTCTATGGGATCGACCTTGACTCGCATTTACTATACTACAATGTACCTAGTATTCTTGCTAGTAATATCGACGTTAGTGACTTACATGCGATCAATTATCATCGTAAAATCATGCACGACTGGTGACAAAACTTGACACTGTACCCATGTGTCCTGCCTACGGTCATAGATATAACCACCACTTGACGTATGGGACCCACCGACAGCGACCACACATGGGAGGGATTCTCATTTGACGTCAATATTATCGATGTAAGAGGCCATTTGACGACAATATTATCATCATAAAATCCCTAGAACCCATGCATGACTAGTGACAAGACTTGACACTGTACCCATGTACCCATGCAAGAACAAAAAAATTGTTCACTCAAAATCTCCTTTCAAATACATTTGTTTATTTGCTTCCATCTCAATGTCTAACTCGGATTATATATTCCAAGAACATATCTTCTTCTTCTTAATTACAGCTTGCCTTGCAATAGTTTTCTTTCTTTTTCAAGTTCATCTTTTGTCTCTGTCAGATCGTACAATACTTCATCATTGAATTCAGCTCCACGAAATCGCAAAAATTTCTATGCATTACTATTAGAACATTATTGGAATAGACATCGGTTTTCATCGAAATGTCTAACTCAGATTATTTATTCCCTCTTTACGTGAACCCGCATGCCCTTGTGTTTGATAACGAGGGTAGGAAAGATGCGTCCTATGACGAGGAGACACTCTTAAGTAGGTTCCTTGATGATGGGGATAGACATTATTTCGAGAAGTAGACTCATCATTTACCAAAGAAGTTATCGAAGTCTCAAGCAGACTCATGAAGTATCGTGCAGATGAAGAAGTTGCTGAATTTGTTAACTCCCAAAAGTTTTAAGTGTTAAGTTTATTCACCCCCTCTAAACTTAACCAAAGCCTTTTCAAGGGACCAACAATTGGTATCGGAGCGAAGGCTTACGCTCAAGTAATCCTACTTGTTGTGCTTGTGAAAACTCTTTGAAACTTTCTTTCAAGTTACTGATTTTCAAAGACTTGCATCATGGATAACACACAGTATGCTAGAACTATGTTGATGTGTTCTCTGGATAGATTTGATGAGTATAAACGTCAAATGCAGGCCTACCTTGCTGCAACTCATGATGAGATGATGGATGTACTAACTGATGGACCACTGGAGATTACCAAGGCAGTAACAATGGGTGATACAACTGAGTACATTCCTAAACCAAAAAGAGAATGGAATGCAGAAGACAGAAAAAGAGCAAACCTCAACAACATTGCTATAGACATCATTTACAGAACCTTGGATCGCAATATGTACATGAAGGTTAAAGATTGCAAGACTGCAAAGGAACTTTGGGACAAGATTCACTTGATCTGTGAAGGCACTGATGCAATAAAGAAGAACAAAATCAGTGTGGCCAGAAAGAGGTTCCAAAAGTTCAAAATGCTGCCAAATGAAACCATTGAGCAAATGGAGTCTAGATTCAATGCAATCCTGGATGAACTTACCCTGCTGAGTGTAAGTTATTCAAAAGAGGAAATAAACACCAAAATCTTGGAAGCTCTACCTGCAAAAGATGTTTGGAAAATGAAGGTGACTGCAATTGAAGAAATGAGAAAGTTGCATGAAGAAGACACCTTCAAATTGTTTTCAGATCTAAAGGCTTATGAATTTAGCAAAAAGCTTGTGCCTGAGACTGAAAAAGAAGAGCCAAAGACCACTGCATTGGCTGCTTCACATCATGAAGAAACATCAGGAGGACAGGATGATCTGCTGGATGAAATGCAAGAGCAGATTGCCCTACTGAGCAAGAAAATCAGAATGATGAAGACTGGAAAGGCCCCTTCAAGAAATTTCACAAAGAGGCCTACTGAAAGAAGGAAAGAAGAACCAAAGAAAGATAATGACTATCTGTGCTTTCATTGCAAGAAACCAGGACACTTCAAACCTGACTGTCCTGAGTTAAAACAAGGCAAGGAACCTGATTATCTCTGCTTCAACTGCAAGAAGCCTGGACATTTTAGACCTGATTGTCCAGACCTACTGAAGACCAAGAGTCAACAAAGAAGACATGGCAAGAAGGCCATGGTTGCTGAAGATGAATCAGGGTATGAAGTTGAATCTGAAAAAGGGAATGAATCAGATGACACACAGACTTGTTCGTTGACATGGAGGATTATGCCTTGATGGCCAATATGGATGATGGCGAGGAGGTATACAACATTGTATCTATCAATACTCCTTTGGAAGTGATTGTGAATCAACATGTGGTTCAAATCCTAGAAATTTCGACAACAATGAGACTTTGGATGCCATCCTTAATCAAGCGAGGATAATACAATCAGGTTATGAGGTTGTGAAGGTGAAAAAAAGCTCTTGAATTGGAAGTTGGAAGATTGAAAGTTGAATTAAGGGTTCTCAAAGGTAAAGAAAAGGATGTTGGATGAGAATCAGGATAAGTCTGCTTTGAACATCCAGCTGACCTCGAATCATTTGAACCATCTTGTTCCACTCATTGCATACAAATCGGGAAAGCCTTATGCGAGATAGAGGCGGGCTTGGATTTGGAACTCAACAATCTAACAAGAGTGGATCCAGAAGGTCACTTAACCTAGCACCGAGGTGGTCCTAAGTTTGTACCAAAGACTAGATCCAACTCCCGTAAGGTTCTTTGAGGCGATAAAACCTACCGAGAATGCTTCAAGGAAGCAAAATCGAGAAGTCAAAGAAGTCAACGACTCTAATAAAAAGAATAAGTCTAAAAATAGGATTTGCTATGCCTTCTAAGCCTCTTGATAGAGCACTGCTACCAAGTCTCTTTGGACCCACGAAGGGTAAGCAGAAATATTCCAAGGATAAGAATCCTAAACCCAAAAATGTTAATCATTCAAGGGATACTTATCTCGGGGAAAGGTAGACTGCATTCCCTCTCGATGATGATTGGAATATTCTGCATCTAATGCTAGAAAGCAAGATAAGTATAACCATCTTTGCTAGGGTAAAACTGTGCAATGGAATCGACAAAGGACTGTGAGAGGACTTTTACAAGACCTCAATGAGACTCCTTATTATAGGGTCGTTCTAACAGACAAAGACACCTATGGTTATGCAAATGTTTCTAACAACAAGAATCACTTCAAACAACATTACAAACCAAAAGGCCGAGAAAACATATGTGAATTCTACACAACCCTCATTGTTAGAACTTATGGATGTGTGGAATACATGTATGAACCAAAGTATGAACCAAAGTATGACACATTGTAAGAAGACCTTATGGAGACATGCCAAGGGTCATGCTTACCATCGACCATTATGGACCCAAACAGGTTTGGGTACCTAAAATGCATTAACTTTGTTTTGTAGGGTGTGCAGTACTTTGGTGGTGGATGTTCCGGACACATGACAAAGAATAAGCACTTTGTTTAACAAACTTTGTGGCAAAAGATGGTCCAAGGGTGAATTTTGGCAACAAGAATACACTGGATATACAAGAGGATATGGCACACTTGTGAGGAATGGACTTACAATCAAGAATGTTGCATATGTGGAGGGACTGGAATACAACTTGCTGAGAACTGGACAATTCTGTGACAAGGGATACAAGGTCACTTTTGACAAAAACAAGCGCATTGTCATTAGTGAAAGAGGTGATCAAGTTGTACTTGCTTTGGTAGAAGACAATGTAATATGTATGTTGTGGATTGGTCTCATCATGATTCAGAAACACGCCTGATTGTGCATACCAAATCGAACTCAATTGGTTATGGCATAAGAAGTTGAATCACTTAAACTTTGATGATAGTAATCAGTTGGTGAAGAAGAAATTGGTGATTGGTTTACCTGAGATCACATTCAAGAAGGATGCTATATGTGATGCTTGTCAGCAAGGTAAACAGATAAAGTCAAGTTTCAAATCAAAGAACAAACAATCAACTAATAGGGTGTTGGAGCTGATGCATATGGATCTTTTTGGACCAATGACTCCAACAAGTGTAACAGGAAAGAAGTACACTTTAGTGGTTGTGGATGATTATTCAAGGTACACTTGGGTGATATTTATGAACAAGAAAAGTGAAACACTTCAAAGCATGCCTAATCTTTTGAAGAGATTACAAAATGAGAAAAGTTTACTTGATAATAAAGATAAGATCGGATCGAGTCTTGAATTTCTCAACAAAGTTATAAGAGAATATTGTGAGCAGAATGGTGTACTACATCAACTTGTCTTTGGTTGGTACACCACAAACAAAATGGGGTTCTTTGAGAGAAGAAACAGAACTCTAAAGGAAGCATGAAGAACAATGATTTGTGAAGCATTGCTACTGAAAGATATTGAAATTTGAAGCGATCAATACAACATGCTATACACAAAGCAGAACCTCAAGAAACAAGAAGGCTCTTGAAGACACCTTATGAGGTTTGGAATGGAAGGAAACCTAACATATCCTATTTCCATCCATTTGGAAGCAAATGTTTTATTCTAAATCATAAGGTACATTTGAAAACATTCCAACCAAAATCGGATGAAGGAATTTTCTTGGGATATTCTTGATCGCAGAGCATTGAGTCTTGAACAAGAGGTCATGAAACATGAAGAAACAATTCATGTTGTGTTTGATGAACCTAAGTTTCTTGGTATGGAAGATGAAGATTGTGAACTCTTGAGAATCAACAAATCACTGATCCAGTTGTGTTGAAGTTCGGAAAGATTCAATGACTTAAAAGTTTCGACATCGCCTCTTTGAACACCTGCGATAATGTTCTCGATGCAACAATCGAGGCAGTTCAAGGATCTCTTGAACCCACAGTAGAAGAAGCTACATGAGACCCTCATGAAGATGATGTCCCTGTTAATCAAAATAACCAAAATCCACAATGGTTAAGGAATCACCCTGCTGAACAAGTCATTGGCAATGTACAGCAAGGTGTGAGGACTGGAAGACAACTGGAAGCCATGTTTACTTGTTTTCTATCTCAAATGGAACCAAAAGTTGTTGAAGAAGCTATTTCAGATCCAGACTGGATAATAGCTATGCAAGAGGAGTTGAATGAATTTGAAAGGAATCAAGTTTGGACACTAGTTGATAGGCCAAATCATGCAAATATCATTGGTACTAAGTGGGTATACAGAAATAAACTTGATGAATCTGGTACCATTGTAAGGAATAAGGCCAGACTAGTTGCAAAAGGCTATTCCCAAGCAGAAGGAATAGATTTTGATGAAACTTATGCACCTGTTGCAAGATTGGAAGCTATCAGATTATTCTTGGCACATGCTGCATATAAGAACTTCAAAGTATATCAAATGGATGTCAAGAGTGCATTTTTAAATGGCATTCTAGAGGAGGAAGTTTATGTTCAAAGAACCTCCTGGATTTGAAGTTAAAGATCAAGAAGATAAAGTGTATAGACTCAACAAAGCACTTTATGGATTGAAACAAGCACCAAGAGCTTGGTATGAGACTCTATCTCAATTCTTGGTGGACAATGGTTTTACAAAAGGAACCATTGACAAGACACTTTTCAGAATCAGTGAAGGGGGGACAAAGACTTGGGTACAAATTTATGTGGATGACATAATTTTTGGTTCTGAAAATGATTTAATGTGTGAAAAGTTTGCAAATCTAATGAAGAGTAAATTCCAAATGAGTATGATGCGAGAAATGAACTACTTTTTGGGATTGCAAGTTAAACAGATGAAAGATGGAATCTTCATTCATCAAACCAAGTATACCAAGGAGTTCTTTGAAGAAGTTTGGTATGGAAACAAAGACTAAGAATTCAACTCCTATGAGTACAAACATCGATTGGATGAAGATAAAGAAGGCAAAGATGTTGATCGGACCTTATACTGAAGGATGATAGGCGATCATTGTACCTAATCGCCACAGACTGATATATCCTTTGTTTGAGGTGTTTGTGCAAGATTTCAATCTAAACCTAAAGAAAGTCATTTAGAGTGCGATCAAAAGAGTTCTCAAGTATCTTAAAGAGACTATAGGAGTAGGGATATGGTATTCCAAGGAAGGAAGCTTCAAAGTGATATCCTACTCAGATTCTGATTATGCTGGTTGCAAGATTGATAGAAAAAGCACCTCAGGAACCTGTCAGTTAATGGGAAATAGTCGGTTTCTGGTTTAGCAAGAAAAAGCAATTCTATATCAACTTCTATTGAAAGTGAATACATTGTTCTTTGGAAGTTCTTTGTGCACAAGTACTATGGCTAAGACAACAATTAAGGGATTATGGAATTGAAGAAAAGGAAATTCCAATCATGTGTGACAACACAAGTGCAATTGCAATCACAGAAAATCCTGTTTTGCACTCTAGAACCAAGCACATTGATGTGAGACATCATTTTATAAGAGATCATGTTGAAAAGAAAGATGTGGTGGTTCTATACATTCCTACTGAAGATCAACTTGCTGATATTTTCACTAAGCCACTTGATAGTGAAAGATTTGCCAAATTAAGGACTGAACTTGGAATCATAAAGGTTGACTGATATTCAGCAATGTACTGGAATTCACCAAGGGGATTAGTCTTTGCTATGTTGGGTGAGCTCACTTAGCAGATTAGTCATTGGTATCAACAATTCCATGTACTTATGTTTGATCAATTGAGCAAATGAGGTTGCCAAGGGGATTGGTCTTTGTCATGTTGGGTGAGCTCACTTGATGATCAGTCATTGGTATTAAACTTCATCTTTTATTATCAATTGAACAAAACAAGAAGAAAGCGAGGACAGAGAGTTTTTGATAAAGAAGTGAAGCATTTTATCAGCAGACTGTTGAGCCCACCCTGCTGAGGATTACCCTGCTGGATGGAACGTTACTCAGTCAAAATTATTAAAAGTCAAAAAGCATATTGGCGGGATATTTATTTTATCCTTTATAACCGCAGTTAACACGATCTAACGGTTATCAAACGTTATGGAACACGTGTCAAGCCAGCATTTATTCAGATTAATCATGGTTGACCTGGATATGCGTAATCTTGTGATTTCAACCACCCACCTATCTATATATTGAGGCTATCTCACAAGCAGAATCATCACTTGCAAATCTGCTTTATCACTGCGATCTTTTACATTGTGTGAACACAGATTTGAGATTCAATCTTCTTCATCTCACCCTTCTCATTAAAATGGCGGAAAAAGTTGATGTACAAATTGAATCAAGCCAAAGTGTCAGAGGTTTTGTTGAAGATGCAAATAGAATGAATCGGCCATTAACATTGGTCGAAGAATAAGGAGGTATGCCGGTCTCGGAGAATGTGTTGAATATAAGATCGGAGACAATTTCTTATACGAATGTTGTCGGGCTGAGAAACATTCGAGATAAAGGAAGGAATCAAGCATTTAAGATCGGCTTGTAAATGGGCAAGAAATTGAAGTTTCCCCGGTCACGAGGAAGTTTTTGGATTTGTTGAAGTGGTGGATGGCTCGGTCAATCCTGAAGCAATGGGATTGGACAAATTGGCATTTGTAGATCGAGATTAAGACAGATGCGACCACCAAATCCGTTCAGGCATCAATCGCAAACATATTGGAAGTGAATATAGTCTCTCGAGCAAACCGATTGCTAAAAACATACTTGGGTGGTTGGAAGTATGGACACTCTATCGGGACCCAAGATAGAGTTGATGATTATCATCTGCAGGAGCTTGAACTTTGATTGGGCCAGATACTTCATCCACTATATGAAGAAGGTTACCAAGGAAGAAAAAGAGGGAAAGAGGAAGTCCAAGGCGCTGACCTTAGGATTGATGGTTCAGAGACCTCTTTGAATCATCTTGGAATCCCTGATGTAGCACCTGAGAATATTAATCAGTCTAGATACAAGAAGAAATTAATTATGCTATTCCTGGTCTAGATGATGATGAAGAGGTTTTTGAAGAGGTCTTGATGATGATAATGATGATGATGATGGTGATCTTTGGTGGTGAGCAGGTTCAGCAAACTAAGAAGATATCTATCAAACCTGCTGCACCAAAGAAAGCTGCTAAGAAAAGAAAGAGTGGAGATACAAGGAAGATAATGAAGTGTTAAAGCCTTCAAAGAAAACAAGAAAGCAAACAAAGACCTGCATCTTTGAGTCTGCTGAGAGGTCAAGTGGAGGTTATTGACCTGCTTTGTTGTCGCAACAACAAACTGTTGTAGAAATTTTGAGGAGGAACAAAGAAGGAAGCCCAAGAGAAAGAGAAAGTCTACTGTGGTTGAGAAAGATGATGAACCCTCTCCAAGAGAAGGAAGGAAATTGCCAAAAAGAAGAAATATGGCAAGGGAAAGAGTTGAAAAACTTGGAAGCTCAAAGAATCCAGAAGAAGCACCGAAGAGAAGAAGAAGAAGAAATTTGTTGAGGTTGAGCCCTTAACTATCATTCCGCTGTGGTGATTACGACTCCTCACTTTGAAGAGGGTGTCAAGTCTATTGGGCCGACAAAGTTGTTGTTGAGCAACTTTGTGGAGGATATACTGACAGATCACCGACCTCGAGCTTTCTTTGTAGTATCCATTGAAGAAACCACACAAACCACCGAACTCGAACTCTGCTTTGTGGTAGTTGAAGAGATAATTGAAGACTTGGTTGAAGACCCGCAAGTGTGGCAAGAACTCGAGAGGAAGAGCGTCTGCTGCTAACCCCCTTGATGAGCATGTAAGTCGTGGGGAACCAAGTGTAGTGCAGATGGAAGTAGTAGGTACAAATTTACAATCACAGAAACCACCGACTTTCGGACATCACATTGAAGAAACTTTGAATCAACTTGTTGGAACCTTTGGAGGTCAACAAAGTCTTTGGAGTTGCTCTCAGAGATCTTTCATGCCATTTGAGAGGCATGTGAAAGCAAGGAAGAAAGCAGAGGAATATGTAGACCCCAAACTTCAAACAAATTGGACTACTTCCAAAGTGGAAGTTTGGTTTCTATAAAAGACAAAAGCCATTTCTTGAACCAATGACAGATCTTGAAGAATGGGCTTTTGACAAGTTGGGAGTGGAAAACTTCTTTGGATCTCGATTGTTACAACCTGCCGCAATCGAGACCGATGGATTTGTTTGATGATCACGAAGGAGGAGGGTATCAAGTTTAGAGATCCAAGAGATGGAGATGATGATTCTTCCTCATCATCGATTCCGAGAGGAGATTTTCCTCAGACCAGGAGAATCCAGGTGTGGGGTGACCGATAAATGAACCACTGCACAACATTTCACCGATATCTTTTGGTAAGTCTGCCGAGGGCCAAAGAGATGGAGAGATGGATGAGGATCTACAGGATCTCACCATGGATGATCTGGAAGCATTGATCAATGAGGGAATTACATTGAGTGCTGGTAGGCTGGTTGATGAATCTGCTACATTCCGTGTTGAAGAGCCTACTGCACAACATGAAGCTGAACAGTGTGAAGATTTTGATGGAGAAAAGGTTATTGATCACAGTGAACCTAGTGCCAGCTCAGAAGAATCTATTGAATATCAGGGTGGATTTGACTTTGAGGACATTCTTACTAAAACTGCCATCATCCTGCACAAGATTGGTCATGCTGAAGGTTTCCAAGTGGATAATGAGGCTACATTCAATCCACAGGAAGTTGAAGAGGAGGTACACAGTTCTTTGAGGTACAAACAAAGACTGGACAAAGGTTGGAACAGGAGGTACAGGCTGCTGAGTCTCAAACAGCACCTAGACAAAGGTTGGAACTTGACTTGGGTTTGGAGGAAACCCCTGTTGTTGTAGAGGCTGCTGTAGTGGAGCCTCCTGGAGCCAAGGCCACTGTAGGGAAGGATAGTCAGCAGGCTGATGTTGTTAATCAAGAAGAACAGATCTTTGGACTATGACTCTGAGTGATGAAGAGTTTTGATTTTTGGAGAAGAAGAAGGCTGTGAAGAACTCCGCACAAGATCCAGTCATGGAAGATATTCTTGGTGCTATGGTTGAAGAAGGACCTCCCCCTGCTGGGAGAGATATGAGTAAGGCAATGGTCATCAGCAGACAACAAGCACAATATAGAGTTGAAGAGCCTGCTGATGGACCTACTGATAGTAGGATGACCAGTGAAGTGCCAGTTGAAGTGTTAAATGAGTTAAGGACTGTAAGGCATGATATGCAACAGTTAAGGACACAACTGGACAGACATGAAGAAAGTTTTGAAGAACTGATGAAGATGGTAAATGAAAACAGACAATCAACTGCCACAGTTGCTTCAAACTTCAAATCTACTCAAAATGCTGTCACTGATATGATGCTAGATGTGAGAGGCATCAAGGTTGGAAACACTGCAAAAGATAAATTTCTGAAAGAACAACTTATTTCTATCCATCGAAACTTGACAACCTTGTCGCAACATCTCGAACCTCATCGAGCCTGGCCGCCGCACAACAACTCGCCGTGTGCTCGATCCCAAACTCACTGAAAGGATCAACAGACTGGAGGAGACATTGCAATCCAGGATTACTGCTCTTGATACTAGAACTGGAACTATGGAAAGTCAATTGAATAGAGTGATAGTATCACAGGAGGGTATTCATGGCCTTATATCCCGTTTTGTTGATGATGTCACTAAGGGGGAAGAGGGCCAATCAGCTGCAGCAAAGGAGGCTGCAAGACTCTTTGCACAGAAGAGATGGACAGATGATACAAATGCTTTCAGGCAACCTGCACCTGGCAGAGTTCAACTCACTGATGATCTGTTTAGACAGTACAAGAAAGAGTATTACAACAGGAGGAAACCTTATCATGACATGGGGTTTCATGAAGGTCTTAACTCTTTCTTGGGTTTGAAATTTTGGGAAGCAAGAGTCGAGCCTTAAGGCGAGCAGCAAGAGGAGGAAGAAGTAGCAAAGGTGATAAGGTGCTACCTATTACAAAAGCAAAGGACTCACCTGGATGAATTCAAGGATTTGATATGAAGTTTGGATTCGAGTGAATGAAATTAATCTTATCCTCCTGAAGCATGGAATCTGGTGGAAGCAAGTCAATCCCTACATTGATTTTACAACGATTGAAAATGAATGGATGAGGATATGATAGAACAGATCGAGCCTATCAAGAACAGTTTGAGAAGGCTAGAAGAGAAAGAGAGAAGAGACAATAGATCAAAGATACTTATTATTCTTTATCTTTTGTGCATCTAGTTTGTAATAACCGAACAATGATTATAATGAGAATTGACTGAATTTGTTCTGTTTTTTTATGTTTTATCTTTTGCTTTGTTGATTAGGTGAGGTAGTGGCATCATCACCAAAAAAGGGGAAATTGTTGGACTTATTTCTTAGTTTTGATGATGAGTGCCATACTAGCTGTTATAGTGCAAAGGCAAAAAGATGTCTAGATTAAATGTATAGGTTTATTAGAGTTTGATTCATAAAATAGGTTTGATCAAACAAGCATCAAAGCGGTCTTGACTTGTTTCAGCAGACTGGTCTAGGTCAGTAGGGTAGATAGGTCAGTAGACTAGTCAGGAACCTGCTGAAGACTGAAGACTGAAGGCTAAGGGTTCAAACTTAGTAAATGAAGGCTAAGGGATCAAACTTAGTAATTTAAGTCAAGGATATGGAATCAGAATTTAGGCAAGTCTGTGATGACCTAAACTGATTACATATACCTTGTGTAGAAGGTCTAAGTTCCATAAGTTGGATGATGTTTGGAACTTAGTTATGATTAAAATGATGTAATCTAACTACACAAATAAAAGTTAGATAAAAGTAATCAGCTGCATTATAATTTATACAGAAATATGATGATCAGCAGACTGATTTAAACTTCAGCAGACTGATAAGCCTGCTGATGTATATCTCGATTTATTCAAGATTATTTTGGAAGACTACATGGATAAGGACAGCCAACTACCTCTGACTTATCAAGAAAATCAAAAGGTGAGATTAAAAAGACGTTGGGATGATTCATATTTTTATCCATTGGATACAAGTCAAAGGGGTGGACAGATCAGATTGTCAAAAAAGGAATTTCGACGATTGTCGATCCCATGAATAGAGGCAGAATCACGCATCGGATGGGACAAAAACAAGGAACGGTTACATTTGAAATTCAAATACAAGTCACATGCATTCTTGCCTATAAATAGAAGAATTTCAACTCAAGAAAAGACGATGAAAATTTGAGATAAACTTTAAGTGATAACACTGAAATGAAAAACACCTCTTTGAACTTCTTTGAGCATAAAGTCTGCCGATCTAGTGAATTTCTTCAAGTGTATTCGTATTCAAGCCGCATCAAGACTACACACTTGAAGATCGCAAGCTGCTGATTACATCATCCTAATCAAGTCGCCGAATGAATCATTTACTTGATTCAATCTTTATTTCATAAAGAACCTCTTGAAGACAAGTGAAGCATCCGTTGGGTGTGAAATCGTTGTTTGTGGTGGAGTGGTGAAGAGGCAATCCTACCCTTCAAGGACCAGTGGAAGACTAAGGAGCAAAGACAATCCTACCTGCTCGATTTTGATTTGTGAAGCCATAGTTATTGGTGAAGGACAAGCAATCTTAGGAATCTTTGTAAAAGCTACATCAAAGATCTCTAGTGAATTTCCTCCAACATCACAGAGAAGAGTGGGGTGACAGATTACATCACTGGAACCACTATAAAAATCGCCTACTTACTTTCAAAGATTTACTTTACGCACTTAGTTTATTTCACTCATCAACCTCATGAATCTAGCAACCGAAATCACACACTTGCACTAATGAGTATCCAATACTTAGTATCATATTTAACAACAAGTAATAAGGCTTAATTTTGATATAATTCATTTGCACAAATTCAAGAATCTGAACTATCATGAGACTCATTGTTTACCTGCCAAAGTTATGAAGTCTCAAAGCAGACCATCAAGTATCAAGAGATCTTGAAGTTGCGAATTTGTTAACTCCAAAAGTTTTAAGTGTTAAGTTTATTCACCCCCTCTAAACTTAACCAAAGCCTTTTCAAGGGACCAACAACCACAATCAAATTTACTTTACGATTCCGAATTTTAAAGTTGTTCTCACTTAATCGTTACTTCAATACGGTTTTAGTTATAAGTAAAATTGGTTTGTATTTTATTCAACTAATTTTTTTACAAGTGTAAAAAAAAATCAATTTTATAATCAAATTTACTTTACTTGACCGAAATTTGAAGGTGTTCTGATTTAATCGTTACTTCAATTCGGTTTTAGTTATAAATAAAATTGGTTAGTTAAATAAATTTTTTTTTATAACCGTTACATTTCATTTAGATTTTTTACAATGTGAAGAAGAGGTGCATCATCACAAGGCAATCGAAATGTTACTTTCCGCGATGACACGGTTGTGCCGGAATCGGGTGATCTTGCTGGTAGCTATAGACCACAACATTTTACAGACCCTGTCACCAGTAGTCACATTTCGGTTCCTCAATTTGATACACCTTTAGGTTACAATATATCCTGATTATTTTGATAGTCATTACGATGATATAATGTCTCAACCTGTAAATTTTAACATCAACCTTAACGAAGCTGAAGGTAATGATGAAGTCGACGTTGATGATGATGATGTATTTCGAATGCTTCCGCCCTGAACAAGGACGTGGTAGAGTCGTGTGTGGGTATAAGAACACCGTGTGGTGCTAGTGCTGATCCTACTCCTACTCCTGAGTCAGTCGATTTAGATGCTGATGAAAGTACCCAATCCAAAGCACAAGAAAAAAGGTTAAAGTCGAGAATTTTTACGGAATTTTTCACAAAGGACTGATGAAATAGCATTAGCTAACCCTAGAAATTTTTTCTTTGGGGTGTGCAATTTCTATGGCCAAAAATACCAATTTAAACATGCCGGTGGTTACGGATCGATGCGGGGTCACATAATAAGTAAACACCCAGAAAAATTGGAAGACAACGCGTCTCAACCCCAGCTAAATATGCCAAGCTCCAGCGGTGGTAACACTAATCCACTCTTTATTTACACTCGTGATAACTGTAGAGATCTAACCACGGATCTTACTGTGGGGATGAGTCTTCCTTTTAGCTTTCCTGAGAATCTTATTTTCAAAACTTACGTACAAGGGCTTTGCAGCCGGCTTTTTCTAAGATCCCTCCTGCAACGGTTACTAGGGATTTCTAAAATAAATTTATTAAATGACAAAATATTATTAAAGAAAGTTTGAAGAAAAATAAATTCCGAATATGTGTATGTGCCGATATTTGGGAGGATAGGAGGACCGACAATTTTTATTTGTGCGTGTCGTCTCACTGAATTGACAACACTTGGATTGTCCAAAAAATGTTACTTGCTTTTCGTTTATTTAACGAAACTCATAATGCTTCTAACATTGCATCTTTATTAGTTGATATTTTTGAGAAATGCGATTTAAAAGATAAATTTTTTTCTATTGCGTTTGACAATGCTCCAAACAACACTACTTCTATTCCCGACTTATCCCGATATTGTGAACCTCTTTGTAACGGTCATTTTTTTCATGTTAGATGTTTATGCCATATTTTTAATTTATGTGTAAAAGATGGTCTAAAAGTTTTTGACCATAATATTAGTGTGATAAAAAACTGCGATTTAACATGTGTTAGGTAGAAATATTCTTGTTAATAAGTGGTATAAATTTCTAAAAGAGAAAGGTCTTCGCCCTGTCAAACTGCCGCAAGATGTACCGCATAGGTGGAACACGACTTATGATCTTTGGAAAAAAACAAACAAAATTAAAAATGCATTTTGTGAATTTTTAAGTGAAAACTGTCCGAGCGAATATCGTTTGTATCCCTCTATTTGGACCGCATGCAAGACACTGATGGATGTTTTTGAAGTATTCAAAAAATTTACTGAATTGTTTTCAAAATGCTATCAACCCATAGCACATTTAGTCTTGCGTGCTAGTGTAGAAATAACTGCCGAGTTTGAAACCATGGAACACGATGCTATATTATTTCAATGTTTAGGGCCGATGAAGGAGAAATGGAATAAGTACATGTTGCATATTCCTGACACTTATCTTTCTTCTATTCTCGACCCTCGTTTGAGCCTATTAGGTGTGTCTTACATGTTAAGTGCTTACTATGATGCTTTGTCTGATATTCGTAGAGTGCTTATAAAGTTGAAGTAGATAGATTTGAAAATTTATTAAACGCTTTGTATGTTGAATATGAGCGTATGTATGGATTGAGAAACGACGCAGTTCCCAATCCATCCAGCGGGGACTTCAAAAAGTTCTGGATAAAATGAATTCGAAATGACAGAAAGGAGCGACATCGTCATCCGATCAACGTACAGAGATATCCAAATTTTAAACACAACATTTGAAGGCTGTGAAACCGAATCCTATTATTTCGACTTCGACTTATTAAAGTGGTGGAAGAGACATGCTAAAGAATTTCCAGTGCAAGCAATGATAGAGGTCAAGTTTTTAAGTTGCCCTGTTTCGACCGTCACTGTTGAACGAACTTTCAGCATGACAGGATATGTGCTTACCAATAAAAGATGTTCGCTTCATCCCACCACTTTAGAGAAGCAAATGTGTTGTCAAGATTGGAGTGCATGAGCCGAGAAGAGGATGCAAGACATTGAGTCGAAAGATGAGGAGTCATGATTCGAAGGAGGTGACATGAAACTTCGGGAGGAACAAAGCGCCGAAATACCGACATCGATTAAAGGTACATAATTTATATATATCTTACTTATATATTCTTTACAATTCAGAAAACAACCATAAAAGACCAAAAAACAATAAGAAACTATATATATATATATATATATATATATATATATATATATATATATATATATATATATATAATCCCGATAAAAACTAAAGACTACAAAAAAACCATAAAAAAACCCGATAGAAACTATAAAAACTTATTAAAAATAACTATAAAAACCTACTACTAAAAAATATAGAAAACTTTTAAAAAAACCATAAAAACAATATACAAACCTAAAAAATTATATGTAACTATAAAATACAAACACACAAGAATACTAAAAAATATAGAAAACTTTTAAAAAAACCATAAAAATAATATACAAACCTAAAAAATTATATGTAACTATAAAATACAAACACACAAGAATACTACAAAAGACTACAAAAAAAATAAATCAAAAAAGACTATAAAGAATACAAAAAACAATAAAAACCTATAAAAAAAAACCATAACAACAGTATACAAAACTAAAAAAAACTATAGAAAACTATAAAAACACCCAAAAAAAACCATATTCAAACCTAAAAAATTGTATGAAACTATAAAATACAAACACATATATATACTATAAAAGACTACAATAAAACAAACATTTAAAAAACCTTTAAATACTATAAAAACATATAAGAAGACTATAAAAGAATACAAAAAACAATGAAAACCTTTAAAAAAAACCATAACAACACTACACAAAACTAAAAAAAAAACTATACGAAACTATAAAATACTATAAAAATGTATGAAAAAACCTATAAAAGACTAAAAAAAAACAATAAGATAAAAGACTAAAAAAACCAATAAGAACTATGTTCGCTTTGATTTTTTTATATGTATCGTGCATCCGCCACGATTACATATAAAAGATACGTAGGCTACCGGTACAAGCGTTGAAAAAACAACACAATTTACATATAAGAAAAACAACAAGATATATCTCACGTAATATTTAATAAACCAACATTTTTAATCAACGTATACTTAAAACCGACTAAAAAAACCTATAAACAAAACTATAAAAGACTAAAAAAACAAAAATAATAAAAAAAAAAACTATAATAACATATTAAACAAACTATAAATGACTAAAAAAAACCAATAAGAACTATGTTCGCTTTGATTTTTTTATATGTATCGTGCCTCCGACACGATCACATATAAAAGATACGTAGGCAACGGAATTATCGGTACAAGCGTTGAAAAAATAACACAATTTACATATAAGAAAAATAACACAATATATCTCACGTAATATTTAATAAAACAACATTTATAATCAACGTATACAGGGGCGGACGTAGGATCCCGGATGAGGGGGGGCGATACTATATATGGGCGAGTGTATATTTTTAGGGGGGGCAAAAAAAATACACAACATACATAATAGTGTATTTTCCGGATCCGAGGGGGGGCGAGTGCCCCCTACCTTGTGGGTGGATCCGCCCCTGAACGTATACTTAAAACCGACTCAAAAAACTTATAAAAAAACTATAAAAGACTTTAAAAAAACAATAATAAAAAAACTATAAAAACCTTTACAACAAACTATAAAAGACTAAAAAAAAACAATAAGAACTACTTTCACTTTGAATTTTTTATATATGTTGTGCCTCCGACACGATTACATATAAAAAATACGTAAGCAACCGAATTACCGGTACAAGCGTTGAAAAAATAACATTATTTACATATAAATAAAATAACACAATAATAATATTATATTTAAAACCGAATAAAAAACTATTTATAAAATATATGTATATTACATTCGCTTTAGTAATTATAGTGAAAAGAATAGTAATTTGTTATAGTAGTGAAAATAATAAGTATTATATGAAAATGTAAAAAAAAAAATAAATTTTAAAACCGTGGCCTGAACCGTGTGAACCGGAACCGGCTTGAACCGGCAATCACCGGTTTTCAACCGTCAACCGGCGGTTCAGTTCAACCGCCGGTTTGTCAACCGGCCCAAACAGACAGAAAACCAAACCGCCGGTTCCGGTTCTGATTCCGGTCCGGTTTGCTCATTTGGACGGGTCTAGTTCTAGCTAGCCTCTGAACGAGTGTCAATTTTACTTTAGTTAAGAATAATCAGTCCTAGCATAGTGGCAATCTTGGGGGTTATTGGATTTTTAGTCCTATAACTTTCCCCGTTTTGTAAATAGTCCTCTTTTTGCGACAGTAGCATTTTCAGTCCTATAACTTTCTATTTTCTGGATTTTTAGTCCTTTTTGTCAACTGTTTACCAAATAATCTTGAGTGTATTCTTAGTCCCACTCAATGTGACCCGTAGAACTTGGTTCTGGACTTTCAGTGTCCATTGGTTCACAAAAAACGTCCTATGATCGCAGGTTTTTCCTATATCTAGCAATATGCTTAGATTAGATACAATAATTGTCTTCATTCTGAAAGTCATTTCCAGCAAGTAGACAAAATCATACTGTCTGTTCACCAAATGTTGCGCTTTTTAACGTACTGTCATTTCTAAGCTATCCCTGTCAGATTTGATGTGCTACATCGCACTTGGTTTCCAAATTTTAGTATATCTTAATTGACACAGTAGCTCTTATGGTGACCTATGGTTCATAGATCTACAAATCTGATTTTACACGGTAACCAAAACATTCCCTCTCACCTAAGCACATACCAAGGCTTCTACAACTTCGACTAACTGTTTTTCACAATACTAACTCAGTATTCCAAATTGAAGTAAACCTACTGTACGTTAAAATCAAACCACTGCATCACACATCTAACTAACAACTAACAGGAAAATAAGACAACGTTAACAATAAACACAGACTAACCCCCCTCAATATCATTGCAGGAAATACAGAGTTTGCTAGCAACAATCAACGAGGACCTGAATACGAAGATCATATCAGCAAAGATTGTACCATCAACAAAGGAGTATATGGATCTGAAAACCAGACACACCATCCTAAGTTGGACAGAGTCGCAACCAACAAACATAACTCCGACAGACCCTAAAACATCCACCACAGAACTTGAAAGCACTCCTGGTAAACATCTCCCCAATAATGACACACACTACCACAAATTCACACAACTACAGCTACTACAAATAAGATTACTAACCATTCTTAAACAACATTCCACACACTTGAGAAAAGAAGCGAAGGAAGCGACCAACAATAATAAAGACAAGAAAGCCAAAGAACACACACACCCAAAGAAAGTGAAGCTGGAGTTCCCACCCAAACCATGAAACCAAAAAGGGGAGAAGGCAACACTTTTTGAAGCTAACAAGTAATACTGAGAAGGCAACAAAAAGGGGAGAAGGCAACAATTTTAAAACACTTTTGTAACGATCAAAGAAGCAACAGTCTTGCAACAACAAACATAAATGCTTTTAGCACAACTATGTATATATTCACCAACTATGGACAAATAATGTTATGTATATTACACGATGGAGAAACAGACGCACGAGAATAAATGTAGACAAAAAAACTACAAAACAAGGGCAAACGTGTGCAAAGCACACATATAAAAACTAGTATATATATATATATATACACACACACACAAATACGTATATATATATATATATATATATATATATATATATATCTATAATACGTGTATGTGTGTATATATATATATATATATATATATATATATATATATATATATATATATATATATATATATATATATATATATGTATGTAAGTAAATATATACATACATACACATATATACATACATATACATACATACATAACATATATATATATATATATATATATATATATATATATATATATATATACACACACACACACGCACGCATCATCGTAACATACATAATATGTATCGAATTTATTCACATATAATACTTTGTACTTATATTTGTTAGTTCTAGTTCGAACAAAGTATTCTATATGTAGTGTAATGGTAGTGATTGGAAAATGACGCAAAAGGTCATGGGTTCGAATCCCTCGCCGCATTTTTATTTTCAACTCTTCAAAATGGGCCCCACATGCCACGAGTCAGCCACCTCATATTTTATGGGTCCCACAATACACTTGGCAGCCATCTCACCGGAGCTCCGGCGATGATTAGGCAAAAAGGATTAAAAATCCAGAAAATAGAAAGTTATAGGACTGAAAATGCTACCGGTGCAAAAAGAGGACTATTTACAAAATCGGCAAAAAGAGGACTATTTACAAAAACGGCCGGCTCCGGTGATGATTAGGCAAAAAGGACTAAAAATCCAGAAAATAGAAAGTTATAGGACTGAAAATGCTACCGGCACAAAAAGAGGACTATTTACAAAAACGGGGAAAGTTATAGGACTAAAAATCCAATTACCCCCAATCTTGACTAAAAATCCGAAGTTCGTCTTGGACGCCTTCTATACCCACCGTATTTGATTCGGTATCCGACATAGAGAGCATCTGAAAAGAATGGCTAGTGATTAAATCTGCAGCACTTTCAATTCCTCCACAAGCTAAAGAAAATGCATCATGGGTTCCTTCAACCTTTCCTTCTTCATGTACATACTCCTCCCTTGGACTGTGGCTCCCCATGCTCGGTGGAGGAAGATGTATGCATTATCTTGCTCTCAACAAAACCCCTTTCAAAGCCTTTCAAACCATGAGCATTTACAATCCCTGGTTGGAGGACGTCAAGACTGGACCCCTTCCCCCGCATTTAGAGCTGAATGCAATTTCAGCTCATCCAATTGCATCACAGGTGTGTTCTGCGCGGATCTGCACTTTCATGTTGCCTTCTTCTTGTACTTGCCCATGTCCCTTAAACTGATTTAGTCTCTATTTTTTGCACAAGGGATGGATTATCAGATGATTCTCATTAGAGCCATAGAAGCATTTCTCATGGTCTATCTCAATAGTTAGTAGGCTTGCTGACCCCTAGGGCCAAGTATTTTCCCAACATTTAAAGCTGGCAGGTCACACAAGGTGTCCTTCATTTGAAGGTTTACAGCATCAGGATATGACTGCATTTGCATTGCTGAATTGTGCTCAATAGTAACCTCTTTCAAGGCAGCAGTTGCAATTGGAGTTCCAAGAATCAAAGCTTTTCTTTTATCTAATTTCCTCAATGCTGCACCTGCTGCGCTTCCATCACCTTCATCTATTAATGCAGCTCCATTGCTAGGCAAGATGACCCATTGAACAGAAGTATAGTCTTGATTTCCATGTTGAATTGTATGCTCATTACTTACCTCAGCTTTTTTGCTTTTTCCTAAACTCTTTGTATATGTGTGTTTCATGTTTGTATGTATAATTCTTCTGAAACTCTCAATATTTAATTGTACAAGAATGCTCTCCATGTCCTATGTGCCAACCAAAATTTATAGAGATAAAGTTAAGGGTATAAAGTGTTAGTAATACCATCCGCAACGGAAGCGATTTAAGGATCTAGATCTATAAATTACACGTAATAAAATAACTAGATCTACATCTACAAGGGGGTTGTAGAACATACCTCTTGGATCTCAAAATCCAAGTTGAAAAACCGCAATAGAAAGAACGAAGTGAAGAGCACCACGATCTTCCGTACGTGTGATCCAAGCAACTCCCGGTGGAAGGATATTCTCGTCTCGAATACTTCAGATATGCTACCCGGAAAAATCTCCAAGATTTTCCTCTATTCTCCCCTTGGCCAAAAAAATATTTCTTCTCCTCTCTAAGAGGTAGAAGTCGAAATTGTTGTGTGTTGTAAGGCTTGGGAGAACCCTCTTTATATAGGAGAGTAAAACTTAACCTCCAAGGATTTTATTTTGCAAATAAAATAAATCCATTAAAAAAAATAATCACATAATATTCTAGAACAAATCTAGAATAATATTTATCTTTATTTCTTTCCATAAATATTTATCCAATAAATATTTTATGCACATGTCATATTAATACACAAGAAAATAATTTCTTGTTCCATAAAATGAGCATGGGGCGAAAATTATACTCATTGACCTAGTCAATATTAATTTTGCCATTACACAATAATTGGCCCAAGATTATGGAAAATGTCTTTTCCACATATTTAATTATTTAGCCCAACTAATTTAATAGTCCACTAAACAATTAATTCACATATCGTTTTAATGAAGTCCAACAAGAACTAAATTAATATTATTAGGATTCGACGTCCGAGAATAGCTATGCTATATTAGAGGCACGTCGGGGACAATGGACTAATAATCAGTGGCTCGATAAATCAAATAAATAATTATCTTACTTAACATAATAATTATATTTGATAAATCAATCACAGAATATGCCACCATAATCCGGTGATCGCACTCCTCCGATTATAAGATTATATTTATCTCCTCACGAGAATAATAATAAGCGTCCATTGATATAATCATTACATATGGATTAATCCTCCATAGATCTGTTTCATTCTAAATCGGGAAGTTACCGTTAACCCTTTTTAGAACCTCTTATCCTTATTTACCATTAACCCCTAGTGATCAATTAATTCATACACCTCCTTTGGTAGCTAATCGATTGTAATATGAACTCGCGCGATCGATCGGTTTCTAGTATTAACAAATAAGAGAATCGTCTATCTACTTCCATAAATGGAAGGAATGGATTCCGTATCGTGATAACACGGACTACTCACTCAATCCAAATTACAATGCCAAGATGAGGTAATTCGGACCACAGACTCGGTGTAATCCTTAACCGTCAAGTCAAACCTCATACCGATTCAAGCGGTTGATCGTGATCACCTTAGGATTAAGATATATCCATAAATATGATCATCCATTGATTCGATAAGACTTCTCGATTACGGAATTATATCGTGAACTCTAATCAAATCGGTCCAAATTTCTATATGATATATCTATCATATATAAATGCCCCACTAGGTTCTCTTAACCGAAAGTCCGGATAAGACAATCACACCTATTGTGTTCTGGGCGCATTAATAGCACGTTAAAGAAGAGACCCGATACTCTCGATTAACTTCACTACGGGATAATTGTATTTTAAGTACATCTTCACTAACACAATCCTCCCGTGTATATCCCATACACTGAGTTAAGTGATTACATAAACGATATACTTTTGGGTTTTTTGTAGTGTAAATACTATTGTCACATCGGTGAATATGAGAATGATAAATATGAATAATAATATCATTTCATTTATTAAATAAAACAATTACAAAATTGTCTTTCGGGCATCACACCTAACAATCTCCCACTTGCACGAAAGCATGTGATTAATTGTTTTAGAGCACACCCTATTATTTAAAATACAACAAACTACATCTCCCACTTGGTCTAAAGCAATGGAGACTCATCCCGTATTCTAGTACCCACTAAGCATATCATAACCATTTCAGATTCCAAAGTACACTCCGAGTATGCCGTCGTTGGATAGGTCAGTGACTCGGGGAGCACCTACATCTAAATGTCAAGGGTCTTAATAATTAGTCAGGTTGTCGGCTCAAGACGATCCGTAGAATCGAAACGTAACCGGTCCATCAAATCACGTGGTACTTTCCTAATATGCTTTTGACCTCTAGTGATTTCGAAGATCCTTATAAGCTACCCGTTCATCGTTTGCACAATGATGTGGTATCGGCTTCCAAATCTAGAATTACTCCCAGATATGAAAAGGAAATCCTTAAGCTATATCGCCTCTCTAGCTACTATAAAAGCTGCTAATCACCCAACTAGTTAAAGTCGAGTTGGCGTTGCTGGATTCCTCCAGGCAATAGTTTCAACACAAGAGTAAACGCTGAGTCTGAGATCGACTTAACGATCATCCTTAATCTGACTTAAAGTCAAAATCAGTGTATCACACATATCCAAGTTCACACATGAATATGTCCGCATATTATTCCTCGTTCTCTCAAGATACTAAAGGACACACTAAACTTGCTTTGTTAACCGCCGAATCTAAGATTCGATCAAAGTTGACGTTCAATAACCTGGCCATCTCTTACTAGAAAGAGAATCTATCCCATTTCTCTTGATCCGAGGATTTAGAGAGTCATTCCTGAGGCATAGGGTAGAACTTCCTCGTTGAATGTTGCATACACAGATGCATCATCTTAACCAATAAGATGGATGGGAAACCAGTGACTGATTCTAATGAATTCGACCGAGTCAAACTCTTGAGAATGTTGTCCAAATCTCTCACATTGCGAGAGAATTGTGGCATTGTCGGTCGACTTGAGATAACACACCCATGTTGATTCCAAGCCAGTGCGGTGTTATCCTTCACAAACACTAATATATGTATATATTCACTACTATACTAAAATTGATATCCAGTCTACAAAAGACTTATCAATATTACGGTCAAATCCACATATTGTAGAAATATATGACTTCCAATGACCGAGAGGTTTGCTTTTTATCCACAAAGGACATAAGCCTTGGCGGTCATCCTGTCATAAGTTCATAAGGCAATACCTTTACATTTGAATGAATCCAGACTCCGTTTGTTTGGCAAGAAAATCTCGAGGAATCACCCCTATTTTCTGCTTTTGAACGAAATCATGCAATACTACGTGGTAAGAGAGTCCAAGGTCTGATTAACTCTCTACTTCTTAGGGAATTACCCCTAGACCACTCAAGCTTTTCACTGAAAGATAAACTTTCCTATTCATTATACTCTTTTCCGTGTAGATCCAATCACTCCCACTGGGCCTGAGACGCTCAGGTGGTTCTACAAGAGCATGAACAAAATTGGAGTACCAAACTCCATTCACAGGGTTATGGCTATTAAACCAACCTCTATTATCAGAATCCTATACTGCTCACAAAAGAGCCATAGGTCATCAATCGATCCTCAGACTACAAAGTCCGCAGAACCCGTAATGGGTAATGGATAAACCATACTCCCACTACATTCTGGGTGGATCGAAATTCTGATATAGTTTAGAAGTATTTAGTGTTGTCACCAACAACCGATGTTGGATGTGGTCTGATTTTAATCAGTTAGTAACTACCTTGAGTAAACGTACTTCAAGGTTCAAGGTTTTGCTGTTCATGGATTCTATCAGAAAGGATGCAACAGTATAACTGTCCCTTCCCGATTTCAAGAATCCGGTATCTAACCTTTTTCTGATACCACTGTTAGTAATACCATCCGCAACGGAAGCGATTTAAGGATCTAGATCTATAAATTACACGTAATAAAATAACTAGATCTACATTTACAAGGGGGTTGTAGAACATACCTCTTGGATCTCAAAATCCAAGTTGAAGAACCGCAATAGAAAGAACGAAGTGAAGAGCACCACGATCTTCCGCACGTGTGATCCAAGCAACTCCCGGTGGAAGGAAATTCTCGTCTCGAATCCTTCAGATATGCTACCCGGAAAAATCTCCAAGATTTTCCTCTATTCTCCCCTTGGCCAAAAAAATATTTCTTCTCCTCTCTAAGAGGTAGAAGTCGAAATTGTTGTGTGTTGTAAGGCTTGGGAGAACTCTCATTATATATGAGAGTAAAACTTTACCTCCAAGGATTTTATTTTGCAAATAAAATAAATCCATTAAATAAAAATAATCACATAATATTCTAGAACAAATCTAGATTAATATTTATCTTTATTTCTTTCCATAAATATTTATCCAATAAATATTTTATGCAAATGTCTTATTAATACACAAGAAAATAATTTCTTGTTCCATAAAAAGAGCATGGGGCGAAAATTATACTCATTGACCTAGTCAATATTAATTTTGCTATTACACAATAATTGGCCCAAGATTATGGAAAATGTCTTTTCCACATATTTAATTATTTAGCCCAACTAATTTAATAGTCCACTAAACAATTAATTCACATATCGTTTTAATGAAGTCCAACAAGAACTAAATTAATATTATTAGGATTCGACGTCCGAGAATAGCTATGCTATATTAGGAGGCACGTCGGGGACCATGGACTAATAATCGGTGGCTCCGATAAATCAAATAAATAATTATCTTACGAACATAATAATTATATTCGATAAATCAATCACAGAATATGCCACCATAATCCCGTGTGACTCCTCCGATTATAAGATTATATTTATCTCTTCACGAGAATAATAATAAAGCGTCCATTGATATAATCATTACATATGGATTAATCCTCCATAGATTTATTCATTCTAAATCGGGAAGTTACCGTTAACCCTTTTAGAACCTCTTATCCTTATTTACCATTAACCCCTAGTGATCAATTAATTCATACACCTCATTTGGTAGCTAATCGGTGTAATATGAACTCGCGCGATCGATCGTTTCAAGTATTAACAAATATGGGAAGCGTCTATCTACTTCCATAAATTGAAGGAATGGATTCCGTATACGTGATAACACGGACTACTCACTCAATCGATTACAATGCCAAGATGGGGTAATTCGGACCACGCAGACTCGGTGTAATCCTTAACCGTCAAGTCAAACCTCATATTGATTCAAGCGGTTGGTCGTGATCACCTCGAGATTAAGATATATCCATAAATATGATCATCCATTGATTCGATAAGACTTCTCGATTACGGAATTATATCGTGAACTCTAATCAAATCGGTCCAGCCCTATATGATATATATATCATATATAAATGGCCCACTAGGTTCTCTTAACCGAAAGTCCGGATAAGACAATCACACCTATTGTGTTCTGGGCGCATTAATAGCACGTTAAAGGAGAGACCCGATACTCTCGATTAACTTCACTACGGGATAATTGTATTTAAGTACATCTTCACTAACTCAATCCTCCCGTGTATATCCCATACACTGAGTTAAGTGATTACATAAACGATATACTTTAGGGTTTTTTGTAGTGTAAATACTATTGTCACATCGGTGAATATGAGAATGATAAATATGAATAATAATATCATTTCATTTATTAAATAAAACAATTACAAAATTGTCTTTCAGGCATCACACCTAACATAAAGGTCTAATTATGTGATACATGTGTATGTCTAAGATAAGTGACACTTGTCATTGTATTAGTGGTTGTACTAGATTTTGTTATCTAGATTATTGTAAAATGAAATACTTGGTCCGGAGGGGAAGTTAGTTGGTTGGATGAATAAAAAAATCTTCTTCTTCTTCCTGTGAGCTTGAACTCCATCTATGGAGATATTTGTTGATTTGGCTTAATTCAAACTTGGTATCAGAGAATTAGACCTGCATCATGAGTACTGGGACCTCAACTCTTCCGTCATCGGCACCACCAAACTCTAGAGAGAACCATGGAAGCACAGGACAGGAAACCACCATTGTGGTGTAAGCAAATGAAAACTCCACTCCAATTCAAGCGACTGTCAGCTCCATCGTTGCTACAACATATCTTGGTGCTTTTTCTCATTATCAAATGGCTTTTGGGTCAATTCCATACCCAGGTTTAATGTTTCCCTCTTCTAGTATGCTTAGAGCTCCACCCCTTACTCAGATATCAGGTACTATTATACCACCTACCATACCTGCTACTCCGTCATTTCTCCGGTCACCATCTCCGAGTGCACTGAGTCACACTGGATCACCTTTTCAAGAACATATGAATCAGACCTGCACAGTGAAACTCACCAGAGATAATTACTTGTTGTGGAAATACACAATTTTGCCTATAGTTAGAGGTCATAAACTGGATGGTTTCTTGTTTGGTACCACACATAGACCTTTAATCACAAGTCTGTTGCCTGGTGTTTCAAATCTTGCTACGGATGAATAGGATACTGTGGATCAATTGCTGATGGGATGGCTTCTAAGTTCTATGACAGAATTGGCTCTTGTGGAAGTAATGGGATGTAGCACATCCCATGAGATCTGGACCACTCTAGAGACACTTTTTAGCAGTCAATCTGAAGCAAGAATGTTGGAGTTTAAGAGCTCTCTTACCAAATCTAAAAAAGGTAGTAAAACCATGAGTGATTACTTGGCTCAAATGAAGTCTTATAGTGACAGTTTGGCTGCTGCTGGTTATCCAGTATCTAAATCAAAACTGATACTTGCCACACAGGGAGGTCTGGACAAAGATTAAGAAGTTGTGATTGTTAACATCACCTCTAGGATTGGATCACTTACCTGGCCTGAAGTGAACTGATACTTGCCACACTGAGAGGTCTGGACAAATATTATGAAGCTGTGATTGTTAACATCACCTCTAAGATTGGATCACTTACCCGGCCTAAAGTGCAATCTCAGTTGTTGACACATGAAAGACTTTGGCAAGATTTAACTCTACTGTTAACCTAACAACTGGATCTATGGTTGGACAATCTAATCCCACAGCTCATATGCTGCTTATGGTTCTGGGAATTCATTCACTGGAAAACCACAGAATAAGAACAACAACAATTCACCTCTAGGCAATAATAGAGGCAGAGGGGGTTACAGAGTTGGAAGAAATAGAGGTGGTAGAGGTGGTGGCAGGTCTGGACCAAGGATGACATGCCAGTTGTGTGGTAAAAATGGGCACACGGTTGTTGACTGTTGGCATAGATTTGAGCATGATTTTCAGGGGCCAACTGCAAACACACATAACAGTGGAGGAAAGCAAAATTCAGCATTCATTGCCACTCCAAGCACTATCTCAGATCACTCTTGGTACTTGGATAGTGGTGACACACTGACAGTAGGCAATGGTGAGAAATTACCAGTAGCACACATTGGTCACTCATTTCTTCACACACCACAGGTTTCCCTACACATACACAATATCCTTCATGTCCCACTGATCACAAGAAATCTTCTTATTATTTCACAGCTCATTGCTGATAATCCTGTATATATAGAATTTGGTGGTCTGTTTTGTTTTGTCAAGGACAAACTTACAGGGACAATGCTTTTCATGGGTCAACTTTAGGATGGCCTTCACAAGATTTATCAACTTGAAGCTGTCAAGCAGAACTCCCCACACTCCAAAAATTGTTCTGCCTGTTTTTATGTTTCAAAAAACTCAATCTCTTGTAATAAGTCTGATTTTAACCCTGATGTGTGGCATAGAAGACTTGGTCATCCCTCTAATCATGTTTTAACTACTATTTTGAATTGTTGCAATGTCAAAACTGTTGGTACTTTATCCTTTTATGAGTCTTGCCAGTTTGGTAAAGCACATAAATTATTTCATCCCTTGTCTGATTCTTATGCCATTGCTCCCTTTGATCTTATTCACACAGATTTATGGGGTCCTGCACCCATAAAAATATTTAGAAGGTTACACTTATTATGTGCATTTTATAGATGATCACACCAGGCACACTTGGATATACCCACTGAAATCCAAGTCTAAGACCTTTACTGTTTTTCCAAAGTTTAAGACTCTGGTTGAAACACAGTTTTCTGTCATGATCAAGTGTTTACAGTCTGATTGGGGAGGTGAGTATAGATCCTTTCAGGAATATCTCACAACAGAAGGCATTCTTTTTAGGCATTCTTGTCCCTATGATCATGCTCAACATGGTAGGGCAGAGAGGAAGCACATACACATTGTGGAGACTGCCCTTACCCTTCTTGCTCAAGCGAGCCTGCCCTTAAGGTACTGGTGGCATAGTTTTCAAGCCTCAGTTACCCTCATTAATACCCTCCCCACCCCTATTCTTAAGAACAAATCTCCAGTGGAATGTCTTTTCCACGCTCAACCTAATTATAAATCCTTTTGAGTGTTTGGTTGTGCTGTGTATCCTCACATTCGACCTTTCCACACCACCAAGTTCCAATTTCACACCAAAAGATGTGTTAACTTAGGTCTTAGTGCTTGTCACAAGGGTTTTAAGTGCCTTGATGACATAGGGAGAATCTATATCTCCAATAATGTCATTTTTGATGAAACACACTTCCATTTTTCTCAGGGTTTGACTCAAGGACCTTCCACACAAATTCTCACTGACTATTCTTCCTTTTCCATTGTTCCAACACCCTCATCCACTCAGCCAGATGGGGAGAAATGCATCCTGAGTAGATTCACTGGTGAAGGTATTGCTGTAAGTCCTACAAATCAAGTAACACATATTTTCAATACTCTCATGTCTGATGATGTAACTCGTGAACATAGTCCTACATCCCCTGGTTCATTTAATAATCCCACTGGTTCACCACATAGCTCACCACAAACATCACAATCTGCCACTCAGTCACCACACCACTACACTTCAAGATATCACACTAATGATCAACCACAAAGTTCTTCTTCAGTTTCTGTCACACAACCCTTAAATCCTGTCAATTCCCAAACCTCACAAATTGTTCAGACCAAGCAGCACCATATGCAAACTAGGTCTAAAAGTGGCATTTTTAAACCCTAAAGTTTATTCTGTTGCTATTGACAATGCTCATTCTTTTCCTACTGAACCAACAAGTGTGTCACAAGCATTACAGTCAGAGGATTTGAAGGATGCAATGTCAGCAGAATACAAAGCCATGATGCATAACAAGACTTGGGAATTGGTTAGGCTGCCCCCAAGAAAGAGTACAGTTGGAAATAGATGGATATTCAATCTGAAACTGAGACCAAATGGAACTGTCCTGAAGCATAAGGCAAGACTGGTAGCGAAAGGGTATAGACATAATTATGGTATAGACTTCACAGAAACCTTTAGTCCTGTGGCAAAGTCAACAACAATCAGAATAATTCTAACTCTGGCAGTGTCTATGGGTTGGCCAGTGAATCAGATAGACATTAATAATGCCTTTTTAAATGGTCCTTTACAGGAATCAGTTTATATGGAGCCGTCTGAAAGGATTTGTGGATAAGGATAGACCTGGTTATGTGTGAAAGCTGTTGGAATAGTGTCCTAAACTCAATCGGGTTGGACCGGATCCGACCGGGTCGGATCATTTCTACTATTTCTTTATGTTTATGCATTTATTAAATGGCTTTTATGTTGTCATATATATGTTCTTTTAATGAACCAATTATGAATTGTTATATGATAACATCCTTAGTATTAAACCGTGATAGAGAAACCATGATAGGCGATTATGGTTGATGAGATCTCTAATCACATTAATAAGTTTGATACTTAAATGTCTCTAGGCTGATGTACTATTAAACAGGGCATTGATAGTATGAATAGGCTAGCACGTATTAGATGTCTTCTATTTTTAGGGCAGGGATAGATCTCGTCTATCGAAGTGTAGAGACACTTGGACTGTATGTGGACGTGTATTAAAGAATGCGTACGTTAGACTGACCCACTTACACGGATAAGTGTCACACTATGTGACGATTGTGTAATTATCCTTAAGACCGGAGTCTTCATGGCATCACGGTGTGGATTTTCATTCTTTGACACTATTGAGGTTTCCCCTAGCCACGGGGCGATCATGCGGTAGTGATTGGGTGTGATACTGAAGCATGCGGAGTATACATGATTGGTCGTCCGGGAATCGCGTATCCTATGATTGAGATTGAATATCCGAAATGGACTTCTTATAAGGAATGTCTTACTCTCATGAATCTTTGCAAAGTGGAAGTAAATGAGTTACTTCGAGAGAGCTTGATATCCAGATTATAAGATACGGTCGTTGATGTTTTGACACTCGACTAACGACCGTATGGATATTATTTCAGCGATAGGATTGTAAGTTACACGGTAACTGTTTCACATGAAAGGTAGTAGTCATTGCAGTTGACTCTTCCGATGATTGGGGTCCACGGTGTGTTGCTAGACGCTATCCCGTAATCGTTAGGCATGAAGGGCATTTTCATAATTTGCACTTTGTGTCTACGGCCAACATATTCGGAAGCCTATCAGGTCACACACATATGAACATCTAGCCGGATTAAAATGTGGTTATAGTTGATGACCAAATAAGGAAAGTTTATCTCGTACTATAAAGGTTATAGTGGTAATTAATATGGTGGTTTTTATTTATTATGAATAAATTAAATACAAGATATTAATAGTATTATATTAATTAAAGAATATTCCGGATGCCAATTTATTGGCTAAGGTGGCGCAATTTGTGTGTGTATAAGATAAACTTGGATTGTGCAATTTAATTAATGGTATTGCCATATATTAATATTAGATACTAATATATATATATATATATATATATATATATATATATATATATATATATATATATATATGCTAGCATGCGTGTGTTGTACATATATATAAGATATACATGTTCACACTTGTAATGGCTATATATTTATATAGATTTATTTGTGTAATATTTATGTGATATATATACACATGTGTAAATTGATTTATTGTAATATAATAAAGATAGTCAATATTAGATATTGACAATATCGTGGAAATATTCAATATAAGATATTGACAATATCCTAGTTTTATTTAATATAAGATATTATAATAAATGAGATAAATCAATCAATTATATTTTCCTTATTTTATTGGGAAAAGGTTTTCTTCTCCTCCACACCTAGATGGGGCGCCCCTCTCACTATAAATAAGAGGTGAGTGTCAAGCTCTTTTGTACATCACAATTCCAAGAACTAATAGTTCTTGTATAAAATAGAGAGCATCCTATAGAGAGTTGGAGAGGGGGGAAAAAGGCCGGTCTAGCAACCAGAGTTTTCCAATAGCAATCCATGATGGGATTCCGGCGGGCTGTTCGTGTGGACTAGCGGTAGAGGCCGAACACTTGGGTGGTTCTATGTAGAACTACTCTCCTTAGACGGTCAAAGCGTCGATCTTTCAGATCATGCAAGGTAACACCGTCTATTACTTATTTGTTTATTGCTTAAACGAAGTCGATCCTGGTTAAAAGGAAATAAAATTTTAAATTCCACTGCGTTCCCGCGTAGATTTCCTAACACAAGCTGCACAAGGCCTTGTATGGTCTGAAACAGGCACCTAGGGCATGGTTTGATGCCTTTAAGTCGCATATGGTCAGCTGGGGTTTTACACAATCTGTGTCAGACAATTCCTTGTTTATGTTGCATCTGGATGATAAAGTGTTGTTTGTCATGGAGTATGTGGATGATATACTGCTAACATGCAACTCTCCCTCCTTGATTCAAAAGTTTATCAAGCAACTGGACTCAAAGTTCTCTCTTAAGGATCTAGGTCCTGTTTCACACTTTCTAGGAATGTAAGTTGTAAGAGATCGGTCAGGATTGTACTTAACACAATCCTATTATGCCTCACAACTTTTCACGAGGTTGAACATGGAACATCTTAAACCCTGTCCCACACCAATGGTGGCTGGAAAGCAATTGAGTCCTAATCAGGGAGAACAATTGTCCAACCTTTTTGAAGTAGCACCCGAAAGACAATTTATGTAATTGTTTTTAGAATTAATAAATGACAGATTTATTTTCATCTTATTACTTGCTTCGTGCTTGTAAGTAATAAACTACTGAAAACCCCAAGTCGTATCAAATGTAGCCATATAACTTAGTGTGTGTCACACACGAGGATTAAGTTTATGGTGATACACTTGAACTGTTAGTCCGTGGTGAACTTAATCAAAGTATGGGGTCTATTGATTAAACCACCATTAATACGCCCAGAACACTTTATGGTGTGACCGTCCTATCCGGACCGTCAACATTTCTAAGTGGGGCATTTATATATGATGAGAGTCATATAGGACTGGACCGATTTAATCTGCGTTTCTCATATAATTCCGTGATTGAGAAATCTTATTAAATCACAAGATGATCATATATGGATTAATCTTAATCCTGAAGTGATTACAGACTCCTACTTGTTCCAGGATAGGGTTTGATGTGTTCATTAAGGATCGCTAAGAGGTGCAGTCCGAATCACTTTCACGTTGGCACTATTCTGGAATGAGTGAGAAATGTGTATTTCACAGATATGAAATCCATTCCTTCCTGCGGGAAGTATAATGACAATCCCTTTATTTGTTAATCCTAGAAACTGATCGATCCATGGAGTTCGTATTGGTTATGAACTAATTGATCACTAGTGGGTTAATGGTAAATAAGGACAAGACGTGTTGAAGAAGGTTTACGGAAATAATCCTACTTTAGTACGGATAGTCTATGGAGGGTTATTTTATATGAAATGATTATATCAATGGACACTTATCGACTCGACTCGACGTTTTGAGAATAAGTTATATCTATAATCGATAGAGTTCAGTTTCGAATTTATGGTGGCGTAATTCCGGAATTAATGAATTAAGTAGAAATATTATGTTCGATGAATATTTTATTTAATTTATTGTAGCTACTGGTTATAGGTCCATGGTCCCCGGGTTGGCTCCTAACACGCGAGTGTTTTCTCGTTTTATGGAACCTCGAGAATAAATTAAATAGTTGGTCTATTTAATGAATATGCAATATTATTTATTTGGTAAATAATATGTAAAATAGAAAAGACATTTTCTATTAAATAATGGCTTAAAAGTGGCGCCCCTTTATATGATAAATTAGGAAAAGAAATTTTTCTAGATTATGTCACATGTGTAATTAATTAATTATCTATTTGTTGGATAATTAATAGAAAAATAAGAGATTGTTTTTTTGGGAATTATCTCTTATCTTTTCGCAAATATATTTTCCTTGTGGGAATATGTAATTGTATTGTGAAAAGGATAACTCTCTCTTCACTAATTATTTTCCTATATAAAGAGAGTTCCTCCCAACACAAGAACAACTACAATTTGCGCCAGAAAATAAATAAAAAGGAAGAAAAATTAGTTTCTTGCCTTACTATAAGTTTGAATTAAGCTAAATCAACAAATATCTCCATAGATGGAGTTCAAGCTCACAGGAGGAAGAAGAAGATTTTTTTTTTCATCCAACCAACTAACTTCCCCTCCGGACCAGTATTTCATTTTACAATAATCTAGATAACATAATCTAGTACAACCAATAATACAATGACAAATGTCACTTATCTTAGACATACACATGTATCACATAATACAATGACCTTTCTTGTGCATATTCGAGGAGGTTCTACGGCGAGGATCGACGTCCACCAGTCGTCGCTAGGAGATACAATTCGGAAGGTTGTGGCTTCTCAATATGTCGATTTACTATTCCTCTTGAATAAGATAAATCTTCAACTTTCTTATAGTCGTATTAATTATTTATGTGAATCGAATCGTGGTATTATCGCATGCGAATTTATTTTTAGCTTCCAATGTGCATGATCGAGTGTCTCGATCGGTGCTGTGAATCAGATCTGACGATCCAATTATGGATCGGATCCGGATTCGGGTTTCTGTATATCTAGCATGTGATATCAGAGACAGGTTAAAGCAATTTTGCGATCTTGATTGCATAATTAATTAATAAGGAGTGGAATTGAATAAAAATTGCATCTTTTATATGTTCAAAATATATATATGCGTGGTTGAATGATTTTGTTGACGAGATGGATTGGGGTTGGTACTTGTTTACCGTTATATCTATTGTAAACCCATATTTTTCTCGGGTATAGGAATTTATGTAATTTATTTTGTTGTAATTTAATTTCCTAGTAGCTAGAAAAATTAGAGTTACAAAGGCCCTGGTGTATTAATTAAATGTCGAAGAACATCATACAAATTGATGAAGTGATGCGGTGGTAGAGACACGAAATTTGCAAATCAAATACGAGAGTTCGAACACCATGGACGTGACATTTTTTATGAAGTTTTTTTTTCCAGAAAATTGTTTTGTCAAAGAAAAAGGTTGTAGTTGAAGAGAATCGAACCCATGACCTGCAGGAAGGAAGAATAGCGTCCTGACCAACTCGGTTGGAGCACTTTTGTTGAGAAAACGGTGCAGAAAATTAATAACCTGGGCGGCGGCTGCTGAGCATTAGATATTGGAAAATCCTTTAAAAGTCGGGTTTATCTATTTAATTGTTTTAGGGTTATAGATTAGGTACGGGGTACCAACGGTCCATCTCAGTGGTTTACTTTTACGCATTTATTTTCATGTTTGATAATTTATGAGAGATAACCATGCCATGACATTCATCATATTCATGAATTTCACTCATAGTATATGCATACATGTAGAAAATTAATCGTGATATCAATTAGGCATGTATGATACGTAATTAATTTGGATTAATTTAGGTAATTAAATTAATTAAAACGAACGGAATTTTATCGTGATATAAAATTCACATGATAAAATAAAATTTACTCGGTAAATTTAATTTTGGGATCTAAAAATCATTCGTGGATTTTAATTATGTAGTGACTACATAAAAGAATTTTAATAATTGAAAATTTGGAAAATCCGGCAAAGTTGGACACCAACTGAGCAAAAAGGTTCGAAAATTGGTTCGGGCGGTCAACAGGGCTTCAGCTCAACTCAACTTGTCCGTCCAAGTGCGGGGTTAGCCACGGGGGTCTGGCAAGGTCAAGCTATCCGGCGAGCTGAGGCTCAATGGGGCAACCTTAGCCCGATTTTCAACCCAGCACCCGCACACGTGCGACGTTAGCGTCGGGGGTCCGGCAAGGTCAAGCTATCCGGCGAGTTTCGGCTCAATGGGGCAGCCTTAGCCCGATTCATCCAGCAGTCGTATATGAACCAACGAAGAGGACGGGACGGCTTAGCCAATCCCGACACCGTTCGCTGAACTCGGTTAAAGCTCAGCCAGGGTTTAATACCGATAAGTTGGTGATTGCTTTTCAAGATTTATTGTTTTCAAATTATTGAGATAAAATTCTACGATCCTAAAAATTTATCATGACGATATTAGGACTATAAAATTCTTTTAGTGAATTTTAATTGTGTAGTGACTACACAAGAGATTTTCTAAATAATCGATAAATTGGAAAATCATGGATATAGTGTCACTAGTTATACGGTATTTGGAACCAATAAACTAGTGGGAGCTTTAAATTTGTGATTTATTGTTTTTTGATTTGGTGAGAAATTCATAAGTCCTAATATATTAGGATTATAAAATTCTTGGAGAATTTTAAATGTGTAGTGTCTACACAAGGAATTTTAATAAATCCATAAAATTGGAAAATCGTGAATATGGTGACATTAGTTAGACGGTATTTGGAACCGATAAACTAGTGGGAGGATTAAATTAAATATTCATGATCTATTGTTTTTTGCATTGTTAGAAAATTCTAAAATCCTAATAAGACAACCTATTTTTCAAAATAATGAGTGGGAGCGGGGAAGGTGACAACCGACCCCTCGGCCTCTACTGTTGACACAAGCAGGTGAGAGAATGGTGACACCTCATGCCGCTTTGATTTCGGCCCTCTGAGGGTGGCTTTCACCGCTATCAAAATTCAAGGCTTGGTCTCCGAAAGGATAGGATTTTGGGTACTCGTCGAGTCACTGACCGACCCTGAGGCGGCATACTCGGGGCGTACTTTGAGATCTGAAATAGTAGGTAACACTCTGAAGGATATTTTAGGAAATATCTTGGCTGAAAAAGGAAGGTAATCAGCAATTAAATAGAGATGTCTGATTCTCAGTTAGTTGTTGAGAGAGATTGTCTCAATTTAATCGTCACATCTTTGACCTACCTTGAGGCGGCACTGTAGGTGTGAGATTAAATCCTTGGAATGGTAGGATAAACTGCATGCATGACATCATGTTTAGAATTCCTAAAATTTATTATTTGTTGTGGTGTATGATTTGATTTATAATTCTGTCATAATTTCTTTTGCAACTACAAATCATCTCAAGGTATCTAAACTGCTAAACACGATAAATTGACTAATGATGACTTTGTAAAAGTGGAAAAGTAACAAGAAGTTGAACTCAATAATCGAAAATGAAAATTAATTTTTCGGAAGAGGATGTTCCTCTCAAGCCTTCAAAATTAAGTGACATTGATAAGATTGTCATTGCTTCCACTTGTGTTGAACGAGAGACAAAACAAAATTAGTTCAAAGATGACGAGAATGATTTGATATCAATCTCACTAGGCATCCCACAGTTCACGAGTATGCCTACTCAAATGAACTGCTAATTTCACGGCCATTTCCTTTAAAGAAAGCCAAGAATGGGAAGGTAAATGTCTACAAGTGTAATTCATCTAAACTAAATAAGTTAAAGGCTAAACCAAAATATTAATAAAAGAAAATAAAGGATAAGGAAAAGTGATTTCGGATCACTAACCTATGAATCCTTAAAGACTTTCTTAACCGGGATTATGACCCGGAAGCTAAGTTCTTTGGTAAGAACAAGATAGCTAGGCATTAATGATTAAAGAGTAGACAACGGGCAGTTATTTAAGCTGAGATAGTGGGAGTGATATAAGGAAAGAAATCTCGGATTTTAATCCTTGAAATATAATTTCTATTTTCAGATTCGTTGGAACAAATGGATTCACTTTCACTTCGATAATATACTTACCTTAAAGAAAGTGAATATGACATTTGTCTACGATTCTGATACTCGGACTTTTGTCTGATAAAGTCAAAACCACAAAGTAATGCTGAAAAGGTATTTGTAACACATCATAAACTATTAAGACAAATGGTTTCCGTATTTAGACAAACGATTCTTCAGCATCTATTAATTAGTGCATATATTCTAAAGAGAAGATCTGAAGACTGGCTAAGGGTGATTCCTAACTCCCAGTCAAAGAACACTATCTCAAAGGAAAAATGATTAATTAAGCTTTCAATTAGGAAAGGTTAATAGAGCTAAAGAAGTATCATAGCTTGTTCATATTGACCTTCGGGATCTTATGAAGGATACAAGCTAGTGGGAGCTTTCGAGTAATAGACCTTCTTTGTCTAATTACTACTCGAAATGCCGATTAGTTTATCTAAATATTTGGAGGAATCTCTGATATTACCAGAGGGATGAGTATTCCATGCTCAGATATAGGCTATGGCATGGTTTTGGCACTGATGCTAGGCCTACCTCCGAGTGAAATGATTTCGATGAAAGGATAAACCATAGATTGTCTTGTATAGTTATTGATATGCTACAATACACTGCTTAACTCAATTAAGATATTGGTTGCAAAATGACGGTTTACATTATTATGTAATACCGAGAAGTCTACCTAGAAGATGCTTATGAATTTATGGATAAGGAGTGAACTACGTTTACTCCACTTTCGTAAATAGAGGCGTTTAGCACTTGGTGCTTGAAGTTAGGACTGGAGATTTTGCATACACGTTCAGATGGTGATTGTTCGTGAAATATCTTAATGCAATGAGTAAAGGCTGGTTATAATATTCTTAAGATTGGATAGTGCCGATTACACTGTTACATCCTATCTAAAGGAAGGTTTAGATAACAACCTTGGACCTTGAAGTAAAGATACTCAAGGAGTTACTATCTGATTTAATCAGACCACATCCAACATTGGTTGTTGGGGGTTACGATGATAAATACTACTGAACCAGATCAGAATATCAATACACCATAAAGTAGTGAGAGTATGGTTTAACCATTGACCCGCTGTGATTATATAGAATTTACAGCCTGCTGGGGTTATTGATAACCTATGGTCCTCTGGAAGGACTGTATAGGATTCTGATAAATAGAGTTTTGGTACTCCAGTTTTGTAAATGGAGTTTTGGTACTCCAGTTTTGTTCACACTCTTGTAGAACCACCTGAGTGTCTTAAGCCCAGTGGGAGAAATTGGATCTACATGAAAAGAGTCGAATGAATAAGAAAGTTTAACTTTCAAAGCAAAGCCAAGTGGTCTAGGGGTAATTCCCTGAGACGAAGAGAGTTAACCAGGGGTGATGCCCTAAAACTCTCTCACCATTCCGCCTTGCTTGACTCCCTGGAAAGCAGAAAGACTAACATGGGTAATGCCCTGAAACTTTCTTGCCGTACAAAGGAGCTTAAATTCATTCGGAACAAAAGGGTTTTACCTTAAAGCCAATGGTAGACTAACTGCCTATGCTTAAATCCATTGGTGGATTAAAGTAAACCTCTAGGTCATTAAAATCCACATTTATGAAATGTGTGAGCTTGACCAAAAGTATTGATGAGTCTTTTGTAGACTGGAGAATCAATATTGGTAAAGTAGTTGACGTTAGTGTTTATAAAGGATAACACAGCACAGTTGAGAACAACATGAGTGTGTTATCTGAAATCAAGAACTGATGAGCCAAAGCTTCTCTGAATCGGAGTAGTGGACTATATTCTCAGAAATCGATTCGGTTGAGTTCATGAGAACAAGTTGTGGCAGTGTCCGATCCATATTATTGGTTAAGATGTTGATGCATTTTTTTGCATGCTAGATTCAACGAGAGGTTTCCTACCCAACCCCTCACGGAATAATTCTCTAAATCTTCAGATATAGAGAAAATTGGATAAATTCTCTTTTGGATAGAGAAAGTCAGGCTATTAAAAGTCAATAACAGTCGAATCTTGGATTCGGACGTTGAGCAGCAGTATAGTGCATCCTCAAGTACCTTTAGAGAATGAGGAGTTGTATGCTTGAGTATTGTTGACTACACTGTTTCTGATTTTTGTCGGATTAAGGATGATTGTGAATCGTTCTCAGGCTCAGTGTTTACTCATTGTGATGGAGCTATAGTTTGGAGCAATCCAGTACTGCCAATTTGACACTGTTAGTCGAATACATAGCAGCTTTCAGAGCAGCTAAAGAGGAAGTGTGGCTTGAGAAGTTCTTTGTTGGATCGGGAAGTAATTCTAGGTCTCGATGAGCCGATACCATTTTACTATGAAAACCGTTGAGAGGTAGCTCATGCAAAATATCTTCGCAGTCACAAGAGGTCAAATGTATATTGAGAGAGAGTACCACCTGATCAGACAGACCTTGCAGAGAGGCGAAATTTTGGTCCTAAAGATCGCCTCGAGCCGACAACCTAGCTGATCCGTTTACCAAGTCGAGTGGCATCTAGTGTCACTGATAAGTGCTTGGCGGGTATGAAATTGGGAGATATGTCTCATCTGTTTTAGAGCAAGTGGAAGAATGTTGTGGATTGAAAGAATAAGGGTGTGGTGCTCTAAAAAAAATCATTGCTTGTCTTTACGGGCATGTGGGAGATTGTTAGATATAGTGTGCCCGAAAGACAATTGTTGCTTGTCCTTACGGGCAAGTGAGAGATTGTTGGAAGTAGCGCCCGAAAGACAATTTATGTAATTGTTTTTAGAATTAATAAATGATAGATTTATTCTCATCTTATTACTTGCTTGGTGCTTGTAAGTAATACACTACTGAAAACCCCAAGTCGTATCAAATGTAGCCATATAACTTAGTGTGTGTCACACGCGAGGATTAAGTTTATGGTGATACACTGAACTGTTAGTCCGTGGTGAACTTAATCAAAGTATGGGGTCTATTGATTACACCACCATTAATGCGTCCAGAACAGTTTATAGTGTGACCGTCCTATCCGGACCATCAACATTGGTTGTCTAAGTGGGGCATTTATATATGATGAGAGTCATATAGGACTGGACCGATTTAATCTGCGTTTCTCATATAATTCCGTGATTGATAAATCTTATTAAATCACAAGATGATCATATATGGATTAACCTTAATCCTGAAGTTATTACAGACTCCTACTTGTTCCAGGATAGGGTTTGATGTGTTCGTTAAGGATCGCTAAAAGGCGCGGTCCGAATCACTTTCACGTTGGCACTATTCTGGCACTTTCATGTTGGCACCATAACCAGGCCTGATATTGCATACACAGTGAATATCTTGAGTTAGTTCATGCAAGAACCTTGTACAGAACATTGGTAGGCAATAAAAAGATTATTGAGGTTTATTCAGGGCACACTAAAGCAGGGGTTCACTTCATACCTAGTGATCATCTATCCCTTCATGGCTTCACTGATGTAAATTGGGCAGCTGATCCTCATGACAGAAAATCAATAGGGGTTATTGTGTCTATTTGGGCAATTCTCTCCTCACTTGGAGTTCTAAGAAATAGCAGGTGGTGGCTAGATCCAGTTGTGAATCTGAATATAGGGCACTATCTAACTTGGGAGCTGAGATCCAATGGATAATTCTGATTCTGAGGGAAATGAGATTCAAGTTGCCTGTTGTTCCAGTGCTGTGGTGTGACAACACAGGTGCTACTACTTTGGCCCAAAATCCAGTCTATCAGGCTAGAACTAAACAGATTGAGTTAGATGTCCACTACATTCGAAATCTAATACTTGACAAAAAGCTCAAAGTTTGCTACATCCCATCTTCAGCTCAAGTTGCTGACATCTTCACAAAGTCCTTGCCTATTTCTACTTTTTGCAACTTCAAGAACAAACTAAATGTGGTTGATCCACATTTGAGAGGGGAGATAAAGTTAAGGGTATAAAGGTCTAATTATGTGATACATGTGTATGTCTAAGATAAGTGACATTTGTCATTGTATTATTGGTTGTACTAGATTATGTTATCTAGATATTTGTAAAATGAAATACTTGGTCCGGAGGGGAAGTTAGTTGGTTGGATGAAAAAAAAATCTTCTTCTTCCTCCTGTGAGCTTGAACTCCATCTATGGAGATATTTGTTGATTTAGCTTAATTCAAACTTACAGTAAGGTGGTAAATGATTTTCTACAGTAATTGGCTGCCAAAATCCTCTTCCAGATTCATTTTGGATCCAAACCGACTCAGTAGCAGTTCAAGAAGATCAAATTCTACCAGACCCCATGCAACTCAGAGCCTACTAAGATGGTCCGTGGCAATATAAATTTTTAAAGGTTTGCTAAAAGAAGAAACCAAAGAAAAAATAAATCCTTGTGTACCAATTGGAGTGGTAGTCTAGGCAAACCTATCCAAATTGGAACAGCTGAGGGTTCCCTATCGACATGAAAATCAGGTGACCACTTTAAAATCCTCACTGATTTACCATATACATTCCAGATTGGTTTAGAGAATAAACGCACATAGTCATCCGGCAGTTCAAATTGAAGAACAACATGTTTTTTATCCATAAGACCTACTACGACATTTCCAGCAAAATTTTAAATTGAGAAAATTTTAATTACTTCCACAGTCGGCTTTCCCTGAGAAAACTTACCGATTAGAGTGTTCTCAAATCGAGCAGCAAGAGAAACTATCGTTGCCTTTGGGACAGTGATTGAAGGCTCTCCCTTTGAAGGTTTCATGGATGAAATCCGATGGAATTGAAGCGCGAAAGCTTGTGGTTGATGAATGGTCGATCCAAGTGGATTCCGGTTGAAGCACAACCATTGAAGGGGACCGTAAGCGGTTTAATTGCAGAGATCGCCATGGATAGAACAAAGTAGAGAGGATTGGGAATTTAGGGGTTTTAGCGAAGAAGATGGATTTGTATATATATATTAATATCAAATATTAATACTTAATAATATAATACTATTAATAATATCTAATATCATTATTCATAGTAAAAGAATACAAAAATATTAATTCCACTATAACACCTTATAAGAGGCATAAATAAAGCCTTATTCGGTTAACAATATAACCCCAAATTAATTCCGGCTAGTTATTCATATATGTGTGACCCGATAGGTTTCCGAATATATTGGTCATAAGTATGAAGTGTATTTACGAAATTCCTTCGCACATAACAATTGTGATTAGCGTCTAGCAACAAGCCACGACCCTTAATCATTGGAAAGAGTCAAGTGTTATCGCTGTTATAATATCCATACAATCGTAGCTCGAGTGTCCAAACATCAACGACTGTATCTTATAATCCCCATATATCCTATTTTCTAGAAATAACTCATTACTTTCTCTTTGCAAAGACTTTCGAAAATAAGACATTCCTTAGAAGAAGGTCATTTCGGATATTTACACCTACTATTAGGTAACGCAATTTCTGGACAAGCGACAAAAATCCCCATGTTTCAATATAATACCCAAGCACTACCTCACGATCACTCCGTGGCTAGGGGAAATCTCAATAATGTCAAAGCATGACAATCCACAACGTGATGTCATGAAGTCTCCGGTTTAAGGATAATTATGCAACAGTCACATAGTGTGACATTTGATAAAGTGTGTTAATTTAACGTACGCATTCTCTAATACACGTCAATGTACAATCCAGGTGAGATCGATCACTATTTTCACAAGATAGAATACATCTAATACGTGCTAGTCTAACCGTACTGATTGATGTCTCATTTAATAATACATACGACTAGAGATATTTAAGGATTAAACCATTTAACTTGAGCCCAGATCTCATCAACCATAATCACCATTACGATTTCTCTATCCCGTTTTTGATAATAGGGACGTTATTATATGTACACAATATTAAATTTGTTTGTTAAACGAACAATATGAAATAACAAAAATGTCTTTTGTTATATGTATAACATAAAAAATAGCTTTAATAACCTGGCCCGGTCGGATACGGTCCAACCCGATTAGGTTTAGGTCACTACACTAACACCTATAACCAGTAGCTCTTACAAATTGAATAAAATATTTATCGAACAAAATATTTCTACTCAACTTATTAATTCCAGATTTACGTCACCATAAATCCGAAACTAAACTCTATCGATTATAGATATGTTTTATTGTCAGTATTGTCAAGTTATTTTGTGGCCATTGATATAATCCTTATGTATAGATAAACCCTCCATAGACAACCCGATAATTAAGTAGTAAAGCTTCTATAAACCTTCTTCATTACATCTTTTCCTTATTTACCATTAATCCACTAGTGATCAATTAGTTTATAACCAATATAAACTCTGCCAATCGATCAGTTTCTTGAATTAACAAATAAGAGGAACGTCTTTCTACTTCCCGCGTGAAGGAATAGATTGCGTTTCTATGAAACACATTCCCGAATAGTGGCAACGTGAAAGTGGTTCAGACCGCACCACTTAGTAATCCTTAATGAACACATCATACCATGTCTTGAAACAGGCAAGAGTCCGTAACCACCTCAGGATTATGATTAATCCATATAAGATCATCTTGTGATTTAATAAGATTTATTAATCACGGATTATATGAGAAATGTAAATCGGTCTTATAAGTCCAACATGACTAAGTCATATATAAATGTCCCACCTTAGATAACCAAATTCGATAGTTAGACCATAAAGTGTTTTGGGCATATTAATGATGGTTTAATCAATAGACCCTGTTCGATAAAACTAGTTTTAAATTTATTTTATCGGAACACCCCAAGTATAAGGCTCGTAGTATAGGGTGTTGCCGAGTCGTCCTAAGGGAATCGAATGTTTATCGGATTAAGGGCAGTTATTATATCAAATATGTCACAATTTACTATCTAAACCTAAAGTTTATATTAATTATAAAACAGAAACGAAGAACAATGACTAAAATAAACTGAAAGCAGAAAAAAAATCAATACTGGACGAGCGTCCACTATGGGTGGACGGGCGTCCGGTAATGTGCTGGAGCAAAAATATGCAGAAAACAATAACTAAAGTTCGAAAATAACTAATCGTATAATTAACACGAACGAATTGGTTTATCAAATAGTTAAAAGAACAGTAGAACGACCGTAATCAACCACACAACAATCACACAACCATTTTATGATCGAATACGATTTTATTGGTATGATCAATCTAAAAAATCGATTAAATTCCTTTAACTCAATTCCTAGGATGTTGTTTTCTTTTCCAAGCAAAACAATCTAACATTCATCACAAGATCATCAATTTGTTCCCAAATTATATAACCCAATTAACAACAAACGATTCCTCAGGATATTATTAATTGTATCGATCGAAAGGTTCTATTTTTGAATTATATTTCCATACAAATTCAAATCAACATGCGGTTTCATCGACATTCCTATCTAACAAAACACTTAACAATAAATCCAAATACCAATCGATAAATAAAATACAATATTCGAAATCATAAATAAAGATAACCTAATAATTCATGGTTGTGGTGATGTCGATGTGGTATCCTCCAGTTGTTCTACCGCTATACGCTTAGCCATGCATCCTTGCGATGATCCAAGTCACGATTGAAGGAAGGAAACTCATAATTTTTCAGAGTTTGGTGCGGCTGCTTTTTGGGTGGAAAAATGCGGCTGCTCTCATGTGTGTATTAGGGTTGAAATAGGCGCTGTATTTATAGAACTCTGAGGCGGCTAGGGTTAGAATCGGTGGTGGACCCCCGTCCAGAGTGCAAAACATATTTGAGTCGGGCCGAGCTGGGGTAGGACGCACGTCCTATACAAAATCAGACACTCGTTTGATCTCTTGGGCGCCGTCCGGCTGGGACTTGATCCGGCATAGTGGGCGCCGTCCATCACGGGACGCTTGATCTAGGGATTCAAAGCGTTAGTCGAGCTCCGGGATTGATTTAATTGATTTCTTCCTCTTTATCTCTTTATCCTTCAGCTCCCACTCTTCAAAGTACGATTAAACACTTCAAATCCTCTTTTTCCAGTCGCATTTAACACCTGCAAGTCATTGAAAACATACAAAAGTGTAACACAACTCAAACCAACATAGAATCATCATTTTAAGCACGTAATTGGCACGTTTTACACTTTTTATAACTTTAAAACCATTTCTCCAATTTATTCATTCAATACGTAATTTTCTATAAAAATTACTGAAACACGGGGACTATTGTTATGAAATATTGCAATATAAATCATAAAAATCACCAAGAACAACTCCCCCACACTTAGCTTTTTGTTCGTCCCGAACAAAACAATCAAAACTAGCTCACTTTCATGCAATCCACATATATCCCTAACTCACATAACAAAAGATACAACAACTATAGCAAGTAATACCAACATAGTGTGTGTGTCAAGCCCTTTTCAATCTTCACAATCTCCTCAAACAAATATCCTCCCAAATAATTTTAATGACTATCCTAGGTATAGGCAGTAATTGTTCCACACAAAGTCTTTCTGCGCACTCAGTAGGATAATCACTACAGCATATCATTCGGTTTATACTGGGTATAAGGTTAATGATAACAAAGTCTTGAGTTTATTCTCTTTTTTTAACACGCACATCAGAATGAGCTCTCACCCGTCATAGTAGAATAGGATGTTTCGGGATAACACCCTACCTTACTCAAATCATAGGGTAGCTTTTCCTGACTGTCGTGAGCTTTTGGTCATCATAGTGGAATAGGACATTTCGAGATAATGCCCTACCGCACTCCAATCATTAACCAACTTCCGACATACCCCTTTATTTATTTATTTATTTTTAATATTTTTTCAAGACATTAGTTACGTTTCACTTATCACATTCAAACCTTCGGATATTCACAGTGCACGTCCTGAACTTAGGTGTTACTTCACTGTTACTATTAAGACCAAATCTCTCTAAGATAAATCACTAAAATAGTGAAAGGATACAGTCCACAATTTTTGCTTCAATATCAAAGGCTTTCGTGAGTGTGAAATGAATACTATCTCAAATCAGTAAAAGCATGCTATAATTATCTCTCAAAGTCACATAAAATCATTGTCAGGAAACTACAACTAGCAAACCATTTGTCTCAATCATATGCTCGGAACTCACAAAAAATTTTAAATTTGGCATGAAATCCACACATTTACTCATTTTCCAATAAATATAACATGAAAACATGTAGACACCCCCCACACTTAAATCACATTATGTCCTCAGAATGTGCAAATGAAAGAAAAGAATACTTAGCTGGTTGCAAAGTGGTTGTCTGGCTGTAGGGTGACAGTGGTCAGGCTGTAACATGAATGAACCGCTGCAGCTCGTATCACGAACAGACAACACTAAAAGTGATAACTGGCAAAAACCGCTCAACAGTATCTGCAACACTCGACATAGCATATAATCTCGGGGGACAAGAGGTATATGAGTAAACATGAATGCATACAGAAATGGGCAAATAAAGCATTCACAAATAGGACAGGGATAACCAACACACAAATCACCATGGTATTATTCCTAATGCCCTAAAAACTTAACTAAAAAGTAATTTAAAAGACTAGGCTGCCTCCTAGTAGCGCTTCTTTAATGTCATTAGCTGGACAGAGTCAGCAAAGTCAACCCGGATCGGGCCACTTTGGTTTGATCAGGGCCGCTCCTTTATCAGAGTCAGAGTGGAGAGCATCGGTGTGGTCACAACAACAACAAGTCAAGTGCACGACTAAGTCACGGAACTTAGCCATCCAGACAAAGACCGACTTTCTTCTTCGTGGTGGTTACGTAAATCGCGTACCGCATACCGATAGGTGCGAGAGAGTCGGTAGAAGTATCTTTAAGGTGAAGGGCAATAATGTCGGCATCCGAAGTAAAGAAGTCGGATGGGATCTCATCACAAATCGGCACATCGGTCATGTCAACCAACTTTTGAAAGTATAGGACTTGGTGCTTTGAAGGCTGTCCGAAATACTTTTTCAATCTATGACCGTTCACTTTAAAAGGTTGACTGTACCTTTCAAGGAAATTGCTCCACCGGATGAACTTTGACAATTTCAAAGGGTCCGACCATCTGGACTTAAGCTTGCCAAAGAAAGCAGATGTAATCTGGTGTTGTAAAGCAAAGCCATCTCTCCTACCTTGAAATCTCTGTCTTTTATCTTTGCATCGTGGAGCGCCTTCGTTCTCTCCTTGCTCAGCTTGACGTTCTCGTAGGCCCTGATCTGAATTCATCGAGCTCATGTAGCTGCATTAATCTTTTCTCCCCACAGAGTTGGCTATCGAAGTTTAAGAATTTAATAGCCCAGTAAGCTTTGTGCTCCAGCTCGACTGGTAGATGGCAAACCTTGCCATAAACCATTTGAAATGGTGACGTACCCATAGGGCTCTTGAACGCAGTGCGATAAGCCCAAAGTGCGTCGTCCAACTTCAGACTCCAGTTGGATCTATTTGAATTTACCATTTTTTTCCAAAATCCGTTTTAGACTTCTGTTGCTCACCTCGACTTGGCCACTGGTTTGGGGGTGGTATGGTGTACCAATTCTATGCTTGACACCATATCTCTCAAGAATTTTATCCGATGGCGCATTCATGTAAATGCGACCTTCACACCGATAAGGCTACAGGACGACTAAATCTAGTAAAGATATTCTTTTGCAAGAATTTCTTTACAACTTTTGATCATTAGTTTGGGTGGCTATGGCCTCTACCCACTTGGAAACATAGTCCACACTGGACGAGAATATATTTGTTAGAGCATGATGATGGGAACGGTCCCATAAAATCAATGCCCCAGACGTCAAAACTTCACATTCCAAGATAGGCCTCAAAGGCATCTCCATCCTATTCTTGAGTCTCCTACTCTTTGGCATCGATCACGGCCTTTGCAAAAGGCGTCAAGATCTTTAAACAAAGTAGGCCAAAAAAACCAGCTTGAAGGATTTTTGTGGATTGTCTTTGGTGCTCCGTAGTGTCCACCAAATGGGACCACTATGACATTGCTCGAGAATATCCAATTGTTCATGCTCCGAACGCACCTTCTAAGCAACCCGTCCTTGCGGACTTTAAGCAGATATGGATCCTCCCATACGAGATACTTTAAGTCGCTGAAAAATTTCTTCTTTTCACGACACGTCATCTCTTCTAAATGCCCACTTGCTAAGTAGTTGGCGTAATCGGCATACCACGGCCTCACAGTCTCTAGCTTCATTAATTGCTTAGTCGGAAAGTCAATGCCTATCTCCTTAGGGATTTCGCCACCCTCGTTCACTAGGTGAGATAAGTGGTCAGCTACAACATTATCACTACCCTTCTTGTCCTTAATATCAAGGTCAAATTCTGTAGTATATCGAATCCATCGAGTAACCTTGGTTTAGCGTCTGCTTTTTCCATAAGGTAGCGTAGTCTTTGCGTGATCTGTCGGACCACAACTTGAGACCGAGAAGGTAACTTCTAAATTTATCCATAGCAAAAACAGATGACTAGGAACTCTTTCTCCGTAGTAGTGTAGTTACACCGAAATTTGGGTTCAAAGTTCGGCTCGCATAGTAGATCGGTCTCGAACTTTTTGTCGATTCTCTGCCTTAGAACTGCGCCCACTGCGTAGTTAGAGGCATCGCACATTAATTCAAAAGGTTTAGTCCAGTCAGGCGCGATTAAAATGGGGGCACTGGTTAGCTTATCATTTAAGCAATTAAAAGCTTTCTTACACCCATCATCAAACAAGAACTCCACTTCCTCTTTCAGCAGGTTGGATAACGGCTTTGCTATCGTCGAAAAATCTTTAATGAAACGCCGATAGAAGCCCAAATGTCTTAGAAATCCTCGTACCTCCTTCACTGTCTTCGGGTACGACATTCTCTCAATGGCTTCTACTTTAGCCTTGTCCACCTGAATACCATCACTGGACACCTTGTGTCCCAAAACAATCCCTTCTTCGACTAGAAAATGGCACTTCTCCCAGTTAAGCACAGATTTTTCTCAACACAACGTTGGAGCACCATATCTAGATTCTTTAAGATTTCATCAAAGCCGCCGCCATAGGCGAGAAGTCATCCATGAAGACCTCCATACCTTTGCTCCACAAGTCCATCAAAAATGGCTAACATGCACCGTTGAAAAGTCGCGGGTGCATTGCATAAGCCGAATGGCACGTGCGAAAAGAAAAGTGCGAGATGGACACGTAAACGTGGTCTTCTCCTGGTCATTAGGGTCAATGGCTATCTGGAAGTAGCCAGAATAGCCATCAAGGAAACTATAGTACTTGTGACCACTCAGTCTTTTGAGGAGTTGGTCAATGAAGGGTAAGGGGAAGTGATCTTTGGCAGTAACCTCATTAAGTCTACGATAATCTATGCAGAACCTATAGCCTGTCACGAGGCGTAAAGCTACTTCTTCTCCTTTTTCATTTTTTCCACTGTAATTCCCCCCTTCTTTGGCACAACTTGAGTGGGGCCGACCCACTCACTATCAGCTATGGCATAAATAATTCCCATGTCAAGCCATTTGATGATCTCCTTTTTGACAACCTCCTGCATGTGCGGATTTAGCCTCCTTTGAGGTTGTCGACCTTTTGCTCCTTCCTCCGTTCGAATCTTATGCATGCACACGTCTGGCTGATTCTCCGATATCGCCCACCGCCATCCGAACGCGAGGATATGTTTCTCAAGCACTTTGATTAATGCGCGCTTGCTCGGCTCGAGTTTAGGCGAGATGATCAAGAGGCAACTTATCACCGTCTTTAAGGAAGATGTATTTTAGGTCTTTGCGAAGTAGTTTCAACTCTAAGTCGTCAGGTGGTTGCTCGATACTAGATTTTAAGGGACCACCTTTTTCCTTGTGAGCTTGGACCGATTGGTGAAAAACACCTCATCTTCCGAGGTGTAACCCGAAAGGTATTGAATGACATCATCAGAGGAATCTTCCCGTCGACTTCCGTTTTTTCTTTCTTATGCTTAACCATCTTCTTAAGTTCTTCTTCTTCAAGCTCTTCGCAAGTTTGCTCTCAATCATCCAACTCCCAATTGGTAGTTTCTCTCCGTAAATCTATTTCGTCCCAACTACCCATTAAAACTTCCTCCTCTGCGCAGGTTAAAGTCTGCTGGTTGAGCTCCTTCAAATCATTGTTGCTCATCCCTGGAATGTCCCAGATTTTCCGTTCACTCATAGGCTCAGTGTGCGCAAGTTGTTGAGTTATGACATCTAGGGCTCCTATCTCCGTGAGCTCTTCATCAGGGTCGGATTCATCTCCATAGATTGCTTCAATGAATGAAATCTCCTGGGTTGGAGTTTCCGCAGAACTTTTTCCTTGCTCAAGGGTTACGGAAGTGTCCTCTACTCTCAGAGTGATTTGGCCAGTTTGGAAGTCAATGGTGGAGGCAGAAGTGTTCAAGAAAGGCCGGCCCAGAATCAGGGGCATATCCTTGTCAGACCGGTAATCTAGTATGACCCAGTCAGTTGGAAAAACTAAATGTTTAACATGGATAAGGACGTTGTTAACACAACCAGCTGCTAAACGGCTAGATCGGTCTACCAACTGAAGAGAGACGGGACGCTCCCTTAGCCTTTTGTCCAACCCGAGACTCTTGCAGACGTTCAATGGCATCACATTGACAGAGGCCCCTGAGTCGCATAAGACATTGTGGAATGTGTGGCCTTCAATCATGCAAGAGATTGAAGGTCGTCCGGGGTCACCTCGCTTGATTGCAACGCTCTGTGAAACAGTTGAACATTCTTCTCTTAGCACCTCTCCTGCCATTCCCTTTAGCTTCTTCTTACTTCCACAGGCATCCTTAAGATACTTAGAGCATTTAGGCATCTCAGTTAACACTTCAGCAAGTGGAATAGTCACCATAGTATCTCTAAGCATCTTTCTCACTCCGTCATCTTGTTTTGTCGAGTTCAAGATATTCTCTCTTTTCTTTCTTTGGATAAGGAAGGGTTTTCGAATGATTGATTATAGTTTGACTTTTAATGGCTTCGTCCTCCTTATCCTTCCATCTGACAAACTTCTCAGTTTTCTTTTTAGTCAGGGGTTCAGCTACCCGACTTCTCTTTTCAGCATCCTCATCACTATCCCCCGAAGAATCATCATCACTCAGCTCTTCCTCACTGTTGCTGTCTTTGGTATTCATCTCGCCTTACCCCCTCCACGAACTCATGGCGTCGGGAGGGCTACTGCTTCCGATAACTTTTTGGGTCCAGCTTTCTTACCGCTTCTGAGGGTGACTGCATTCAACTCCTCCTCTTGTCCATAATCCCATTGCGGTGTGATGGCATTACAAGCATTGACATATGCCTTAGGGTTTTTATCTGTATAACTAGGCAGACTTCCTTGAGGTCTGCTCGCTTGTTGATCAGCCATCTGACCAATCTGTCTCTCCATCATTTTTTGACCGGTGGCTAGTGTTTTCACCATGTCTACTAGCTCATCAAATTTCTTCTGAGAGACATAGGTGGCCTGTTGATTTTGCGTTTGAGCCCAGTTACCTTGGGGTCTTTGGTTATTGGATGCACCAGGTGGTGTATAATAACTATTTTGCGGGTTTCCCGAATAGTTACGGTTTTGAGTGTGGCTCGATTGACCGAATTTTTGATGAAAGCCTCGAAAGGTTGATTACGGTTCTCCATGGCATGCACTTCCTCATTCATCATATTCCCGGCCTGCATGCCCGAGTAATTCACATCTTCCGGCCCTCTTGTCGCTTCATTTGTAGGTTGGCTAGTTGCTTGTTCATTATTTCCATTTGAGCAACTAGCATTTTTGTCTCGAGTTACTTGCAAAGACCTCCTTTTGCTTCCACTAACACTGGGTCTTCTTTTGAGTAGCCCACATGTTATTCTTAGCTATTGTTTCGCTAGCACCTCAGAAAGCGATCATCATCTCCCCTAAAAAGCGATCCATGAGTTTGTGGAATCTAGGTAATCTCTATTGGGTTGAGTAACACCACGATAGAATAATTCTAGAAGTTCATGTCGATTGTATCCATGGTTAGGGCATTTCCTCATTAACAAATTCAACCTCTCACAGGCCTTTCCCACACTTTCTCCTTCTAATTGCTCAAAGTAGCTATATCTCGTTACGGTCCATTATCGCTCCAGGTGACACGAATTTGAGCAAAGGCTCTTTTAACATCACCAGATTATGAAGAGAGTGATGGGGTAAGGACTTAAACCATCCATTTGCTTCACCTTTCAAGGCAAACGGGAAAAGTTTCAATTTAACAACTTCGAAGGAACGCCTGGGGTAGTGACTCGCTTCATATATTTGCACAAAAGCGGCACAAGAAGTCATGTGGGTCTTTCGGAGGCGGTGCCATGGAATGAACTATTTTGGACCATCCCCACAACTCCATTCTTTAAATCAAAATGCATTCCTCCCATCTCTCGGAGGCCGAATTGGTCTATGCCCTTCCAAGAAGTCTTGATCAAGATATGGCGCATAAGGGTCTTCTTTGCACAATACTCTGGCCGCTGGGGTCATTCGCATTGAACATTCCGATTTCTTGGTGGATATGGTTGTTGTTGTTGCATCTATTTGGTTTATCCAGGCTTGTCTTTATTGGTCGGTTCTCGCAACATTTGCATCAGAATTACGTTTAATTGAGCGGGATCCATGCCAGGAGGATTTTGGTTATTATTCTCTTGGTCCTCCGGTTCGTTATCGCTAGAACCGTGTTCGCTCATGTTGTCAGGATTTGGGAAAAGTCTTTCTTGACAATGTCCCGTTCGAGGCTCGGGACAAGTATAATAATCATCCCTTTTTGCTCCTGGTTTGCATAAACCAGGGGAGCAAAAGCAGAAAAGTCAACACCGACGATGGGTCGGAGTTGACGAAAGAGTTTTAACCTTGTAAGCAAGGGTTAAGAGAAGGAAAGAAAAGGAAAAAACAGAATAGAATGAAATAGAATAAAGAAAGAGGGGCGCAGGCGGGTCCGAGGTTTTGGACGGACGTCCTCACGAAGAGATAACCGGACGGGCGTTTGATGCTCCAGACGCTCTTCTGATCTGCAAAACTAATGCAGAAAACAAAATTTTTAATTTTTTTTTATATATTAATTTAGAAAAGATATAGAAACAGAAACAGGAAAGGAAACCTACCTATGAAAAAACTTAAAAGAGGAAAAACACTAAGACGGTGAAAAAAAAACGTGTTGAAATCTTCTAGGGCTAAATAGGAAGGGAAAACAGCAGATTTTGACCTCGAAAACGGTGTCGAACGGCCATAGGCGTTCACCACGTCCTCGGCGTCGGAACGAGCTTTCCGAATTGGGGTCCTGTGCGCCAAACGGACACTCGAGCCGAAAGTTATGGCCAAAATACTGCCGACTCAGAAAAACTACACTACGAAGAATCCGACAACCGTTACCGATTCCCCGGCAACGGCGCCAAAAACTTGTTCAATAAAACTAGTTTTAAATTTATTTTATCGGAACACCCCAAGTATAAGGCTCGTAGTATAGGGTGTTGCCGAGTAAATCTAAGGGAATCGAATGTTTATCGGATTAAAGGCGGTTATTCTATCAAATATGTCACAATTTACTATCTAAACCTAAAGTTTATATTAATTATAAAGCGAAGCGAAGAACGATGACTAAAATAAGCGAAGCGAGAAAAAAATCAATATCGACGATGGCGCCCACTATGGGTGGACGGGCGTCCGGTAATGTGCTGGAGCAAAAATATGCAGAAAACAATAACTAAAGTTCTGGAAATAACTAATCGTATAATTAACACGAACGAATTGGTTTATCAAATAGTTAAAAGAACAGTAGAACAGCCAGAATCAACCACACAACAATCACACAACCATTTTATGATCAGAATACGATTTTATTGGTATGATCAATCTCGAAATCGATTAAATTCCTTTAACTCAATTCCTAGGATGTTGTTTTCTTTTCCAAGCAAAACAATCTAACATTCATCACAAGATCATCAATTTGTTCCCAAATTATATAACCCAATTAACAACAAACGATTCCTCAGGATATTATTAATTGTATCGATCGAAAGGTTCTATTTTTGAATTATTTTTCCATACAAATTCAAATCAACATGCGGTTTCATCGACATTCCTATCTAACAAAACACTTAACAATCAATCCAAATACCAATCGATAAATAAAATACAATATTCGAAATCATAAATAAAGATAACCTAATAATTCATGGTTGTGGTGATGTCGATGTGGTATCCTCCAGTTGTTCTACCGCTATACGCTTAGCCTTGCATCCATGCGATGATCCAAGTCACGATTGAAGGAAGGAAACTCATAATTTTTCAGAGTTTGGTACGGCTGCTTTTTGGGTGGAAAAATGCGGCTGCTCTCATGTGTGCATTAGGGTTGAAATAGGCGCTGTATTTATAGAACTCTGAGGCGGCTAGGGTTAGAATCGGTGGTGGACGTCCGTCCAGAGTGCAAAACATATTTGAGTCGGGCCGAGCTGGGGTTGGACGCACGTCCTATACAAAATCATACGCTCGTTAGATCTCTTGGACGCCCGTCCAGCCTGGACGCCAGTCCGGCATAGTGGACGCCCGTCCATCACGGACGCCTTGATCAGGATTGAAACGTTCGTCGAGCTCACGGGATTGATTTAATTGATTTCTTCCTCTTTATCTCTTTATCCTTGGCTCCCACTCTTCAAAGTACGATTAAACACTTCAAATCCTCTTTTTCCAGTCGCATTTAACACCTGCAAGTCATTGAAAACATACCAAAGTGTAACACAACTCAAACCAACATAGAATCATCATTTTAAGCACGTAATTGGCACGTTTTACAATTTTTATAACTTTAAAACCATTTCTCCAATTTATTCATTCAATACGTAATTTTCTATAAAAATTACTGAAACACGGGGACTATTGTTATGAATTATTGCAATATAAATCATAAAATTCACCGAGAACAGACCCATACATTGATTAAGTTCACTATTGACCAAACAGTGTATCACCATAAACTTTATCATCTCTATGACACATACTATGTCATAGTGCTACATAAGATTCAACTTAGGGTTATTAGAAATGTATTATTTATGAACACACAAACCAAATAATTAGATGATAAATAAATATGTCATTTATTAATTATAAAATTAATTATCATAAACTGTCTTTTGTGAAGTACACATAACCATCTCCCACTTGCCCATAAGGAGAAGAAACAATTGGACGTAGAGCACACCCTAATGTAATTTACAACATTATCCCACTTGCTCTAAAGCAGACAAGACATATCTCTCAATCTCAATACCCGTCAAGTCAAAGACATTACAAGCCACATATTCCTAAACTGACTAGCTAGGTTGTTGACTGAGGCTATCTTTAGGACTGACACGTTGCCTTCTTCATGATATCTCGGACCATGGGTACTATTTCTCAATATTCTTTGACCTCTTGTGACAAGCGAGGCTCTTTTGTATTAGCTTCCGCTCCACTATTTTTCGAATGCAGACGTGGAATTACTTCTTGATCAGGAAGGAACTTCTTAAGTCATATCGCATATTCAGCTACTTCATAAGCTGCTATGCATTCGACTATCATAGTCGAATCGGCACTTCTAGATTACTCCAGAGTATAGCTCTACCACAAAGAGTAAACATTGAGCCCGAGATTAACTTAAGTTCATCCTTATCTGACTGAAAGTCAAAATTAGTGAAATGAACCATATTCAAGTCTGAACCCGTATATTCTAGCATATACACCCTCGTTCTCCAAAGATACTTGCAGAGACATTTCAGTGCTCATTCAATGATACCATCATTGACTTGACATGAATAATATAACCTTATCTATCTAATAGAGATTCTATCCCATTTTCTCTATATCCAAAGATGAAAAGAATTATTCCTCGAGGGGTTGGTAGGAAACCTTTTGTTGAATCTTACATTCGGAAATGAGTTTCCATTTTAACCAATACAATATATGAGATACTGCAAACACCTTGTTTCCATGAACTCGACCAATTCAAATTTTAAGAATATAGTATACTTCCCAAATTTAATATTAGAATCTTGGCCTGGCAATTTAATGACTTCAATTTACACACCACGTTTTTCGTACCGATTGCATAATTATCTTTTAGCAACACCAAAATTCACCACTTTACTACTATTGATATTCTTGTCTTCAAAAAAATTATGAGTATTTGGTCAAGCCCACACATCTTAAATATGTGGCTTTTAAGGAGCTAAAGGTTTACTTTAATCCACGTATAGATAAAAGTATTATCAATCAATCTGTAATTTGCTTTGAGCTATGAGCCTTTCTGTTCGAATGAATTCAAGTATCTTTGTATGGCAAGAAAGTTCGAGTGCATCACCTAAATTTTGAAAACTTCATGCTTTTCAGGAATCAAGCATATATGGTTGTATGACAAGATAGTTTTAGGGCATCACAGCTTAACAAACATTTTGTATTGAGAATACTCAAGAAGATCTCGAAGGATCCGCATAATAATTACACAATATTCTATTTTACCATTTGTAATATTTTGCATTAATTGTTTACTTTGCACTCAAGTCTTCACATACTTTATATGTAATACACCGGTTGAAATCATCAATGAAAAACACTTTTCCTTATACGTTGTTATGGTATCAGAGCTCTGTGACTAACGTCATTTTCAGATCTTGGTCAATCGTAAAGAAATTCATTTGGATAGGGGTTCGTTACCGTACTTTACACGAACCCTCACCCCCCACCCATCTTCATATTTTTTTTTCTGTTTTTTAGTCATCAAAATCAATTGCTCTCATGTCATTATCATCTTTCAAACCTCATAAACGCTTCTACATGTCATGTTGATTTTTTTTCTTTTCAATTCAATGGAAAACTTGAATTTTTTTTCAATTCATCGGTAAACTGCAACTAAACCTCTGTTTTACCAATCCAAATTTCTTTGTTTCTCTTTATTCTACCTCTTCTCTTCCATCATCTTTGCTATTTACGCCTCTCTAGGCTCCGCCAATTGTCTCTTCCCCTTTCGTCTATTAAGGTTCGTACAACCATCCATTCCAAATTTTATTTAAGGGTTTTTACAATCCTCCATTCCAAACTTTTCTTAATTATGGTACAACCCTCTGTGTTGATCACAAGGGTGACCACACACCATTTTTATTCAGCTATTATTTTGGGTATCAAATCTTCTTAAGGATGATATTCCCTCCAAATATTTCTTCCGCTCTATCACTACTTTTATGTCTCATTACAAAATTGACATCCATTGCAAATTCAAGCAATAGTAGATTGATGCGAAGCAGTAGTTGCCGATTGATATGAAGAAGGTTGTAGCATTCACCACGTGAAGGGAGCAAGATTACTACATTACGAGCCAATCTTCATGTTCATTCCATTTCCATGGATTGTGAGGGCGTGTTGAGAATACTCTAGAAGATCGCATAATAATTACACAATATTCGGTATTTACCATTTGTAATATTTTGCATTAATTGTTTGCTTAACACCTAAGTCATCATATACTATTTATGTGTAATACACCAGTTGAAATCATCAATGAAGAAACAATTTTCCTTATACGTTGTTATTGTAAGACCCCGAACTTTTATAAAGGTTATTTTTGTCATTTGTGGATAAGTGATTTTTACGGATTAGTAGATTACCGAAAAATGGGTTTGACCGGGATTGTGTTTTAATTAAAAATATAATTATTGAGATCCGATAATTAAGGTAAATCCCTACAAGATAAGATTTGATTGATCTTGGATCAATATCGGTAATTAATGAATTACTTGGATGAAAAGGATTACACACCATAAATAAATGTATTGTGTAGTAGGTATTTTGTATTTAAAAAAAACGGGCAAAGCGGACAAAAGGTCATCAGCAATTACAAAGGAAGCAGAACTACGGCTGCATGTATAGGGAATAAGAGTGGAGAAAAAGAAAAAAAAAAACGGTCATAATATGGTCCGGGCACAATTCGATACACCGTTTTTTAATCCGATTCACGAGTGGTTTCCGGGTAACTTTAAGTTATGATATTTATTGTATTTTAAGGATTTTAGTTTTATATTTGAGGTTAAAGATTGTGCTTTTAATAATTATGCATTCGGAATTGACGGATGATCGAAAAAGGGAAAATTGTTGTTAGATTCGTTGTTGGTTGATAGATTCGCGTAAGATTTGGAAGCAAGATGTTGTTCGGTTCGTTGTTCAGCTCGTTTTTAAGGTAAAGAGTTCTTCTTATCAAAAGGTTCCATTTTTAATTTAAAGGTTCAATCTTTAAGTTGCTTTGAATTCTATTTTATGTTAATTTGCACGAAACAAGACATAATTATGTACTGCTGGGTATTTTCCAAACTATTTTAAGAAAGTTATTATGTTCTATAGTTACTTTTATGTAAAGTGTTTCATGCGTTTAAGTAGTGGAGATAGGATGAGAGTTCGGTGTTGGTACGATCTTTGAATGCTCAAGTAAGTTAGTTATGGACTTTAACGTGAACTTATGTGCTTTATGTGCTTCTACGTGTTTAAAGTTAGTGACATTGCAATGTACTGTACGGAGTACCATGGGTACGGGGTACTCAAGTCCCGTGTCGGAGGTATGACTATTGTTTTAGCCATGTTGTTCTTAAGACGACGTATTGTACGGAGTACCTTGGGTACTTAAGTCTCAATTAGTTGGAGGTATGGTTAGTCATATTAGCCGTGTTGCACTAGACCCTTATGTTTTGTGTTGAAACACTGATGAGAAAACTTGCACTTGAAGAAAGATAAACAGATGCAATCTAACAGAAAAATAACGAGGAAATTGATAAAATGCAGAAACAAAGAGAACACGGTGATTTAACATGGTTTCCGGCATTGTGCCGACTACTCCACAGACAGAAAAGGATATATTTTACTATGCACCGAATTACAAGGTTTTCATAAGTGTGTGAATAACACCTTGAAAGACACAATTTTCATTGATTACAACTTCGGTATTTATAGGCACAAATCCCAAACCCTAACCGCCAAAATCTTTGTCGGAATTGTCATAAATACCCCAGATGTGGACCCCAGCTCCAGCTATTATCCACCAGACGAACTCAGCTCCAAACTGACTTTCCCAGAAAACTCACTTTTCTTGAAAACTCGCTTTTCAAAAAACTCACTTGTAATCAGCAAACTCATATGTAGAACTCAGCAAACTCAGTTTCCACCAAAACTCAGTTTTCTCCAAAACTCAGTTTCTCAGCTTTTCCCAAAACTCAGTTTCAGCATTCAGATTAGTTCCACCAGTTTTAGAGATCAAGTCACAAAACTAACAAATCTCCACATTGACTTGAACTCTCATTCAACGTCACCAGATTGCATAATTCAGATGTACTTGTACCAGATGCATTCATCAATGCCAGGATGTACTTGTACCAGACTTCTCCACAGAATCCACTCACAGACTCGCCTCAACCGAGTTTAAAACCGATTATAAGCTTTGAATGTTAAGCAAGTCCGCATGAATCGAAACTTGCTTCGTTGAACTGGTTTAGTAAGCATATCAGCAGGATTTTCCTTGGTGCTGATCTTCTTCACTACAACCCTATTCTCATTTCTCAGAAAATGATATCTCACATCAATATGCTTGGTTCTCTCTTGATGAACATGATCCTTAGCTAGACAAATTGCACTTAAACTGTCACAATAAATCTCAGCTTGATTCTGATGTAGCCCCAAATCACTGACTAGACCCTTCAACCAGATTGCTTCCTTGGTTGCTTCAGTAAGAGACATATACTCTGCCTCAGTTGTTGATAAAGCTATTGTTGCTTACAGAGTTGCTTTCCAGCTGACAACTGAATTCCCCAATGTTAAAACATAACTGGTCATTGATTTTCTACTATTCATATCACCTGCATAATCAGCATCACAGTATCCCGTGACCAAACTCTGAGTATCACCTCAATAAATGAGACCAACAACAGTTGTACCCCTAAGGTACCTGAACATTCTTTTCATAGATTTCCAGTGTTCCTTTCCATGTTGAGCCATAAACCTGCTGACAACACTAACTGCCTGAGCCAGCTCAGGCCTAGTGCACACCATGGCATACATCAGACTTCCAACTGCACTAGCATAGGGAACTTTTGACATTAATTCCTTCTCCTCAGCTGATTGTGAAGCATAAACTGGCAAATGAACATTTGATTCCATAGGAGTATCTACTGGCTTTGCAGCAGACATAACATACTTGGCCAAAATCTTCTGTATATAGCCTTGTTGAGATAAAAACAGTTTCTTCTAACATCTATCTCTCTAGATCTCCATCCTCAAGATTTTCTTGGTTGCACCCAAATCTTTCATTTCAAATTCAGCACTAAGAAGGTCTTTCAAATTCTGAATATCAGACTTCTTTCTTGTAGCTATCAGCTTATCATGCACAAACAAAACAAGATAGATGTATGATCCATCTTCTAGATGACTATTGTAGACACAACAATCATAAGGACTTCTGTTATGACCCAGCTGGATCATGTAACTGTCAAACCTTTTATACCACTGTCTAGGAGCCTGCTTCAAACCGTACAAGGACCTTTTCAGCTTACAAATAAATGCTTCTTTACCAGGAACTTGGAATCCCTCTGGCTGAGTCATGTATATCTCTTTGTCTACCTCACCATGTAGAAAAGCTGTATTCACATCTAACTGCTCAAGTTCAAGCTCTTGTTGTGCCACCATTGCTAGTAACACTCTGATTGAAGTATGTCTGACTACTGGTGTGAATATCTCATCAAAGTCCATCCCTTCTTTTTGACTGAACCCTCTAGCAACCAAACGTGCCTTATACTTGACTCCTTCTGCCTCAGTCAATCCGTCACTTTTCTTGAAGATCCATTTGCATGTAACAACTCTCATGTGATCAGCTGGATGTTTAACAAGATCCCAAGTCTGATTCTTCAGTAATGACTCCATCTCATCTCCCATGATAGCAAGCCATTGAGATGACTCAGAACATGTCATTGCTTCCCTGTAAGTAGAAGGTTCAAAACCATCCACCTCTTCTGCAACTTGAAATGCATACCCAGCCAATTCTTCAAACCCATACCTTCAGGGAGGTATCCCAACATTGGATCTTCTAGCTCGCTAATGACTATACTTTCTTTGACCAATATCGCTTGACTTTCAGTTGTGAGGCTTGGATTGATTCCGGTTGATAACTGAACACATGAAAACTGACTTTGTTCAACTGAGTGTTGCATCTCAGCTGACTCCACCTGAAGCTCCACCTTACTGTTAGTTTTCTCAGTTTCAGTACTGGTTTCAGTTTCAAAAATCCTCTCCACTGATGAGTTGATCATAGAATTCTCATGAAAACAATATCTCTACTGAGAATAACTTTGTTCTCTGCTAATGACTACATCCTATAACCTTTCACTCCATCACCATACCCCACAAACACTCCTTTCTTGGCCCTTGGTTCCAGTTTCCCTTCACTAACATGATAGTAAACCGTGCTTCCAAATACCCTTAGAACTGGGTAATCAGTAGGCTTTCCTAACCACATTTCAACTAGTGTCTTGAAACTGATCCCTGTGTAAGGACTTCTGTTGATTAAGTAACAAGTTGTGCTTACAGTTTCTGCACAAAATCTTCTTGACAAACCAGCATGAGAGGGCATGCATCTTGCTCTCTCCAAAAGAGTTTGATTCATTCTTTCAGCTACACCATTTTGCTGGGGGAGTATTAATGACTGTATGATGTCTGGAAATACCCTCATTTATGCACAATTCATCAAACTCATTCCAGTAGAATTCCAGACCATTATCTGTACAAAGCCTCTTGATCTTCTTCCCCAACTAATTTTCAACTAAAGCCTTTCTTTGAATGAAGATCTTGAATGCCTCACTTTTGTGTTTCATCATCACCACCCAAGTCTTTCTTGAATAGCCATCTATGAATGACACAAAGTATCTGTGACCACCCAATGACTCCACCTTTGACGGCCCCAACAATCAGAATGAATGTAATCAAGTGATGACTTTGTGCTGTGTATCCCTTTAGAGAACTTGCCCCGGTGAAGCTTCCTAAACACACAATGCTCAAAAAATTCCAGATTCTTGACCTTACATCCCACAAGAAGATCTTTCTGAGAAAGAATCTGCATCCCCTTTTCACCAATGTGACCCAGTCTCATGTACCACAGTTTTGTCAGCTGTGACTGATGAACTTCATTAAATGCTACAGCAGTAGACCCAGACACAACTGATCCTTGCAAAATATACAAGGTTCCCCTTTTGACTCCCCTGAGAACTGAAACTGAGTTTTTGTAGACACTCAATTTTCCACATTCACCCTTAAAACTGAATCCCTTATTGTCTAAAAGACTAAGAGATACCAAGTTCTTGGTCATCTGTGGAACATGTCTAACTTCACTCAACATACAAAATTTACCATCCTCTGTCCTCAACTAAACTAAGCCAATCCCAACTATCTTGCAGACCTTGTTGTTTGCCATAGCTATATGACCACCATCTATCTGTTGATAACTTGAGAACAACTCTTTGTGTGGACAAATATGATAAGATGCTCCAGATTCCAGAATCCACACATCAGCATGATGTGCTGATTCTCCAGCTACTAGAACCATGTCCTCCTCTGAATCAAACTCAGCTGCTACAACAATTTGTTCAGAAGCTCGTTCTCATGCTATTTCTTTTCTTTGGACAGTTGGACTTCCAATGTCCTCGCTCCTTACGAGAATTGCAAACATCTCGTGGATTTAGGACCTTTGGACCCTGTCTTCTTGGATTTTTCTTCTTCATGCATTGCAGCCCATGCCCTTTTCCACCACTCGCTGCGGTGACTACCGGTCAACAAAACTTGACTATCGCCTCAAACTACCTTATGTCTCAGCTCCCTGGCATGTAAAGCTGACCTTACATCTTCCAATGCAACTATATCCTTCCCAACTATGAAGGACTGCACAAAGTTCTCATATGAAGCTGGTAGTGATACCAACAAAATCAGAGCTGCATCTTCATCCTCAATCTTCATATCAATATTCCTGAGATCAAGTAATATTGTGTTCAACTGACAAGATGATCTCTCAGCTGAGCCCCTTCATGCATCATTCGACTAAACAGCCTCTGTTTTAGCAGCAACTTGTTGGTCAATGACTTAGTCATATACAGTGTTTCAAGCTTTGACCATAACTTAGCAGCGGTGTCTTCCTTAGCAACTTCTGTGATAACATCATCAGATAAGCACAACATGATGGTGGAATGTGCTTTCTCCTCCAGACTGGTGTAATCTGCTACACTGGCATCTCCTTTACCGGATAAAAGAGTCCACAATCCTTGTTGTTTTAACAAGGCCCGCATCTTGATTTGCCACAGACTGAAATTGTTCTTCCTTATAAATTTATCAATCTTTACGTTAACTATTGACATCTTTCTTGTTAAATAACAGACCTTTGATCACAAAATCCTAGCACCGGTCTTGGTGAAGATCAACTCCGTTCAACCTGCAAATCTCTCTGAATCTTGAACATGTCGCTCTGATACCAGTTTGTTGAAACACAGATGAGAAAACTTGCACTTGAAGAAAGATAAAAAGATGCAATCTAACAGAAAAATAAGGCGGAAATTGATAAAATGCAGAAGAAAAAAAAAACACGGTGATTTAAAGTGGTTTCCGGCGTTGTGCCGACTACTCCACAAGAAAAGGAGATATTTTATTATGCACAGAATTACAAGGTTTTCACAAGTGTGTGAATAACACTTTGAAAGACACAATTTGCATTGGTTACAACTTCGGTATTTATAGACACAATTCCCAAACCCTAACCGCAAAAGATCTTTGTCGGAATTATCATAAATACCCCAGATGTGGACCCCAGCTCTAGCTGTTATCCACTAGACGAAACTCTGCTCCAAACTGACTTTTCCAAAAAACTCACTTTTTCTTGAAAACTCACTTTTCAGAAAACTCAAGTGTAGAACTCAGCAAACTCATTTTCCTCCAAAACTCAGTTTCCACAAAACTCAATTTTCTCAGCTTTTCCCAAAACTCAGTTTCACTTCACAAAACTCAGTTTCAGCTTTCATATTAGTTCCACCAGTTTAAGAGATCAAGTCACAAAACTAACATTATGTTATGTTACGTTATTTTATGTAAGTAAGGTACAAGAACAGGGATATGTTAAGTTCAAGTAAGTAAGTAGACATGAAGTATGAACACGATAGACAAGACACGAACATGTTATGGTTAGTAGATAGTTTATGTAAGTTTGATCAATTAAGTAATGTAACAAACAAGTACGTTCAAGATGAACTAAATGTAGTTAATAGACATGATTTCTATGCTTGGTTTAAAGTTGGTTTCCAAGTGGTATTCCTTATGTGTCAAGTTTGGTTTTAAAGTGGATGTTCTTATGTTTAAAGTTAGTATTAAAAGTAGTTTTCTTAAATGCTTCAAGTAATGGCTTTCAAGCTGTTTTGTCCAGTGGATGAAGTAGATTCATGTCATGTCTCCCGGCATCTGACAAGCATGAATATCTCTTTTGATCTTCTTTCTCCTTACTGAGCATACAGTTGGTGCTCACTCCTTTTATTTGGAATAAGAAGAAATGCAGGTTAAAAATGAGTTGGATGATGAGCATGGAGAGCAAGCTGAGGAAAGAAATCGCAAAGTTTGTTGAGTTTGTTAATGGAAAGTATTAAGTGTTGGCATCCCGAGTCTCTTTCTTGTTTCTTTTCTTCCACGTTTCCTGATACGACATGAGGCTTACGTGGGATTTAGGGTTTACTCTAAATGCCACGTCCGAACATGCCTTTTCCAAATAAGGACTCGATATCCAGGACATGGGCGTTACAGTTATTTGTTGAAATAGTTTCCTAAACCCAATCGGGTTGGACCGGATCCGACCGGGTCGGATCATTTCTACTATTTCTTTATGTTTGTACATATATAAAATGGCTTTTCTGTTGTCATATATATGTTCTTTTTAAAGAACCAATTGTGAATTGTTATATGATAACGTCCTTAGTATTAAACTGTGATAGAGAAACCATGATAGTCGATTACGGTTGATGAGATCTCTAATCACTTTAATAAGTTTGATACTTAAATGTCTCTAGGCTGATGTACTATTAAACAGGGCATTGATAGTATAAACAGGCTAGCACGTATTAGATGTCTTCTGTCTTTAAGGGCGGGGATAGATCTCGTCTATCGAAGTGTATAGACACTTGGACTGTACGTGGACGTGTATTAGAGAATGCGTACGTTAGACTGACCCACTTACATTAAGTGTCACACTATGTGGCGGTTGTGTAATTATCCTTAAAGACCGGAGTCTTCATGGCATCACGGTGTGGATTGTCATGCTTTGACACTATTGAGGTTTCCCCTAGCCACGGGGCGATCTTGCGGTAGTGATTAGGTGTAATACTGAAGCATGCAGAGTATACATGATTGGTCATCCGGGAATCGCGTATCCTATGATTGGGATCGAATATCCGAAATGCCCTTCTTATAAGGAATGTCTAGCTCTCGTGAATCTTTGCAAAGTGGAAGTAAATGAGTTACTTCGAGAGAGCATGATAGCCAGATTATAAGATACGATCGTTAATGTATCGACACTCGAGATACGATTGTATGGATATTATTACAGTGATAGGATTGTAAGTTACACGGTAACTGTTGCACATGAAAGGTAGTGGTCATTGCATTTGACTCTTCCGATGATTGGGGGTCACGGTGTGTTGCTAGACGCTATCCCGTGATCGTTAGGCATGAAGGGCATTTTCGTAATTTTCACTTTGTGTCTACGGAAAACATATTCGGAAGCCTATCGGGTCACACACATAAGAACATCTAGCGGATTAAAATGTGGTTATAGTTGATAACCATATAAGGAAAGATTTTATCTCGTACTATAAATATTATAGTGGTAAATTAATATGGTGGTATTTATTTATTATGAATAAATTAAATACAAGATATTAATTAAGTTGATTAATTAAATACACTTATATTGATAAGTGGCGCCACATATGTGTATAAGTGATACACTTGGATTGTGCAATTTAATTAATGGTATTACCATATATTAATATTAGATATTAATATTTATATATTTTTGCTCCCAGCGTGTGATGCATATTGGATATGCATGTGCATGATTGTTTCCAAAATATTTATGTATAGATTTATATGTGTAATATATATTTGTGATATATACACATGTGTAAATTGATTTATGGTAATAAGATAAATATAGTCAATATTAGAGATTGAAAATATCTTGGAAATATTCAATATAAGATCCTAGATTTACATAATATAAGATATTATAATAAATGAGATAAATCAATCTATTATATTTTCCTTATTTTATTGGGAAAAGGTTTTCTTCTCCTCTACTCTATCCGGGGCGCCACATCCATTATAAAAAGAGGTGGGTGTCAAGCTCTTTTGTACATCACAATTTTAAGAACTAATAGTTCTTATGTAAAATAGAGAGCATCCTATAGAGAGTTGGAGAGAGGGAAAAGGGCCAGTCTAGCAACCGGAGTTTTACAATAGCAATCCATGATGGGATTCCGGCGGGTTGTTCGTGTGGACTAGCGGTATAGGCCGAACACTTGGGCGGCTCTATGCAGAACTACTCTCCTTAGACGGTCAAATCGTCGATCTTTTAGATCAACCAAGGTAACCACCGTCTATTAGTTTATTTGTTTATTGCTTAAACGAAGTCGTTCCTGGTTAAAAGGAAATAAAATTTTAAATTCCGCTGCGTTCCCGCGTAGATTTCCTAACATTATTTTGCCATAATAGTTTAGGGCGTGTAACATATGGAACCACACTTCTCATGCAGCATTGAGCCAAAGCACACTTTGTGCAATATAGGCTTTGAAATGGAATTCAATAGCCATGAATTTGGTACTTGGCATCATTTGCCTAAGATTGCGCTAGAGAACCATCAACAAAACCCCGCTTATTCTTAGAAAATAGTGCCATCTTCATGAATCTGCAACATGAATGGTAGTTATTCTCGTTGCTATCATGAGAAAAAACTCAACAAAGCTCCAAAGTGAGCATTATATATACTCGCTATTGTAATTATTATTGATAAATATTTCTCATTGAATTATCATCAGAATACAATGGTGTTTATATAGGATTACATAACTTAGCCTACAAGTACAAGATAAATATAAACGACATTTAAATAATATCAAGTTATGCTTTATCAAATATATCCTCAACACGCCCCCGCAATCCCGTGGGAAGAGCCAGGACATGGAGATTGGTCTTGAGCAAATCGAAGCGTGGTCGTGGTAAGGGCTTCGTAAGGAGATCGGCAAGTTGGTCTTTAGAACTGAGGAAGTTGATGGATAGACGCTTGGAAGCAACGAGTTCGCGGACATGATGAAAGTCGATCTCGATGTGTTTGGTGCGAGCATGAAAGACCGGATTATGGGCGAGGTAAGTAGTGCCGATATTATCGCACCAGAGAGTTGGGGGAGAGGGAAATCAGACGTGCATTTCCGCAAGGAGGCTACATAGCCACTGAACTTCAGCCGTGGTGTTTGAGAGAGTCTTATATTCGTCCTCAGTGCTACTCTTGGAGACCGTAAGATGTTGTTTGGAGCGCCAACTGATGAGATTGTTGCCAAGGAAAATACAATAGGCTCCAACCGAGCGACGAGTGTCGGGATCGGTGGCCCGCCGTCAGTCGAGTAGCTCAGAGACTAACCGGGGAATGACGTGAGAGAAAGAGGCCATCAGAAATAGTGTGCTTTAGATAGCGTAGAATACGCTTTACAGCGAGCCAGTGATCATCCGTGGGCAAATGCATGAACTTGCTAACCTTGTGGACTGCGAATGCGATGTCGGGACGCGTAAACCTGAGATATTGCAGGCCACCGACAACTGTGCGTTATAAGGAGGGGTCGGTAAATATGGAGGCCGACGCAACATAAATGCATGTGGAAGCCGACATGGGAATGGGACACGGTTTGGATTTATCCATGCCGGCACGCTGTAGCAGCTGAAGTATATATTTCTGCTGAGTCAAGTATAAACCATCAGGTGTGGGCAACGCTTCAATGCCCAAGAAGTAGGAGAGAGTGCCAAGATCCTTAACAAGGAATTGAGAGCCCAGATGAGAGATAACCTGCATAATAAGAGACTGAGAGGTACCTGTAATAATGACGTCATCAACATATATAAGTAAATAAACACGGTGGCCACCACGAGAGTAAATAAATAGGGAGGTGTCCGCCTTGGATGCAGTGAAACCAAATTGCATAAGAACATCTGTCAGACGAGAAAAACAGGCACGAGGAGCCTAATGGAGGCCATAAAGGCTACGCTTGAGGCGGCATACATAATCGGGATAATCCGGATGAACAAACCATGTGGTTGCTGCATATAGATAGGTTCATTGAGATGCCCGTGGAGAAAGGCATTTTGAATATCAACCTGTCGAAGTGACCAGCCCTGTGAGATAGCAAGTGCAAGTAAAAGACGAATAGTGACCGGTTTGACAACCGGGCTAAATGTATCTGTAAAGTCGACTCCTTCAGCTTAATGAAAACCCTTTGCGACCAATCGAGCTTTATGACGTTCAAAGATACCATCCGCATGATGCTTCGTGTGATATACCCACTTGTTACCGACAATATTCATATGAGACTGAAAAGGAACAAGATCCCAAGTGGTAGTGGATAAAAGAGCATTGATTTCCTCTCGCATCATATTACGCCAAATTGAGTGTTTAGAGGCTTCGGTATAAGAGGTAGGGTCGGCGGTGTTCACAGTGTTTAAGAGAGCCCGGGAGATAGGATAGCGGATATAGTCGGGCATGTGAGTGGGTTTAAGCGAGTTTGTCTTGGTACGTGTAACCATAGGGTGTGGGGCAGGAGGATCACGAGACGACAGTGGTGGAGTGGGGGTCGGACTTGGCAGGGAAGGTGCCGGGGAGGAGGTTGGTTCCGGGGAAGGTGGAGTGGCCATGGGTTGAGAAGGGGCCGTGGGGGGTGATGGTGCCGTATGAGGAAGGGCTATAGATGCTGGTAAGGGAACCGTGATATTTTAGGACAGTGGAGTGGTGGTGGAGGGAGTATAAGGAAATGTGGCTTCGTCGAAGACCACGTGTCGAGCTATATAGACGCGGCCGGTGGATAAGTCTAGGCATTTTTAGCCATGGTGGGAGGGGCTGTATCCGAGGAAAATACAAGTTTTAGAGCGGAAATCGGTTTTATGGTGATTGTAGGGGCGAAGTTGAGGCCACCATGCATAACCAAAGACCTGAAAGAAGGAGTAGTCAGGGGAACGTTTGTATACCATTTCATAGGGAGATTTACCGCTAAGGACTCGGGTGGGCAGTCGATTTATGATGTAGGTGGCGGTGAGGAAGCATCTTCCCAGTAGGGAAGAGGAAGGTGAGACTGAGCAAGGAGAGATAGACCGACTTCGACTATGTGGCGGTGACGCCTTTCTATGGCGCCGACTTTTTCATGTGTGTGGGTACAGGAGAGGCGATGGACGATGCCCAGGGAAGTAAGAAAGTGGGTGAGATGGCGATATTCACCTCCCCAATCGGTTTGGAGGGCATTAAGATTGGTGTTAAATTGTCGTTCAATTAATTTAAGGAAATCACGGAAGAGGGTTCGGCATCAGATTTACGTTTTAACGGAAAAAGCCAAAGGAATTTTGTAAAATCATCAATAAAACTGATATAATAGCGTGAGCCATAAATCGAAGATTCAGTGCATGGACCCCAAACATCAGAATAGAGTAAATCTAATGGAGCAGAAGAAGTAAAATCAGAAATGAATAACGGTTGACGATGACTCTTAGCTAATTGACATGGTGCACACACACTTGTGTGTGCTTTATTTGATAAGGAAATAGACAAACGGCCGACGAAGCACAGAAAATGAGCAATGTACAAGACGTTGATGCTAGGTAGTGGAAGAGTTGGTGGTGACGGCAAGAGCTTGAGCTGGAGAGCGAGAGAAGGAGGTGGAGAAACGGTAGAGTCCATCTTTAACGTAGCCCCTATAATGGTTTTTATGAAATTCGAAAAATACAGTATTGTCATTTGTAAATGGACGCACAGATAATAAATTTTGAGTAAGGGAGGGGGAGACAAGAATATTATGCAAGACATAAGTATTATTAGGCGAATGAATAGAAGCAGAACCAGTATAGGAAATTGCTAAACATGTGCCGTCACCAACGTGGACTTTTTCAGGACCGTCATAAGGCTCGTAAGAGAGATTCAAATTGTTGAAATCATTGGTGAAATGATGTGTCGCGCCAGTATCGGGAATCCATTCTTGAGTAGGGGCTGATACGGGTATTGGTGTGCATAATAGGCATGTGGGGGACGGGAGGGGGGATAAGGCTGCTGGGGTCGAGGGGGAGGGTTATAATACTGCTGGGGTAGGGGTATACCTGTAGTAGCAGGCTTGAGCAGAGTGGCCAACGCGTGAACAGATCTGGCAAGTCGGAGCAGCCTCGCCGTTGTAAGGAGGACAGGGAGAGCCTCTACCGCGTCCACGCCTCTGTCCTCGGGTGTTATTAGAGCCTTGGCCACGATAGGAGTGCTACTGTGATGAGGCCGCAGTAAGGTTTGCAGCAGCAAGTGATGCCGGTGAACTGGTCGCTAGAGAAGAAGACCCTGCAACCGGCCGGTGATGCAGCGGTCGGGATTCAGCAATGAGTAGCTGTGCATAGACCTCATCAATGGTAATGGAGGAACGGGAGCCGATCATCGTAACCAACGACTCATAATCCGGACATAATCCAGCCAATAGGTAAGCAATAAAGCCATCATCATTGAGAGGGTTTCTGGCGAGAGCCAATTCGTCGGCGATTCACTTTAATTTGAAGTAATAATCAGCGGCTGAAAGATCATGTTTGCGGGTGGAGGCTAAATCTGTTCTTAATTGGATCAATTTGGCACGGCTTGCTGAAGCAAAGGACTGTTGCAACGCAGACCATATTTCCGCCGAGGAGGAGGCGGTGTAAACTTGCATAATGACGTCGTCTGAGAGCGAGGAGGTTATAGTACTGAGTATTAGGTTGTCTTGCTTGGTCCAGTCCGTGTAAGCCGGATTTACAGCAGTGTTTCCGGCGGCATCAGTGGTGGTTTTTGTTAGCATTCAGACAACCAAACAAGAATTGAAAAGGAGAAGATGAATGCTGGAAGCTTGTGATATTAAAATGAAAAGCATACCTAGTAGAATACAAGAGAGAGGCTTATATAGCCAGGCACAAAGCAAAACTAAAAGGAAAAAGACTAAAAAAGCCCTTAAGGCTAAAATACTAATAGCTAATATAAATATATATACTAACACCCCCCCCCTCAAACTAACAACGGTACAGCAAGAAGCATCGAGAGTTTGTCAACAAAAAATCTATGATGCTCGACAGTGTGAGACTTTGTGAAAAAGTCAGTCAACTGCAAGGATGACGGAGTAAACGGTAGAGAAATGGTGCCATGATCCAAATGATGCCGAGTGAAATGACAGTCAATCTCAATGTGTTTGGTGCGCTCATGAAACACCGTATTGTGAGCAATCTGAATGGCACTCTTATTATCACAATACATAGGAGTGGGGTCAGAAAGAGTAACTCCCATGTCAGCCAGTAACCAACGCAACCATATAATCTCAGCCGTAGTGGAAGCCATAGCACGATACTCTGCCTCGGTGGAAGAACAGGAAACTACATCTTGTTTCTTGCTTTCCCACGAAATAAGAGAATCACCAAGAAAAATACAAACCCAGTCGTGGACTTCCGAAAAGTCGGATCACCAGCCCAATCTGCATAAAAAAAAGCACGAAGCTCCAAGGAAGAAGTGGATGGAAACAAAAGACTCTGGTAAAGAGATCCCCATAGGTAACGCAAAATACGCACAACAAGAGCCCGACCCAATGTACGGTAGGTCTTTGAAATAAACTGACTAACAATGTGAACAAAGATAGGCAATATCGAGGCGAGTGATCGTCAAATAAACAAGACTGCCAACAATGGACCTATACTGAGTGGGATCGGCAGAGAGTGCCATCATCTGGAGTATACTTTGTGTTCAGCTCGAGATGAGTGTCAGAGGTGCGAGTGTCGATGAGCGTGCACGGTGAATAATATCAGTAGCATACTTGGACTGAGAGAGGAGGTAACCTCATGGTGAGGAGGCAACTTCAATTCCCAAAAAATATCATAAAAGGCCCAAATCTTTCATCTCCAAGCAACGGGACAAGGTTTCTTTCAAATCCACAATACCATCAACATCATCACCCGTAATAATCATATCATCAACATATAACAAAAGGAGAACACGACCAGCAGAAGTCGATCGAACAAATAAAGCAGAGTCATAAGGGCTAGAGACAAATCCAAGGGAGATCACAACCCGAGAAAATCTATCATACCAAGCCCAAGGGGCTTGTTTAAGGCCATACAGCGCCTTCTTAAGGCTACAAACCTGTCCTGGAGCATGAGAAACACCTGGTGGGGGAACCAAATACACTTCTTCCTTCAAGTTGCCATTCAAAAAGGCATTTTTAACATCCATCTGAGATATATGCCACTAACGAACAGATGCAACAAAGAATGAGGACACGGATTGAAGTCATCTTGGCAACAGAGCAAAAGTCTCCTCATAATCTAAACCATACTCTTGAGCAAACCCCTTAGCAACTAAGCGGGCCTTGTATCGCTCAATAGAACCCGTGATTTCGTCTTAACTTTGTACACCCATCTAGAACCAATAGTCTTTTACTGCAGGAAGATAAACAAGGTCCCAAGTACCAGTCTTGTCTAAAGCGGGGCAGTTCCCTCACCATAGCATTTTGCCAATCACGGGAATGAACAGCCCTCCTTATAAGAGGAAGGCTCGGAGATAGGATCAATGGAAACAATAAAGGAAGCAAAAGACTTAGAATAACAAGAATAGGCAAAATCAGGTAACTGAGTAGACTTACGTATGCGTCTTGGATAGCGAGAGGCTCAGCAAGATCCGTCGTCACAAGCGGTGATGGGTAGCCGTATCAGGGGTCGGAGAATCATCAATAATAGGTGCAGTAGGAGGTGAAGAGTCAGACGAGAAAGGATCAATGTGAATAAGATCAGATTTAGTCAAGTTGTGGGTGCTGGCGGGAATGGTAAAGAAAGGGATATGCTCAAGGAAGGAGACATGGTGAGACACGTATAGTTTTCGAGAGGAGGGATCATAACAACGATAACCTTTTTGACCTATACTATACCCAAGGAAAACACATATAGCAACACGCGAAGAAAGTTTAGACAGTTCTACATGTGGACGAAGAACAAAGCAAGTGGAACCGAAGACTCTTAAGAGAGAATAATTAGGTGTTTGACCAAATAATTGTTCATAAGGAGAAAGGCCAGAGTTATGAGCAGTCGGGATAGATTAGTAAGTAAGCGGAGGTGAGGACAGCTTCTCCCCAAAACTCATTTGGAACACTAGCGGATAGCAACATAGACCTAGCAGTTTCAACAATATGTCGGTGTTTTCTCTCAGAAACACCATTCTGCTAAGGGGTATCAGTGCACGAAGACTGATGCACAGTACCTTCAGAAATAAAAAGATTAGAAAGGGTTCCACTAGTGTATTCCCCACCCAAATCAGAACGGAAACACTTAACAACAGTGGAATGTTGGGTTTTAACATAGGTTTGAAAATCAGTATAAATCTTAGTGAACTCAGAACGATGTTTCATCAAAAACACCCAAACATAACGAGTATAGTCATCAATAAAGGACACATAATACCTAGACCCCCCTTTGGTAGGAATAGGAGCGGGTCCCCAAACATCAGAGTGGACTAAATCAAAAGGCGCACAAGATTTTGATGAACTATTATGAAAAGGCAAAGCAGAAAATTTCCCAAGTCTACATCCACTACAATCAGAAATATCATGAGATTTCAAATCACCCAAAACACCAGTGTTACACAAAAATTTCAAACAAGAGTGTGAAACATGACCAAGTCTAGAATGCCATATGTTGGTCCCTTGAAAAGGCTTTGGTTAAGTTTAGAGATGGGGTGAATAAACTTAACACTTAAAACTTTTGGAGTTAACAAACTCAAGAACTTCATGAAGACTACGATACTTGATAGTCTGCTGACTATTGAACTTACTGAATTTGTGCAGCGGAATTATATCAAAATTAAGCCTTATTACTTGTTGTAAAATATGATACTAAGTATTAGATACTCAGTAATGTATGTGTGTGATTTCAGTTGCTAGATTCAGTAGGTTGATGTATTAAATAAACTAAATGCAGAATGTAAGTGCAGAAAGTAAGTAGGCAGATTTTATAGTGGTTCCAGGTGGTGTAATCTTGTCAGTCCACTCTTCTCCTGTGATGTTGGATGTAATTCACTAGAGATCTTTGATGTAGCTGTTACAAAGATTCCTAAGTTGCTTGTCCTTCACCAATAACTATGGCTTCACAAACCGAACACTTGGAGCAGGTAGGATTCTTTCGCTCCAAAGTCTTCCACCTGGTCCTTGAAGGGTAGGATTGCCTCTTCACCGGATCCACCACAAACAATGATCTTTCACACCAGCAGATGCTTCACTGTCTTGATAGATTCTTGTAAAAGAAAGATTGAATCAAATAAATGATTCGATGGCAAAGCATTTTTGATCAGGATGATATGATCAAGACTTGCGGTCTTCAAGTGTGTAAACTTGATGTAGCTTGAACGCAGTTACACTTGAAGATTTTCTCTAGATCAGTAGCCTTAAGCTCAGTAGGTTCAGCAGGGTGTTTTTCTTGATAAGAAAATGCAGCTCAGAATTATCTCTTGTTTTTCCTTATTTTTCATCATCTTTTTCTGAGTTAGAAGTCTTCTATTTATAGGTAGGAATGCTTGTGACTTATATTTGAAATTCAAATATAGCCGTTCCAGATTTTGTCCCATTTGACTTGCTTTCTGTCACTGTTCATAGTACTGACACAGTCAGACTGCTTTTTGACAGAATGCAGACTGTCCACCCTTTGACTTGTATCCATTGGATAAAGTCCTGAATCATCCCAACGTTCTTTTAATCTCTACCATTGATTTGTTTGATAAATCAGAGGTAGTTAGGTGTCCTTATCCTTGTTTTCTTCCAATGTAATCTTGAATAATTCGAGGTATATGTATCAGCAGGTTTATGAGTCTGCTGAAGTACATATCAGTAGGCTGAACCATAATTTGCTGTGTTTAAAACACAATGCAGCTTACTTCTTTTATCTAACTTTTATTTATGAAGTTAGAATACACCTTTTAGCATATAACTAAGTTCCAATCACCATCCAACTTGTAGAACTTAGACCTTGTACACAAGGTATATGTAATCAGTTTAGGTCATCACAGACTTCCCTAAATTCTGATTCCATATCCTTGACTTTAATCACTAAGTTTGATCCTTTAGCCTTCATTAACTCGAGTTTGAGCCTCAATTTTTCGTCTTCAAAGAGGTTCCGACTAGTCTCATCGACCTAGCTACCCTACTGATCTAGATTAGTCTTCTGATATAAGTCACCTGACCATTATAGTGCTTGTTTGATCAAACCTATACAAAGATCAAACTCTAATAAATCTATACATTTGATCTAGACATCTTTTTGCCTTTGCACTATAACAGCTAGTCTGGCACTCATCACTAAAACTCAAAAATAAGTCCAACAATTTCCCCCTTTTTGGTGATGATGCCAATACCCTCTCCTAACAGCAAAGCAAAAAGATTAAAAACAAAAATAGAACAAACTTGGTCATTTCTCATTATAATCATTTGTTCAAAGTATTACAGTCTAGAATCAGCAAATATAAAACAGTGTAAAGTATGCTGATCTACTGTCTTCTTTCCCTTTCCTCTCTTGCATTCTCTACTTGTTCTTGGTAAGCTCTTATTTCCATGATCATCTCTCTCATCCAGTCATTTTCAATCAGAGAGAAGTCAATGTGAGGATTCACTTGCTTCCACCAATGCCAAGCTTCAGGAAGAGTTAGATTTATCTGATGTACCATGAAGCCTAACTTCATGTAAACTCCCTTGAATTCATTCAGTGATTCCTTTGCATTTGTGGTAGGTAAACTACTTTCACCTCTACCACCTCTTCCACCTCTTCTTGAAGCCCTCATGGCTTTAACTCTTGCTTCCCAAAATTTTAAACTCAAAAATGAGTTAAGACCTTCATGAAAGCCCTTGTCATGATAAGGTCTTCTTCTGTTGTAGTATACCTACTTGTATTGTTTGAGAAGATCATCAGTGAGTGGAAGTCTGCCAGGTGCAGGTTCTCTATATGCATTTGTATCATCTTCCCATCTTTTCTTTGCAAAAATCCTAGTAGCCTCTTTTGCTACTGATGTTTGACCCTCTTCCCCCTTATTGACATCATCAACAAAACGGGACAGCAGGCCATGTACACTCTCATGTGTAAACACTAGATTGTTCATCTGACCTTCAATAATCTCAGTCCTAGTGTCAATGGCTGTGATCCTTTCTTGCATGGTTTGCTCCAGCAGGGTTATTCTTTCAGTGAATTTAGGATCCAAAGATAAATGAGTTGAGAACAATGAAGAGGTGCAAAGCAGTCTATGTGTCTCAGCAAGATATCCAACTTTTGATGAATAGAGGCAAGTTGGTCTTTCAAAAATTTCTCCTTCAGTGTGTTGCCCTGCTTGATTCCCCTCACATCTTATGTTAAATCAGCAATGGCATACTGAGTAGATGTGTAGCCTGAAGCAACTGTCTCAGTGGACTTTCTATTGTGGTCCACCATGTTCATCAATTCTTCAAATCTTTGTTCCTGTCTATCAAGTTGAGTCCTCAACTGTGTCATGTCATCCCTGACAGCCCTCAACTCATCCAGGACATGTTCTGGTACCCCACCAGTCATTCCTCCAGCAGCTCCATCAGCAGGCTCTTCTACATTGTATTGTTGCTGCTGACTGCTGATCACCAAGGCATAACTCATATCCCTCCCAGCAGGGTGAGGTCCTTGGTATTCTTCCAAGATAGGATCAATAGCAGGTTCTTCAATCACTGGTTCATCATCAGTAGATCCTTCCTCATTAATTTGAAATTCTTCATCACTGTAGTCATAGTCCACCAGCTGCTTATCCTCATCAAGAACAGTAGTCTGCTGACTATCTTTCCCTACAGTGGTCTTGTCTCCAGTAGGCTCCACTACAGCAGCCTCTTCAACAACAACAACAGGGGTTTCCTCCAAACCCAAAGATTGTTCCAACCTTTGTCCAGGTGCTGTTTGTACCTCAGCAACCTGTACCTCCTGTTCCAACCTTTGCTCAGGTGCTGTTTGAACCTCAGCAACCTGAACCTCCACTTCAATTCTTGGATCTGGTGCAATTTGTGCCACAATAACCTGATCAGGGAATACATCCATGTTTTCTTTTGAAATTCAACGATATCGTGAATCCTTCTTATAAAATTTGCGGCCTTGGATAAAGTGTCCTCAAGTGTCAATGCAATCTTGATATTGAATTGAATCCTCCGAATCGACACTAGGCTCATTAAGATCGTGAACTCTTTCTTCATCCAAATCAACATTTTGTTGACCTCGGAGTTGTTCAACAAAGGTTCAACAACAAACAAATCATCTACCTCACCAACCAATCTGTTTGCACCACCATATATGCCTTCATTGATTTGTGCCTCCAGTTCATCTATGGTGAGATTTTCCAAATCCTCATCCATTTGTCCAGTCTGTTGTCTCTCAGTAGACTGACCAGCATCAGTGGACTACTCCACTCTTGGTTCATTAAACATTGCAGTCCCACTGGTTTCTCCTGGACCTGATGGATGATCACCACCAGAATCAGATGATGATGATGAATCATCACTGTCATCTCTAGGGTCCCTAAACTTGATACCCTCTTCTTTCTGTTGATCTTCAAAGATATCCATCACTCTTGATTGCAGCAGAGTGGTATCAACTAGATCCAGCAAGTTCTCCACTCCCAACTTTTCAAAAGCCCATTCTTCAAAGTCTGTCATGGGTTCTGCAGCAGGTTTTTGTCTTTTGTAGAAACCAAATTTCCATTGGAAATAATCAGCCACTTGTTGGAGTTTAGGATCAACAAAATCCTCTTTCCTTTTCTTCTCAAACATTTCAAATGGCATTGTTGGTTTCCTAGGAGCTGTTTGTTCACTCTGCTGACCTCCAAAGGTCCCAACTAGCAGAGTCAGAGTTTCTTCAACAGATGCATGTAGGTCAGTAGGTTGCTCAGATTGTATATTTGTTCCTACTACCTCCATCTGTACCACACTTGGTTCCCCCTGACTTAAATGCTCATCAGCAGGGTTAGCAGCAGACTGCTCTCCCCCCTGAACTATTGCAGGAATTGCAGGGTCTTGTACCAATGTTTCAGTTACCAGAACAGGTGCAGACTCAGTGGTTTGTTGTGGTTCTTCTACAAGTTGCTCAACAACAACTTGTGTAGATTTATTAGGCTCAGCAGCCTTAACAGGTGAGGATTCTGTAGCTTCAACAGTAGGCTCAGGGTCAGTAGTCTGCTGTGCTTTTCCAATAGATTGCTCAACAACAACCTCCACATCCTCAGTAGGCTTTATAATAGTTAATGGCTCAGCATCAATAGCCTCTCCTACTACTTCTACTTCTTCCTCTACTTCTTCTTCTTGTTCCCTTTGAGCCTCCAAATCTCTTAACTGTTTTCCTTTGCCATGTTTCTTCTTTTTGGCAATCTCTTTCATTCTTTTGGAAAGTGGATCATCTTCAAGATCAATAACTTTCCTCTTTCTACTTGCTTCTTTCTGTTGCTCCTTCAAAACTTCAGCAACAGTCTTCTTCCTTTTAGCAGCAGGTTCAGTAACCTCAATCTCTACTGGTCCCTCAGTGGACTCAGCAGTCTCTGTTGTTTGCTTCCTTGTCCTCTTAGGCTTTAACAACTATGTTATTTTTCTAGTATCTGCAGCCTTTCTTTTCTCAGTAACTTTCTTTGGTGCAGCAGTTTTGACAGTTTGCTTAACCTGCTCACCACCAGCATCACTATCATCTCCACCATTATCACTATCAGCAGCCTGATCAACACCTTCTTCATCATCATCCAGACCAGGGATAGGATAATCAATCTCTTTCTTGTAACTAGATTTATTTATCTTTTTTGGTGCAACATCAGCAATTTCCAAATGATTCAGCAGGGCCTGAACCATTAATCCTAAGGGTAAGGCCTTGGATTTCCTTGTCCCTTCTTTTTCTTCCTTTGCAACCTTTATAGTGGATAAAGTATCCAGCTCAATCAAACTTCATACTTCTGCAAATAATCATCAGCAGTTTAATTTTGGGTCCTGACAGAGTATCCATACTCCCAATGAGTCCCAAGACATTCTTTGCAATAATCTTGCTCAGCAGGTTGTACTCAAATCCAATGTATTTCACAATAATGCCTAAGCTTGATTTAATGGTATTATTTGTTTTGATTTTGTCAAAAAAATCTATCTTTGACAATCCCATTTCCTCGGGATTTATTGAAGCATCTATTACTTCTGCAAAGCCAAAAACTTCCCTCAGTAGATTTGGGGAAACTTCAATCTCCTGAGCATTTACAGTGGTGGTGAATGCTTCTCTTCCTTGTCTTGTTACAATGTTCTTCCAGAAGCTAACAACATTTGTGTATGAGATTGTTTCCAATCTTATGTTCAGCACATTCTCTAAACCTTCATATCTCCTTATTCTTCGACCAATATTGATTGCTAATTCTGTTTCATTAGCATCAACAACAAAACCTCTCACACTTTTGCTTGTTCCAATTTGAACATCATCCTTTTCGGCCATTGTTAAGAAAAAGATGAAGAAAATAACTTCTCAAATCTGTGTTCACACAGTGTAAATGTAGAGAGAATCAATCTGAGATTTTTTAGAGTAACTTCTATGTGAGATTTGCATATATATAGGCAAATGCAGTTGAAACCGTCAGAGCACGTACATTGATGTTAACCATGATTAAATCTGAGTGAATGCGGTTTTGACACGTGGCCCATTACTTTTCATAACGTTTTGAACCGTTAGATCGTGTAACTATGGTTATAATGGATAGAATAAATATCCCGCCATTACTTTTTGACATTAATAAAGTTTGGCTGAGTAACGTTTCATTCAAATGCCCTTGTCATCGCCAGTTAGGTTGGCTCGACCCTCTTCGACAAATATGCCTCTCAAGAAACTGCTTGACAAGGTAACTCTGCTGATCTTTGATTCCTTCTAGTTTTGTTCAATTGATAATACAAGATGAAGTTTAATACCAATGACTGATCTGTCAAGTGAGCTCACCCAACATGACAAAGACCAATCCCCTTGGCAACCTCATTTGCTCAATTGTCCAAAAATAAGTACATGGAATTGTTGATACCAATGACTAATCTGCTAAGTGAGCTCACCCAAGATAGCAAAGACTAATCCCCTTGGTGAATTCCAGTACACTGCTGATTATCAGTCAACTTTGATAATTCCAAGTTCAGTTCTTAGTTTAGCAAATCTTTCACTATCTAGTGGTTTAGTGAATATATCAGCAAGTTGATCTTCAGTATTGTTATAAAGAACCACCACATCTTTCTTTTCAACATGATCTCTTATAAAATGATGTCTCACATCAATATTCTTGGTTCTTGAGTGCAAAACAGGATTTTCTGTGATTGCAATTACACTTGTTTTGTCACACATGATTGGAATTTCTTTTTCTTCAATTCCATAATCCCTTAATTGTTGTCTTAGCCAAAGTACTTGTGCACAAAGAACTTTCAAAGAAGAATGTATTCAAATTTTCAAAGATGGAAGTTGATATTGAGTTCTGTTTCTTGCTAAACCTGGAAACCAGTCTATTTCCCATTAATTGACAGGTTCCTGTGGTGCTTTTTCTATCTATCTTGCATCCAGCATAATCAGAATCTGAGTAGGATATAACTTTGAAACTTCCATCTTTTTAATACCATATCCCTACTCCCAAAGTCTCTTTTAGATATTTGAGAACTCTTTTGACTGCACCTAAGTGACTTTCTTTAGGTTTAGATTGAAATCTTGCACAAACACCTACAGCAAAGGATATATCAGGTCTGCTGGCAGTAAGGTACATCAGAATGCCTATCATCCTTCTATATAAAGTCTGATCAACATCTTTGCCTTCTTTATCTTCATCCAATATGATATTTGTACTCATTGGAGTTGATATCTTGGTGTTGTTTTCCATACCAAACTTCTTCAGCAACTCCTTGGTATACTTGGTTTGATGAATTAAGATTCCATCTTTCATCTGTTTAACTTGCAATCCCAAAAAGTAGTTCATTTCTCCCATCATACTCATTTGGAATTTACTCTTCATTAGATTTGCAAACTTCTCACATAACAATTCATTTTCAGAACCAAAGATTATGTCATCAACATAAATCTGTACCAGCAGGGTGCTATCCTTTTCATTGATTCTGAAAAGAGTCTTATCAATGGTGCCTTTTGTAAAACCAATGTCCACCAAGAATTGAGATAGAGTCTCATACCATGCTCTTGGTGCTTGATTCAAGCCATAAAGTGCTTTATTGAGTCTATACACTTTATCTTCTTGATCTTTAACTTCAAATCCAGGAGGTTGTTGAACATACACTTCCTCCTCTTGAATGCCATTAAAAAATGCACTCTTGACATCCATTTGATATACCTTGAAGTTTTATATGCAGCATGTGCCAAGAATAATCTGATAGCTTCCAATCTTGCAACAGGTGCATATGCTTCATCAAAATCTATTCCTTCGGCTTGAGAATAGCCTTTTGCAACTAGTCTGGCGTTATTCCTCACAATGGTACCAGATTCATCCAGTTTGTTTCTGTATACCCATTTTGTACCAATGATATTTGCATGATTAGGCCTTTCCACTAGTGTCCAAACTTTATTTCTTTCAAATTCATTCAATTCTTCTTGCATAGCAATTATCCAATCTGGATCTGAAATTTCTTCTTCAACAACTTTAGGTTCAACTTGAGATAGAAAACAAGTAAACATTGCTTCTAATTGTCTTATAGTCCTCACACCTTGCTGTATGTTGCCAATAACTTGTTCAGCAGGGTGATCCCTTAACCATTGTGGATTCTGGTCAGATTGATTCTCAGGAACCTCATCTTCAGTAGGGTCTGTTGTTTCTTCAACAGGGTGTTCAGCAGATCCTTGAACTGCCTCAGTTGTTGCATCAAGAGCATTATCGCAGGTGTTCAAGAGGGGCGAGTCGTAAACCTTTAAGTCATTGAATCTTTCCAAAACTTCAACACAACTGGATCGGTGACTTGTAGATTCTCAGCAGGTCACACAGCTTGATCTTCCATACCAGTTGAACTTAGGTTCATCAAACACAACATGGATTGTTTCTTCATGTTTCAGTGTTCTTTTATTCAGTACCCTGAATGCCTTGCTGACAGAAGAATATCCCAAGAAAATTCCTTCATCTGATTTTGGTTGGAATGTCTTCAAATGTTCCTTATGATTCAAGATAAAACACTTGCTTCCAAATGGATGGAAATAGGATATGTTAGGTTTTCTTCCATTCCAAATCTCAAAAGGTGTCTTTGAGATCTTTTGTTCATGAAGTTCATTTTGTGTATAGCATGATGTATTAACTACTTCAGCCTAATATCTTTCAGGTAGCAATGCTTCACAAATCATAGTTCTTCCTGCTTCTTTTAGAGTCTTGTTTCTTCTTTCAGCAACCCCATTTTGCTGAGGTGTACCAGCAGCAGCAAGTTGATGTAGTACACCATTCTGTTCACAATATTCTCTTATAACTTTATTGAGAAACTCAGCCCCTTGTCTTGATCTGATTTTTACTATGTTAAACTTTTCTCATTCTTGTAATCTCTTCAAAAGTTCAGGCATCTTTTGAAGTGTTTCACTTTTCTTGTTCATAAATACCACCCAAGTGTACCTTGAATAATCATCCACAACCACTAAGGTGTATTTCTTTCCTGTAACACTTGTTGGTGTAACTGGTCCAAATAGATCCATATGCATCAGCTCCAAGACTCTATTAGTTGATTGCTTAGTCTTTGATTTGAAGCTTGACTTTGTTTGTTTACCTTGCTGACATGCATCACATATAGTATCATTTTTGAATGTGATTTCAGGTGAACCAATCACCAGTTTCTTATTTACCAACTGATTGATGTCATCAAAATTCAGATGATTCACTTCTTCTTATGCCATAACCAATTAAGTTTCGACTTGGTATGCACAATCGACATGTTTCGAATGCGCAGAGACCAATCCATAACATACATGTTTTGTTGTCTTTTTCCGCTAACACAACTTGATCACCTCTTTCACTAATGACAATACAGCTTGTTTTTGTCAAAAGTGACCTTGTATCCCATGTCACGTAATTGTCCAGTGCTCAAGCAAGTTGTAGTCCGATCCTTCCACATATGCAACATTCACGATTGTTAGTCCATTCCTCATAAGTGTGTCATATATCCTCTTGTGTATCCAGTGTATTCTTGTTGCCAAAATTCACCCTTGGACCATCCTTTGACACATAGTTTGACAACAAAGGCTTATTCTTTGTCATATGTCCGGAACATCCTTTGTCAAAGTACTGCACACCCTACAAAACAAAGTTAATACATTTTAGGTACCCAAACATGTTTGGGTCCATAATGGTCAGTGGTAAGCATGACCCCTGGCATGTTTCCATAAGGTATTCTCCTAAAAGTGTCATACTTTGGTTCATACATGTATTCTACACATCCATAAGGTTTAACAATTGGTTGTGTAGGATTCACATATGTTTTCTGGCCTTTTGGTATGTAATGCTGTTTGAAGTGATTTCTGTTGTTAGAAGCATTAGTATAACCATTGGATTGCTGTCTGTTAGGAACAGCTCTGTAATATGGAGTCTGCTGAGGTCCCTGCTGAGGCCTTGTATAAGTCCTCTGCTTTGAGCCCTTTGCTGTTTCCATTGCTTAGGTTTTACCCTAGCAAAGATGGTTATACTTGCTATTTCAAGCAAGAGTCTTTGGAATATTCCAATCATCATCAGTAGGGAACAATCTACCTTTCCCCCTGAGATAAGTATCCCTAGAATGATTAACATTTTTGGGTTTAGGATTCTTATCCTTGGAATATTTCTGGTTTTTTCCTTTTGTGGTCCAAAGCAGACTTGGTAGCAGTGTCTCGCTATCAAGAGGTCTGTAAGATCCAGCAGATCCTACCTTTGAATTTACCCTTTTTGTTGTGTAATCGATGTCCTTTTAGACTTTCGATTTTGCCTCTTTGAAGCATTCTCGTGAGGCTTCACCGCCTCAAAGAACCCTTTGGGAATTGGATCTTGTGCAGGCACAAACTTAGGACCAATCCTGGTACTAGGTTCAGTGACCTTGCTGGATCCACTCTTATTGGATTGTTGAGTTCCAAATCCAAGCCCTGTTCTATCACCATAAGGCTTTCAAGATTTGAAGCCAGTGGAAGAACAAGATGGTTCAGCAGACTCAGCAGCTGCTGGATGTTCAGCAGGCTTATGCTGATTCTGTCTAACTTCTTTTTCCTTTCCTTTGAGAATTCTTAATTCAGCATTTAATCTCTCAACTTCTAATTGAAGAGCTTCTTTTTCAGCATTCACAATCTCATAACCAGATTGTATTATCCTCAGTTGATTAAGGATGGCATCCAAAGTTTCATCATTGTCAGAATTTCTAGGATTTGAACCACAAGTTGATTCACAATCACTTCCAACAGGAGTATTGATAGATACAGTATTGTATATCTCCTCTGTTTCATGCATGTTTGCCATTAATGCATAATCTTCCATATCAGCAATCAGTGATGTGTCATCAGATTCATTTCCCTTTTCTGACTCAACTTCATACCCTGATTCATCTTCAGCAACCATAGCCTTCTTTCCATGTCTTCTCTATTGGCTCTTGGTCTTCAGTAGGTCTGGACAATCAGGTCTAAAATGTCCAGGCTTCTTGCAATTGAAGCAAAGATAATCAGGTTCCTTACTTTGTTTTAACTCAGGACAGTCAGGTTTGAAGTGTCCTGGTTTCTTGCATTGGAAACACAAGTAATCATTGTCTTTCCTTGAATCATCATTCTTCTTTTCACTGAATTTCTTAGTGAAATTCCTCAGAGAGCCCTTTCCTGTCTTCATCATCCTGGTTTTCTTGCTCAGTAGGGCAATCTGCTCTTGCATCTCATCCAGCAGATCATCTTGAGCTCCTGAAGTTTCTTCTTGATGTTTGGCAGCCAATGCAGTTGTTTTTTGTTCTTCCTTTTCTGTGGTAGGAACCAATCTCTTGCTGAATTCATAAGCTTTAAGATTTGAGATTAATTTGAAGGTATCCTCTTCATGTAACTTTCTCATTTCCTCTATTGCAGTGACTTTCATCTCCCAAACTTCTTTGTCAGGTAATGCATCCAAGATTTTTGAGTTGATCTCTTCTTTTGAATAACTTACATTCAGTAGGCTAAGTTCATCTAGGATAGCATTGAATCTTGATTCCATTTGCTCAATGGTTTCATTTGGTAGCATTTTGAACTTTTGAAATCTCTTTTTGGCCACACTGATTTTGTTTTTCTTGATAGCATCAGTGCCCTCACAGATTAACTGTATCTTGTCCCAAAGTTCCTTTGCAGTTTTGCAATCTTTCACCTTCATATACATATTGCTATCCAGAGTTCTGTATATGATATCAATGGCAATATTGTTAAGATTTGCTCTCTTTCTATCTTCAGCATTCCATTCTCTTTTTGGTTTTGGAATGTACTGTGTATCATCTCCCACTGTTACTGATTTGGTAATCTCCAGTGGCCCATCAGTCAGTACATCCATCATTTCATCGTGTGTTGCAGCAAGATAAGCCTGCATTCGACGTTTATACTCATCAAATCTATCTAAAGAACACATCAACATAGTTCTAGCATACTGGTTGTTATCCATGATGCAAAGCTTTGAAAATCGAAGAACTTGAAAAGTTTTCAAAGTATTTTCACAAGCACAACAAGTAGGATTACTTGCAATGTAAGTCCGCTCCGATACCAATTGTTGGTCCCTTGAAAAGGCTTTGGTTAAGTTTAGAGGGGGGTGAATAAACTTAACACTTAAAACTTTTGGAGTTAACAAACTCAAGAACTTCAGACCTGCGATACTTGATGAGTCTCACGACCTTGTAGTCTCCGACTATTGAACTTCTTGAATTTGTGCAAATGGAATTATATCAAAATTAAGCCTTATTACTTGTTGTAAAATATGATACTAAGTATTAGATACTCAGTAGTGTATGTGTGTGATTTCAGTTGCTAGATTCAGTAGGTTGATGTATTAAATAAACTAAATGCAGAATGTAAGTGCAGAAAGTAAGTAGGCAGATTTTATAGTGGTTCCAGGTGGTATAATCCTGTCAGTCCACTCCTGTGATGTTTGAGATAATTCACTAGAGATCTTTGATGTAGCTGTTACAAAGATTCCTAAGTTTCTTGTCCTTCACCAATAACTATGGCTTCACAAACTGAACACTTGGAACAGGTAGGATTGCTGCTCCAAAGTCTTCCACTGGTCCTTGAAGGGTAGGATTGCCTCTTCACCAGCTCCACCACAAACAACAGTCTTTCACACCCAGCAATTGCTTCACTGTCTTCAGTAGATTCTTGTAAAAGAAAGATTGAATCAAATAAATGATTCGATTCAAAGACTTTATCAGGATGATATGATCAAGCACTTGCAGTCTTCAAGTGTGTAAACTTGATGTAGCTTGAATGCAGATTACACTTGAAGATTTTCTCCGGATCAAGAGCCTTAAGCTCGAAGGGTTCAAGCAGGTGTTTTTCTTGATAAGAAAATGCACTCAAAATTATCTCTTGTTTTTCCTTATTTTTCATCATCTTTTCTCGAGTTAAGTCTTCTATTTATAGGTAGGAATGCTTGTGACTTATATTTGAAATTCAAATATAGCCGTTCAGATTTTGTCCCATTTGACTTGCTTTATGTGTCACTGTTTCATAGTATCTTGACACAATGATCGCTTTTTGATGTAATGCGCATATCCACCCTTTGACTTGTATCCATTGGATAAAGTCTCGAATCATCACAACGTTCTTTTAATCTCTACCATTGATTTGTTTGATAAATCAAAGGTAGTTAGTATCCTTATCCTTGTTTTCTTCCAATGTAATCTTGAATAATTCGAGGTATATGTATCAAATGAGTTTATGAGTCTATTTCAAGTACATATCAAGAGGGTCGAACCATAATTTGTCGTGTTTAAAACACAATGCAGCTTACTTCTTTTATCTAACTTTTATTTATGAAGTTAGAATACACCTTTTTGCATATAACTAAGTTCCAATCACCAACCAACTTGTAGAACTTAGACCTTGTACACAAGGTATATGTAATCAGTTTATGTCATCACAGACTTCCCTAAATTCTGATTCTATATCCTTGACTTTAATCACTAAGTTTGATCCCTTAGCCTTCATTAACTGAGTTTGAGACCTCAGCCTTCAGTCTTCAGCAGGTTCCTGACTAGTCTACTGACCTAGCTACCCTACTGATCTAGATTAGTCTCACGATATAAGTCGGTGACCATTACTGAAGTGCTTGTTTGATCAAACTTATACAAAGATCAAACTCTAATAAATCTATACATTTGATCTAGACATCTTTTTGCCTTTGCACTATAACAGCTAGTTTGGCACTCATCACTAAAACTCAAAAATAAGTCCAACAACATAAAAAATACTTAGAGGATGAACTGGTTAAATGAAAAGAAGATAAATCAACAGAGGTGGCAAATGTGACAGCCAGGAGTACGATCTCATCCAAAACATATAGACCCTCGCTCTACGGCTGTCCCAATCAACCTCTTGGAATCGGGATCCGCACGTAGACAAGAAGTGGAAGAAAAATGAATAGAATATCCGAATCACATAATTGACCAACAGATGCAAGACTGAGAGTAAGTTTAGGGACACAAAAGACATTTGAGAGAGACACGTGGGGAGTTGAATAGTGCCAATGCCATCTAATTGCAAAGGTGAGCCATCAGCAGTACCAATAGTAGGGTAACATGAGTCAGAAGACAAAGATGTAAACTTAGATGAATCAGGAGACATATGAAAAGAAGCCCCAGAGTCTAAAACCCATAGGGATGACGGTTTACCTGAGAGATTTGATGAAGGCAAACCTGTTGTAGAACGAGTAGTCATGGCAAAATGCTAAGGCGGCGGGACTGTCTGACCTGAGGACGGGGACTGAATAGCAAGGAATCTCTGAAACTGTTCTGCAAGGGCATCCATAGAAGGATTCTAAGAAGAAGCTACATCCAAATCACCCGTAGTGCAGCCGTAGCCATATAAGATGACACCCTACGGGTCTGTCCCTGTCCGGTACCCTGTGTGCGTGGCTGTCCACCACGGTTCTATTGCAGAGACTTATCACCAGACGTCGAATTCTTCAAGGCTAATACAGGGCACTGACTTTTCCAATGTCCAGGCTTCTTACAATAATGACACTTATCCTTTTTAGCAGGATTTGTCCGAAACTGATGAGATGGTGCTGCTAAAACGGATGCAGAAGAGGCGGTTGGTACCTTTTCATTTTGTGTTTTCAGACGAGTTTCTTCAGCTAACAACTCGTGAACCACTGAATCGACAAAGGGCAAGGGATTACGATGCATAATCGAAGCACGAAAGTGCTCATATTCAGACGGCGAGTGTAAGAATTTGAACAAGACGCGATTCCTCCCGATGAACAATATAAGGTTCAAAGGCCTTCAATTCAATGAGACTCTGTCATAGCCAATCGATCCCAACGAAAGCGTTGATTTCAAAGATAAAATTCACGAATCCGCAATCATTCTGTGACAAAACACGGATTTCCCCTTCTAACTGAAAATGAACAGATATATTGGTGCGCATAAACAGTCTTCCCAAGTAGTCCCAAACCTCCTTAGCAGTTTCATACTTAGCTAATTTCACACCAATCTTAACATCGACAGAATTATTAATCCAAGTAATGAAGAGAGTTTGAGAAAGTAATAATACTTGAGTAAACTTCAACTTGTGTTTATTCATCATAAAAGAAGAGTATATATAGATACAAGTATGGAGAGAAAGTTCCTAGTAGTGTCATGAGTGCTATGGGCGGCTAGTATGTGATATAATGGTCCATATGCGGCTGGACATAAAGGCTATGACACAATAAGACAAACTAGAGTTACTTTATGACATATTAATTGTTTATATCACACAATTAATATGTCATGTTACAAATAATGTGTACAAGTAAAGTAACAAGTAAAGTGTTACACAAAATAAAAAAGTTAAAAAGAAATATTCATAATATTAAATATTATGTAATATTAATATTATGTAATATTTCCACACACCCCCCCTCAAACTGGGTTGTATATGTTTATATAGCCAAGTTTGCTACTCAGTCTGCTGAACATAAGAGGTGGAATGGCCTTTGAGAGAATATCAGCATTCTGGTCGGCTGAGGGAACATACTGAAGTTGAATGATATGTGCATCAATCTTCTCTTTAAGAAAATATATGTCAATGTCCACATGTTTTGTTTTCTCATGATGAACAGGATCCTCTGCCATGCATAATGCTAAATTATTGTCACAGCAGAGTTTGATGGGTTGCTAAGGAGGTTGCTGGAGTTCAGTAAGGACTCTTTTCAGCCATAGTGCTTCACAAATGCCCAAAACAAGTGCCATGAGTTCAGCTTCCGCACTACTTCTAGATAAAGTAGGTTGTTTCTTGCTTCTCCAAGTGACAAGATTACCCCATACATATGAACAGTAGCATGTGGTAGATCTTCTGTCTATGTGGCAACCAGCCTAGTCAGCATCAGTGTAGACCTTAATGGATCTCTCAGTAGACTTAGTGAAATGTAAGCCTTGGCCAGGAGTTGACTTTAAGTATCTCAATATTCTCAGAGAAAGACATCAATGTTGCCCAAGAGGGCAATGCATGAATTGACTGACAAGGCTAACTCCATATGCAATATCGAGTCTTGTATGAGAGATGTAAATGAGTTTCCTACAAGTCTACGATATTGATCCTTTCTCGACAAAGAAGATTACCATCCACCAGAGAATTACTTGGGTCTACTCTGGAGAGATAGCAGTTTGCACCCTAACATGCCGCTTCCTTCAAGAGAGTCCAAAGACATACTCCTCTCTGTGAGACCGAGATACCTCGGCTGTTTCGGCTATTTCCATGCCAAGGAAGTACTTGAGATATCCCGGATCTTTAACTTGGAACACTTTTGCCGAATGGTCTTCAATTGTTGGATCTCAAGAGGTCATCACCAAGAAAGATGATATCATCCACATAGACAATAAGAATGGATCTCTTTTCACGGTTGGTTGTTTTATAAACATGGTGTGATCTCGAGTTGCATTGATGATATCCAAAGCATCTTTAACCACAAGAGTAAGTTTGCCAAACCAGGCTCGAGGGGACCGCCAGGCCATATAGAGATTTCCTCGCTTGCAAACTTTCCTTGAGTGTGAGTGTTGACAAAACCAGAGGTACATTCATATAGACTTCCTCAAGAAGGTCACCATTTAGGAAAGCATTCTTGATATCCAATTGGTAGAGGGCCACCAAGTTGGACAAGCAAGTGAGATCAAGACTGACAGGTGTTTAGCTTTGCCACAGTGCAAAGGTCTCTTTGTAGTCAAGTCCATATGTTTGAGTGAATCCTTGCAACCGCCTATCTTTGTATTTGTCAATAGTACCATCAGCATTGTACTTGATAGTGAACAGCCATTTACAGCTGTCTGTCTTCTTTCCACGTGGGAGAGTGGTGAGGTCCCAAGTATGGTTGTCAAGAAGAGCAGTCATTACAGTTTTGACAGCTGCCTTCCACCTATCATGTTGAAGAGCTTCCTGTATATTCTTCGGAATGGAGTGAGAATCCAAGTCTGTGTAAACATAGCAAAGAAGGTGACAAGTGATCATAAGACACATAAGTATGAATAGAGTGATTAGTGCATGATCTATTTCCTTCGGACAAAGAATGGGTCCGTCATCAATATCAGTGGAATGAGCGAGGTCGGTGGGCTCGGGAGGTTTGATGGGCTCGTGAGAGTCTGCCGAGGTTCGATGGGATCTTTGAGGCTCAATAAATTTCTTTGGGGTTCGATGATCTTCTTGAGGTTCAGAATCTGTTGAGGTGCGATGGGTCAATGAGTATCGTGAGTCTCATTTGAGGAGTTGGTTGAGGATTGGAGTGAGCTCAATTTCAATAAGGTTGCCATCTGTGGATCTGTCTCAGTGAGGTTTTTCTGTAGTATGAGGTTTTTTCAAAGAATTTTACATCCATAGAATTGTAAAATCTTTTGTCAATGGGAGAATAACACTTGTAACCCTTTCTGTCTTTGGCATAGCTTAGGAAGATGCACTTATGAGCTTTGGGATCAAGTTTGCTTCTGTGTTGGGCATGAATATAGACAAACACAGTACATCCAAAGATCTTTGGAGGCAAGTCAGTAATGAGATGAGGGCAGGAATGAGTTGTCAACAGGGTTTGGATATGGGTAGTCTTGAAACCTAACACTCTACTGGGTAACCTGTTGATCAGATATGTGGCTGTTAATATAGCTTCACCCCACATGTATTTTGGCACATGTGTGGTGAACATGATTGATCTAGCCATCTCCAGGTGAGTGCCTATTTTTCCTCTCAAAGAACCCCATTCTCATTGAGGTGTCTCTACACGCTCTCGATGTGAACAATCCCCTTATCAATCGAGGAAGGTCTTTGAGGTTGGACTCATAGTATTCCAGGTATTATCTGCTTTTAAGATTTTAATCTTAGTGTCAAATTGAGTGGATACCATGTTATAGAATTCTTGGAAAGATGGTTCCGACTTGGATTTATCTTTCATCAAAAACAACCATATGATTCTCGGTGTGGTCATCTATGAAGGTGACAAACCACCTCTTCCCTGTTATACTTTTAACTCTTGAGGTCCCCATACATCACTATGAATCAAAGTGAAATATGTGGAAGGTAAATAAGGTATTTTAGTATACACAGATTTAGTAAGTTTGGCAAATCGGATGATATCACATTGAAGATCACCGAGGTTAAAACCTTTAAACAATTCAGAATTACTGGACTTTAAATAACCAAAACTTGGATGACCTAGTCTATAATGCGAGCATGATATTGTCTAAGGTTTGGTTGCATCTTCTTGAGGCTATTTTGATCTTTGGTCTTCTGTCTTCAAAGAGGTTGACCACAAACAATCTGAAAGGAGCTTTAGCTCTCCCAATCACTTCTCGTGAAGAAAGATCCTGGAATATACACCGATTGTCATTAAACAAGATCTGCCCAATTTAGGTCCTTAGTAAGTCTAATGTGATATATAAGGTTCTGATCTAATTTTGGAACAAATAGGACATCCTGTGTAGCGAGATCTTATCAGTAAGTTTAACATTTCCAAAACCTTGTGCACATGAAATAGATCCATCAAAGAATCTGAATATTGTGGATCCGATGGCGTGGTTTAAGGTGAGATATAAGCCTTTTGTTACCAGTCATATGTCGATGCCCTGGAATCAACAATCCAAGTATCACTACCGAGAGGTGAGTGGAATGTACTGTTTTAGCATGAGTAGTTGTGTCGTTGATGGAACTACCTTCCTTTTCTTTGAGCAAGGAAGGCTTTGAAGGCGATGGCGAGCATTCAAAGCAAAGGTGTCCTTGTTTTCTTCTTCACCGACATGTCCGGCCTGGATTTCCTGGTTGGTTTGGAAGATTTTTAGGAGTTAGGCTTGCCATGTAGTTTCCAAAGAATTGTCCTTTGTGTGATTTGTGCGTTTCGGTGGTCACAGAACAACTTTCCTGCCTCTCAGTGAGGCCTTCAGCAGACCTCAAGATCCTCGGCAGCTTCCCGACAACCATCGATCTTTGAGCTCTCGGTAGGGTGATCAGCAGGTTGCTTTGCAAAGCATCACTTTCTCCCCGCTTTCCTCATGTTTGACTTCAAAGCAAACACAGGACTTGAGATTGGGGAGTGGTTTGGAAGCAAGGACTCATCCTCTAACATCATCAAGAGATGGGTTCGACCCAGGTGAGGAACTTGAATACCCTCTTTTTCTCAATGATGTCCCTGTACAAGGTAGCATCCCGTACATCATTCCATTGGTGGGTTTCCAACATATCTAGGTGTTGCCATGCCTTAGATAGTTGGTTGAAATCTTGAGTTACTGCAGATCCCTTGCTCGCAATTTTGGATTTGAGCTTCAAGATCATAGACCTCAGATGTATTGTCCTTTTTGAGTAAAGGTCTCGGCATTGTCCTAGATTTCCTTTGCGATATCATACATCATGAAGTTCTCATCGATCTCTTTTGTCATTGACCTCGTGAGGATGGTCATGACTTGGTTATTTCTCGTATCCCATGCTTCAAAATTGGGGTCGGCCAATGGTTGGGCCAGGTTTGGAGCAGATAGTATCCCATCTTGCTCTGGCCGGAGATATACATCTTCATAGACCTTGACCATAGCATGTAGTTGTTGCCATCAAGTCTATGATTCGTAAATAAAGAGTTTTCAGTGACCCCAGTCTGCTGAGGCTGCTGGAACTCTACTGAGGGTGAAGAAGCTTCGGATATTGAAGACATTCTTGAAATGAGATGAGATTTTTCAGCGGATTAAGGAGATTTTGTAGCGGATTAAGGAGTTTATCTCTCTGATACCATGAAGAGAGTTTGAGAAACTAATAATACTTGAGTAAACTTCAACTTGTGTTTATTCATCATAAAAGAAGAGTATATATAGATACAAGTATGGAGAGAAAGGTCCTAGTAGTGTCATGAGTGCTATGGGCGGCTAGTATGTGATAGGACGGTCCATATGCTAATTTGGACATAAAGGCTAGGACACAATAAGACAAACTAGAGTTACTTTATGACATATTAATTGTTTATATCACACAATTAATATGTCATGTTACAAATAATGTGTACAAGTAAAGTAACAAGTAAAGTGTTACACGAAATACAAAGGTAAAAATAAATATTCATAATATTAAATATTATGTAATATTAATATTATGTAATATTTCCACAAGTAATAATTTTTGAATTGGCACAATCCCACTTATCAAGCAAATCAGCATAATTATCAGTACCTGCTGTGGGAGCTTTAGCAACCCCAGAAACATATTTCCACATTTCTTTCCCCCGAAGAAATTTTTTCATCACATAGCTCCAATACGAGTAATTTTTACCATCCAAACGAACACCAATTGACTGCAACGAGTCATCACTAGGAGCCATTGGTGAACCGAAAAAGACCCAAAAAAAAGGCACAAGTCGAACCTTAAGCAAATCGGACAATACTACACGATGGCCGGAACCCCAAACAAATCGATGCAAAATCGAAACCCCAAACAAATCGAAACAAAATTGAGACAAAATCGATGCAAAACTGAATCAAAAACTCACCAAATCGACGGCGGCAACGACCATATAGTTCGATCCGCGACAGTTGGGCTTTAGATGATTATAGGCTCTGATACCATGTTAGCAACCAAACAAGAATTGAAAAGGAGAAGATGAATGCTGGAAGCTTGTGATATTAAAATGAAAAGATACCTAATAGAATACAAGAGAGAGAGCATATATCAAAGGCAAAGAAAAGCAAAAACTAAAAGGAAAAAGAAACTAAAAACCCTAAGGCTAAAATACTAATAGCTAATATAAATATATATGCTATCAGTTTTCGCGGAGGTGGGATTGTGCCATCAATATAGCCAAAAACGCCTTGACCTTTGAGATATGGGAGAAGTTGAACACGCCAAAGATGATAGTTTTGACGAGTTAATTTTGAGATGTGGATTGAAGAAGAAGGAGTAAATTTTGGATAGGAGGGGGAAGAAGAAGAAGTGGCCGCCGTGGCCGTGGCGGCGGTTTCACCGGTTTCGGACATTGCTGAGGGTTTAACGTGTGTTTGGGAGAGGGTTAGGGTTTGGAAAATAATTTAGCGTAATGAGAACGAGAGAGAACCTAGCTCCGATACCATATTATAATTTAAGTACAAGATAAATATAACCGACATTTAAATAATATTCAAATTATGCTTTATCAATAATATCCTCAACACTCGCATACTTAGTAGCTACTACTAATCAAATCTATATCAGAAGAATACATACCTTAAAAAAAATTACATGGGAAAAAATGTACCAATTGGCTATACATGTCTCGCCTTAAATGTCAAAAAAAAGTTATGTTTATGTCGGAAGAAAGCAACGGCACAATGAATGGCATGATAATTTTTGAATATATATACGTATATGCAATAGGTTAGGTATCCGAGTGAAAGATGATAATGAAAAGTATGTATCAAAATAATTATAGAAAAAGACAGGGTGGGCGGTGTGGGTGGAGGGTAGGATAGGGGTCGGGGGTGTTGGGCCTGGGAATGGGGACTGTTTTTGTTTTAAGGGAATTGGGGAATTAATGAGAATATAAAGGCCCACTGGTGGCCATGAAAGAAATAATTAATAAGAATAATAAATAAATAAAATATGTACAAGTTGGGTGTGTTTTCCACATGCAGTAATCCTAAAAGCAGCATTCAAAAGTGGCTTACCAATAAAAAAAGGGTTCTATTTGGACCCCCATATTTACTACTTGCACCCACTGCTATTTATACCACAAAATTTTCTTTATTGGCAGATCACAAGTTTATTTTGATTATTTTTATACTTCTCACACTACACAATTAATAAAAATTACTACATACACCACATATTTTGAAATTATAAACAAGTTCTCCTAAAAATTACTACCTACACTCATTTTTTTCCGCACGACCCCCTCATTTTTTCCGCGAACCCCCCCCATTTACAGCCCCAAACAGCCTCCCCTTTAATTATTCCAACTTCCAGCCACCACCGTCCACCACTTTCCTCCTTCCCCAGCCACCCCAACCCTTTCCTTCTTCGAAAAGGGTTTCCTTTAACCTTTTTCGAACAATTTGCTGATTCAATGCGTTCTAACCAATTTTCTTCACGTAAATTTATTACATCCATCCGCTTTTTCACCAAGAATTTATTCATGCTGAATTTTCTCATTGTTAAATCGTCCATTTTGACCCGAAAATGGGGCATAAATCGAAAAAGAAAAATGGTACGGGTTCAAATTTAAATCGAAGAATAAGGATGAAATTGTTCCTATTGTTGCTCTCCCTGCTGCTAAATGTTGGTGAATCCACCTCCTCTGCTGCTGTGAAGGTCACCGGAGAAGCAACGGTCGGGAAAAATGGTGATTCAGGGCCTAGCGCTGAATTGACAAAGTCGGGTGCTTTAACAGCGATTGCAAATTCTGAGGGGAATTTGAAGGATTTGGAGACTGATAAATCCAAGCTAGTAAAAGAAGCAGCTGGTAATGAAGCTTCGAAGAACTCTGAAATGGCTACGAATGCCGGAAGTGATAACCGGAACGCTGATTTGGCGGTCCCTGTACCGATTTCTTCAAACCCCAATGTTTTGAAGGCTGCTAAAATTTTATCTGGAACGAACAATGATAATCTGACCTCCAATGAAGCTTCTTTGGTTGGAAAGGTCACCAATTTAGAGAGAGAGGCTCTCAAAGGCGACAAGCTGGGGGGTGGTTTGATTTCCGGTGGATTTGCGAAAAAATGGTGGATTTGCGATTTGGTGGAGCTGTGATTTGGCCGGATTTCATGGAGATCGGATGGCCGGATTTAATGGAGATCGAATGGGGAGATAGATTTAATGATTTAATGGAGATCGGATGGCCGGATTTAATGGAGATGGTGGCTGCCGGCTGGGGGGTTGGGAGATAGATTTTAGTGATTGAAAATGGAAGAAGATGAAAATTGAAATGTCAGAAATTTAGTGACTTAAATGTATTTAAGTTCAATTTTTAATATGTTGAGTGCCACAAAAGTAATTGTGTGGTGTGTATAAGTAAAAAAAAAAATAATCAAGAAATGGGTGCAAGTAGTAAATAGGGGGGTCCAAATATAACCCCTTAAAAAATAGTACTACTACTATTTAATTTAATTTAATTTAATTTATTACTTGTCTTTTTCACGTCAGGTTGGTGGAAAATTAGCTTCCACTAATTTTATGTGTATTCAATTATCTTTTATTTATTTATTCTTCTTTCTTGGATTCTTGTGACTGCTTGATTAATCAACCAAGGGCCAATATGAATGGTACGATAAGGATTTTATAAATATAGTGTCACGTTTAAAATTCTAAAGTATTTATATTAAAGCGAATAGAGTACAATATTATAATAGAACTCATAATAAATAAGAAAAATATAAACACCCATAACCATTATGATATTATTAATTTTATAGAGTAACTCTATCATTATCCGTAATTTACTCATTATCTTTGGTTAACAAAATGATAAGAAAGAAAAAGTAATAAATACTCCTTCCGTCCCGTAATATAAGTTCTTATCACAAATTTTATGTTGGTCGGCCCCACAGAATCTTTTGTCTTGACTAAAACCAATAAATCCAACATTCTAAAACGCTACTACTTGTAAAAACTTTCCACCAATGTATCCTTTGAAAATGCCGACTTTTTGTGGTCAAAACTTGCACCTGGACCACCTTAAAATTTCACAGTTCTTATAGGTTTTATACACAGTATTAATAAATGAGTTGTTTTTTATAATTTCAAGATAAAATATTATATTGGTTTTGAAAGTGACCTATAATATTAGATAGTTTAATGTGAAAAATGAAAATAATGCATTTATATTGAATTGAGATATGTAGAACTTATATTTTAAAGAATGTTCTAAAACTCGCTAGCGACCTCAGACGCTTGCTTCTGGGCGCTAGGGCCTAAGGCGCCTAAGCGATTTTAGGGTTTTAAGGGAGTTTTAAGGGTTTTAAGGGGATTTAGGGTTTTACAGGTGTTTTAGGTTTTGGCTGGGGGTTTTAGGGTTTTACGGGGTTTAGGGTTTTTACGATGGGGTTTAGGGTTTTAAGGGAGGTTTTGGGTTTTATGCCTCTTTCTTGTCTAAGTGGCAGGAAACCTTGATGTTTGCCCAGATGGAACCCCTAATAGCCTGTGGGCCCAAGAGCGCCTGAAGGTCCCCAGAGTGCGCTAAGAGGGCCTAGGAGCGCTAGAAAGGCCTAGGGCGCCAGAAGGCCTAGGAGCGCTAGAAGCGGTCCAGAGCGCCTAAAATCGCCCCAAAGACACTTGGGCGCCTAAAATCGCCTAGAGCCAAGTCGAGGACGCCTTGGGGATCGTCCAGGGGCCCAGCGGCGCTAAGCGATCGCCTGCAGGCGATTTTAGAACATCTTGTATTTTAGACATCATAAAAACTTAAAAGATTTATATTACAGAACTCAGTGAGTATTACTTTATTGATTATTCTCTTAGGAAAAATTGTCTACATATTATAAAATAATATATATATATATATATATATATATATATATATATATATATATATATATATATAAAAGTGTATTAGAAGCGACAGTAGTAGTATGATTGGTTGATTAATCTAAATCCAAAGGTTATAATAATGGGTGATTCTTCCATGATTACTCCGTTTGGGGAGTTTTATCGTGTGGATTAATCTGGATCATCTGATTTGAATACATATTAAAACTATGTGTTCCAGATTTATCCACATGTTTTACTCCATAAATAAAGTCAATAGAGAAGAATTTCTCATAAATAATGGGTGGTTGAGCACTCATTCCACCATTGAACTGTAGCGCCCAATGAGTGCACGCACAATACTATTTGTTACTTCATCCATTTCAATTTCTTTGAGATATTTTAGGAATCACAATATTTACAAAGATATAAATTAATAGGTTGTCTGGTAATTCAAAATTCGACTAATCTACATTTTTGTCATTTTATATGTAGAGTTATTTTCATTTTATAAAATACATTGATGCAATTTAGGCAATTAAAGCAAAACTTTGAATCTAATTAGAATTATGCGACTTACTTTAGGATAGATATAAATGGAATATGTCCCAGACAAATTGGGATGGATGGAGTATTTTATTACTACCTCCCTTCCAAAATATAAGTCATCCTAAAGGTTTTCACACAGATTAAGAAAGTGGTTGAATGTAATAAATTTGAAGGTTAATGTCTAAAATGTTTTTTGACTATCATTAATGTAATAGTTGTTAAATAATTAATGAAATGTGTTTAGATTAATAACAAATTAGGGTTAAGATAGAGAAAAAGGGTAATAAATGTTGCATTATGATATAGAATAACAATATTATTAGACAATCAAAAAATGTATGATGACTTATATTTGAAACGGAGATAGTATTAAAAAAAATGGCTCCAAGGACATCTCATTATATCTATCTAGTGTTGCAGTAATGTAAAATTAGAGTTTTTCTGGTATAATGATTATATGAAAATTATATTAAATGGAATGTAACAACCTTAAAATAACACTTCTCCTTTGGAGAAAAACCTCCCTTTCCGCTCCTGGAGTCTCTCTCCAACGTTGAAGTCCGCCAGGCCACTTCTAAGAGAAGGAGGCGCTCGAAACTCTCCAGCAAGCGCTTACTCTCACAACCCAAGAGGAAATTCGAACAACAGTGCAAGCGGGGACATTGGAGAATTAAAGATGGGTGCGGCGCCAAAGCTTGGTTGGCCGTTGTTTGACCGTGAAAGATGTCGATGTGATGGGCCATCGGCAACCTTTAAAACAGTCATGGGGTTGTGAATTTACGTTGATTCGGTTGGAGAAGAATGTTTTCCAATTTGTATTTGCAGTAGAAGAAGATGCGGTTAGGGTTTTGGCCGATGGCCCTTGGTGTTTCGACGGTGCTTTGTGGGTGTTGCGGCGGTGGGTTAATGATTAGGGCTTGTTGGATGAATTCTTCGATCATGTAGAGTTTTGGGTCCATGTGGTAGGACTCTCCACACGCCTTTGCGCCGACGCAGTGAGGAAGAAGGTGGTTGAATCGCTTGGTGGTTGTTCGGAGTTCCAAGTCAGGGCTTTAGTTTTTAAGGTTGCGGTTGACTGTGGACTTAACGCAACCATTGCGCCGTGTCATGCATCTTGACGTGGAGGGGAAGGTGTTGAAGGTGCTGCTACAGTATAAGAGGCTACTGACTATGTGCTTTCAATGTGGTTTGATGAATCATACTCAGCGATTTTGTCCAAGCTCTACAAAGGAGTTGATAGTGGCGGAGCAGTGGGCATTTCCGTATGGTTCATGGTTAGGAGCGAGCCGCCGTTCGGTCTTGTGAATGGTGGTGGAGGTGACACAAGCTCCTGGGCCGGAGGAGGCTGGCAGTGATGAGGCGTCCTGGGCTATAGTTCCCTATCCTACACATGAATATCATGTGCCCGAGAGTGGGGAGGCCTACGTTGAGATAAAGGAGGCTACGTGCTTCGTCTCTACCCCCATCCATCTCCAAATCCGTCTCCCACTTCCCACCCACCTTCAGCCCCAGATCAGAAGAATCACCTTTAGCTCGTGAGAATATAGTTGCCTATGATTTGCTGTTGGTGGAGCTTGTCTGGGAACAGGCCCACCGGCGCCATGAATATTTTATGTTGGAACTGCCGAGGGCTTGGCCATCCTCGGGCAGTTATTGTTAGGAACATTTTATTATCTTTTGATGATGGCCATACTAGCTGTTATAGCAAGCCTGAAATAAGTTAGAACACTCTGTATAGTCTTTACTTAGAGTCTGACATGTTGTATAAGTTGAGTCAGACAAGTATTGTACTAGTTGGTAGGACGGCAAAGTAAAAATAGATTTCGGCAAAGTAAAGTCAGTCAAGTACCAGCAGAGAAGCAATGAAGACATTATGGTCCGACTTATAACCAAGGAAGTCTGTGATGACCTTGGATAAGTCTAAATCATGTTTTGAGTGATGAAATTTAATGGTTAAATATGGTGTACACTGATCTCACCCAAATCAAGGATCAGTGAAGTACAAGGATTCTCCTTAAAACTGAAAGAATGAAGGAAACGGTGAATCGGCAAAGTAAATTGACTTTCGGCTGAGTGAAGACAAAGTAGTGAAGGAATATCTAAGCGGCAAAGTCAGAAGAATCACTTGACCTATCAAAGAACGGCTGAGTAAACCTTACTTAGTCAGATTACTGAGATATGAAGAAGATACAGAAGATCAAGTATTAAATGCACAATCAATAGAGGATCAATCAAGGACAGATTTTATGGTAAACGTTTGAAGAAAAATCCGATCGCTAAAATCAAGGAGAATACAATTAAGGGGGAATCAATAATAAAATCAAGGATTATTCCCCTCATTAATATTTCCAACGGAAGGAAATTCAAATCAAGAATAATCAAGGCTATAAACAGAAGGCACTGACAAGAGAAATAAAACAACAAGATCGATCAAGAATCTGAGCAAAAACTCTGTCAAAGTAAAAAGTCTTCTATCTGTGCTGAAAAGAAATATCTAGTGATCAACTCAAAATCGAGAGCTACAATTCAAACATCAAGCATTGAGATTGATCAACAAGTTTGTGAATCCAATTCACATCAATCAAGCAACTGAATCAGAGCTATCTGAGAAGGAGTTGTGTTTGTGATAGCTGCCGAAGGATTTGATCCCAAGGAGCAGTGAAAGAGACTGAGTCACTGAAGCTGTTGCAGTCAAGGAGTGATAGTCTTGTAGATTGTGAAGCTTGTGAAGTCAAGGACAATCGTACTATTGTATCTGTGAAAACAATAGTGAATTCCTCCGATCATCACAGGAGAAGAGTGGATTAAGGGATTACACCACTGTTAAGGGTCAAATTGTAGTGTTTTTACCGATATATTTTATATCAAATTCCCCCATATTCTTATGATTTTCATAGAAATCGAGCTTTATATTGAAATATTGAGTAAATGATATTTTCAATGGGTTAATTCCAAAACATATCGAATTTTATGCTTAATTGATGATTTATTGTTAATTTGGAATTATATTACATTTTGGTATCATTTGATCATTATTTAGGAGCTTACAAGTGTTCAAGCTTGGAAGTGACAAGTGGCAAAAGGATAAGATCAAGGAGGACAAGTCATGAATCATCTAGAATATCCAAGAGATAAGGTTTGTTACAAAGGATAAGGATGGGTTGTTAAGAGATAAGGCCAAAGAATCAGCGGATAAGCTCGAAGCGTGCGAATCGGCGTTAGGATTGGAGGCTGGCGTTCCATGCTGAAAACTGGCGTTCTGAAGACCAAAAAGCGAAGATCGAGAGCTCGAACACGGCCCTAATCGGCGTTCGCATACGTAATCGGCGTTTGAAGTGAAATCAAGCGCCCGGACTCGATTTCTATAAATACAGCAGCTCCCAATTCATTTAGAGATAGACATGATTGATCAGATTTTCTTCCACACACCAAAAACACAGAGCAGCCGCTCTTCTTGCCAGCCAAGGCCGATCACCCAAGCCTTGTGCTTGGGTGATCGGGTTAGATTAGGTTTTACTTCTTTTGTTTTCCTTTTCTTGTTCGATCACCATGATGATCTCTCGAAGCTTTGAACTTGGAGCGGGTCATGTAATACTTTTCAAAGCAGCCTTCTATTTCTTGTCCATGGATGATCTTGTGAGTTTAATCTTAAAGTTGTTTTCTTTCCTTTGATTATGTGTTATGCAATCGATAACGAAAGTTGTATTGCTATTGATGTTTACCGTGATGACGAAAGTCGGTGTAAACCTTAGATCACCATAGGAAAGATGAGATTTTTAACCTTGACATAACGAAAGTTGATAGGTTGAATCTCTAGGTTGTTAGATTGAGAGATCTTGCACCTCGTTTTATGATGTGTTAATCTTTAAAATCGAGAGATAAAAGATTACTTAAGAGAGGTGAACCACAACTTGAATTAAATCATCATAAGATAATCTAGGGAAGAATTAAGGGTTGCGGGATGGTGGATCATGTTTGTTCTATGTTATATTGCTTTTAGTCGTTATCATGGGTTCGTTAGTTTTATTGTTTTTTCGTAGTTGTAGTTTTATTTATTTTGGTTCGCAATTATTGTTTTCTGGCTTTGGATTAATAGTCCTCTGTCCAGTTTACTTGTCTGTTTTAGTTTTAGTAATAACTAGTAGTAACAATTGGAAAGATTAACAAAATTAGATTCAATCACAGGAGAAGAGTGGATTAAGGGATTACACCACCCTGAACCACTATAAGCATTGTGTCAATTTACTTTCTGCAATTTACCATATTGCATTCTTTTAATTGCTTATATTATATCATATATTTGTGATTACTTAAACTACCTTGAAATAACTTAGTAAGGAGGGACTTATCCGCTGCCCAAAAGATTTTAAATATAAGAAAAGTTTTTGAAACTCCACTATAGTCATTCACCCCCCCCCCCCCACCCCCCTCTGACTATAGTTTTACCCTTCTCTGGGACCAACAATTGATATCAGAGCAGTGTTCCTAGTATCAGAACATGTTCAGATCTAATTTTCAGTAACAAGGAGATCACATATTTTCAAAATAGTTTTCAAATCTGTGCTTTCTACTTATATACATAAATATCTCAAATATGTACTTATGGATTCCTCAAACTTTATGTCAAAAATATACATTTTCAATGTTAATAATTTTGATGAATATAAAATAAGAATGTTATCTCATCTTGCAAAAGAACTCATGAGAGAGATGTGGATATAATTAATGATGGCCCAATCATGATCATATTTGTGATAACTACACAGGAGCAGATCAAGGAAAAGAAGTGGATAAACCCAAGAAGAAAGATTGGACCAAGGATGACGGAGAGAAGAGCAAATCTAGACTTTGTTGCAAAAGATATGATCTTGAAGACCCTAGATAGCAACATGTTCATGAGAATCAAAGGCGCAAAAACAAAGAAAGGAGATGTGGGACAAGCGGCAATCGATAAATGAAGGATCTCAAGCAAGTTAAAGAAAACAAATTATCTCGTTGTAAAACGTAAATTTGAGAACTTTAAAATGAAGGCTGATGAATCTATTGATCAAATGGACAACAGATTCTCAAGCATCATCAGTGAACTGCAACAGCTTGGGCACACATATCCTCAAAAAGAAGTATGTTTAAAGATCTTGAGAGGTTTACCTGAAAGATGGAAGATTATAACATCGATGAATCGGAGGAACAACAAATCCCGCAAACACCGACACCGACGACTCGATGTCCCAACTAAAAGCTCATGAATTCGAATTGAACGGTGAAGATGGTGCTCGGCAGAGACACAAAAATCGATTGCAATCGATAGCACCACGACAAAGTAACTTTCTTGATTGCATCAAACAAAGAGACACTAGAACTCAAAGAACAGGTAGCTTTATTAGTTAAACGTTTTGACAGGTTTAGCAAAAAGAATCCATTCAAAGGAAACTCATCATCGAACAAGAGGTCAAGCTCAAACAAAGATATGAAGAAAAGAGATGATGAATACAGATGCTTCAACTGCAACAAGAAATGACACTTCAAGGCTAATTGCCCAGAAGAAAACAATAAAGATGAGGAAAAGAAGAAGTACAAAGCATCCGAAAAGAAGAAAGGCAAGAACTCAAGGCTGAATCCAGCAGTGAAAAGAATGAAGATTCATCTGACAATGATTGGCTGATGCTCAGTAGATTGAAGAGTCAAACACAATGACTACTACCATTCATGTGAAACAGTTACCGTGTAACTTACAATCCTATCGCTGTAATAATATACATACGGTCGTACGTCGAGTGTCAAACATGCATAAGTCAAAATAGGAACATCATCTTGGACCTAGTACTGCATCATGCTAATTTAGTTAGTTAATGGGTTCTTTGATTGTCTTGTTACGGATCGACTATTATTGGCTTCTTTTTTCCAATGGTGCGGTTTTATTTTGTTAAACGTTCTGGAAATGTGTCGCTCATTTGATATATACGGCCATCCAAAGTTAAATTAGAGCTATCATTCAAGAGTATAGCCAGAATGATAGCGAGAACTCACTTTCATTCCCAGACCGCCGACGAATAAAATAATAGGTACCCCCACCCCAGGCAGAGTTAGTGAGCCGTGTAATAGGCGACCATTTCGCGCGGTTCTCCGGGCACTTGAGTCAGCCGCCTGCGCCCGACAGCGTCTTGACCCCATCCAATTTTTGGGCCAATTCCCCCTTCGTACTACCAAAAAATGAGATTCTTGCCGAATCCGAGTTTGCTGCTCCAACCATTACCAAATTAATACCTATTCTGTTTAGTACTTCAGGTGCTTCTGTTGCGTCACTTTCCACTTTAGGTGATATTTCTTGCAGTTGTACTTCTCTCCTGCATGTTGTTCAATGCTTTCCGATTGTTTTGTGGACATCACGTAGTACAATTGATGTTCGTTTCAATGAGGGAAAAAAACTTTGTTAAAAGAGTAGTGTTATCTATAACCTACTCTCTCCGTTCTCCGGAATAACTAAAGCGATTACAAAAATACGCATATTAAATATGTGAGTTAATGCTTTTAATTTGAATGCAAAAATAACTAAAAAAACCCTCAGTCTATAATTAATACAAAGTTGTATTTATTCTCTCACTCCTTAATAAATAAAGGCAGATGTAGGAAAAACACAATAAATGCTGCATTGAAAATGTAATTGCATCAGTTATTTTGAAACAAATCTTTTTAACAACTGCCTCAGTTATTTCGAAACGAATGGGTAAAATTTGATCAAAGTTTTCAAATAATTTTAAGAGTACATGTTTTGAGTAGGATTAATGCAATAACATTAAAATTGTTACTTTAATATTCCTTAATCCTCAATGATATGATTGATTGAGCAATTTTACAATGTAAACACATACACACACATGACATCGTCCTTTATTGTTATCGTTTTGTAATACCTTGATTAGGGGTGGCATCTGTCCGGGACCCGACCCGTAAACCTCCTACCCGAACCCGTCCCAATAAGATTCGGGATTTCATTTTTCTTCCCGAGCCCGTACCTGATAAGCATCGGGTCCCGACAATCGGGATACCTCGAATGTTCGGGATCCCGTCGGGTCGGGAATGATTGTCCTGAACATATGATATTAAAAAATATTCATGTTAATATAAAAAAAATGACAACAATTACCTGTTCAAAACAGTAGTTCAAAAGATGTGGGGCGGAGAAATGAGTTAACGGCGACAGAATCGACAGCCGGTGGAGGCGGTGGCTTTCGTGAAAAAAAAACACTCTGGAATATTAGAGAGCAGAAGAGAGGTGCAGAAAAAGTGAGAAACGTCGGAAGCAGAGAGTGTAGTAGGTTTAGTATTTAGTATTTTGGGTTGTGGGTATTCATATCGTGATGAAAAATGTTATATATATATATATATATATATATATATATATATATATATATATCCCGTATATTTCAGGTCTGAATCGGGACGGGTTGGGATTATCGAGAAATTTTCTACCCCTGATGTGATGTATTATGGTGATTATACATGGAAAAACCCTTCGATATACACTAGAAATCCCTTGGAAACATAGTAGCAAATTTTCCGAATTTCTCCTCCACGGGCGCTCCGGTGGAGAGCCATGGAATGATAGAGATATAAAATAATGGTGTTGTTATTCACACTTTCCAAAGAATGATTTACATGTGTTTATATAGATACAATGGAAGGTTCTAGTCCTCCTTAATCAATGCTATGACTAGACTATGAGTAGATTATGACTAGACTATGACTAGGCAATAATTATAATAATAAATGATAAATATACAATAATAAATGTATTTATTGCAAATACCACCCCTCAAGTTGGACGAGGGACGAGACCTAACTTGCTACGTTGATGATGAAACGCCAACCGAGGAAGCGATTTAGTAAGACAGTCAGCAAGTTGATCTTGGGCATTAACATGAGCAACACGCAAGGACCCACGTTGCACTTGGTCACGAATAAAATGATAGTCAATGGCAACGTGCTTCATTCGGGAGTGAAAAACAGGATTATGACAAAATTGCGTGGTGCCCAAATTGTCGCAATAAATAACTGGAGCTTGACTGGGAGGAAAACCAAGATCGCGAAGAAGAAATGTAACCCAATTAAGCTCCGCAGTAGTGGAGGCCACTGAACGATATTCAGCTTTGGTGGAAGAACGAGCAATGGTCGATTGTTTCTTGGAACTCCATGATATGGCATTCCGGCCAAGATAAACAATATAGGCACCGGTAGAAGCATAGTCGTCCTTATTACCTCCCCAATCGGCATCAGAAAATGCATGAAGAACCAGTGGAAAATCCGATAAATCTGAAGCCCAAGGTCCACTGTCCCAGCAAGATACCGTAACATGCGCTTGGCATGACCCCAATGCACATCCATGGGAGCATGCATAAACTGAGAGAGTTTATTGACAGCAAAGGCAAGATCCGGTCTAGTAAACAACAAATATCGTGAAAGTCGTCAATAACCATACGATATTCGAGGCATCATCAAGCGGTGTTCCAGACTTAGCGGTGAGTCCGAAATATCGACAAGCGAGTGGAGTAGTAATGTGAGTTTGCACGATCCATATGAAGAGCGAGCCAATAACTCAATGGCATACCGCTTTTGAGATAAAATACAACGCGGGCATTGTAAATGATCTCAATGCCAAGAAAATACCAAAGGACCCCAAGTCTTTGAGTGAGAATCTGCGCCAAAAAGAGATAAAAGTTTCAAGAGCCTTGGAGTCATTCCCTGTACTAATCAGATCATCCACATATACCATGATAAAAATAATTGTGCCACCAGAGTTATAAATAAATAAGGAGGAATCAGCATCCGCATTCCTAAAATTGCTGGTGAGGAGAAAACCCTTGAGCTCATCATACCAAGCCCGAGGTGCCTGTTTTAAACCATAAATTGCCTTATGCAATTTGCACACGTGAGTAGGATGATCAGAACTTACAAAACCAGCAGGTTGTGCCAAATAAACATCTTCTGACAAGTGACCAGTAAACGCATTATTAATATCAAGTCGACGTGAGACCACCCCGTGATAGAGCCAGAGTCGAACTACTATTCACCTGTGTGGTGGGTTTAACCACCGGATGAAAGTCTTATAATAATCCACACCAGACGCCGAGCAAACCCTTAGCCACAAGGCGGGCCTTGTCACGATCAATGAGAACCATCCGGATGATGCTTAATACGAAAAATCCACTTAGAGCCAATGACATTATAGTGAGGATGAGAGGGAACAAGTTCCCAGGTCTCATTATGCAGGAGAGCATCATATTCCCCATGCATAGCAGTTCTCCACTTAGGATTTTTTAGGGCTTGAGCGACTGTGGTAGGTTCGATCTCGTGAGGAAGGAAGTAAGTGGTGGGTGTTGAGATTGAGTTTTGTATAGGTTTGTGGATGTTGTTTTGAGATCTTGTGCGTATAGGATGTGTGGGTGGAGGAGGCGGGGGAGGTGGAGGTGGGGAGGGTGGAGGAGAAGGTGGTGGGGAATGAGGGGGTGAGGGAGGTGCTGGGGCAATAGGAAACTGAACAGGAGGTGAAGTAGGAAGCCAGTCAGAGATAGGCACTGAGGGGGATGGAGAAGGAGTGGCCGGATTGGCAAAGGGAAAAATGGACTCCACAAATTTCACGTGGCGAGAAACATAAAGGCGAGACTCAGTAAGGTCATAGCAGTAATAGGCATGTTGTTGTAGGGCATAGCCCAAGAAAACACAGGGTTTTGAGCAAGGTTGAATTTTGTGAGAGGTATATGGGCGGAGCCAGGGATAACAGAGACAGCCAAAAACCCGAAGCTTAGTGTAGTTGGGAGAGGTATGAAATATGGACTCATACAGGGAACGCATTTGCAGAGTAGGAGTAGGCATGCGATTAATCAGATATACAGCAGTGGAAAAAAGCGTAAGGTCAGTAAGAGTCGGGTATAGATGCATGAGTGAGCAGGGACATGCCAGTGTCTACAATATGCATGTGTCGGCGTTCGGAAATGCCATTATGTTCTGGGGTATGATGAGGAGTAGTGAAAAAAGAGATGCCATTGGTGGAAAAGTAATCACGAAGGGAGATAAATTCACCTCCATTATCATAATACAACACTTTAATGGTTTGTTCAAAAAACTTTTCAACAATGGAGCGGAAGCGAATAAAGGTGGAATGAACATCATATTTGCGGGACAAAGGATAGAACCAGACATAGCGTGTGAAATGGTCAACAAAAATCACATAATATTTGAATCCGTCCATAGAAAGAACGGGAGAAGTCCAGAGATCACTAAAAACAATCTCAAGGGGTCGGGAGGAACATAAAGTAGTATTTCCAAAGGGAAGTTTATGGCTTTTGCTTTCTAAGCACGCAGAACAATGTGTAAAAGAGGAGACCGTAGTATGTAAATCATGATTCTTAAGAATAGAAGACAAAATGGGAGGGGCCGGATGGCCCAAACGATGATGCCACTCTAGGGACGTGGCTTTAGTGGATGCAAAGACAACAAGAGGTGGGTTAGGCCATTCATAAAGACCGTTCTTAACCGGACCACGAAGTAGGATGTTATGATTCTGTAGGTCTTTTACAAGAAATTCAGAGGGTAAGAATTCAATAGAAAGATTGTTGGCATGACATAACTGATAAATAGAAAGTAAGTTACGAGACATGTCGGGAACACATAAGACATTACGTAATTGAATGGATGTATCATGGGAGAAAGGTAGTGAAGTACTGCCAGTGTGAGAAATAGAGAGACCCTTACCATCACCAATTAAAATGTCATCGGTTCCAGTGTATTGAGAGTGTGACGAGAGATTCTGAAGATCTAAAGTAACATGATGCGTAGCACCACTGTCAAGGAGCCAGTTAGGAGTGGATGAGTCGAGTCGAGCCGAGTTACCATGTGATGAAGCTAAATGAGCCTGTGGCCTATCCAAACGAGTCGAGCTTTTCCCAACCGAGGTAACCTAAAATAAAGGACAAAAACAAGCCAAGTGTCCCTGTGTAAAACATAATTGACATTTACCAGAAGGATGACATTGAGTACTAGAGTTATTTCTTGAATCTGATTCGTGTTGCGTATGCCATGGCTGCTGCTGTTGTTGGCGTGATGAGTGGTGGGGCGGCAGCTGGGTAGGCACGGTGGTTGAACCAGCACTAGAGAGGGCGGGTGAGGCTGATTTTTGGCTCCCCATGGTTGTTGATGCGGCGGCTGTGAGTAGGATAGGAAATGGGCTGTTCCGGATGCACGGTTCACCGGAGAAGAAGCAACCCGCCGGAAATCATGGCGGGTTGTGGCTGAATTGTTGCGGATTGGCAGATTAGCTGAGATGAAGCTATTGTTGTTGCTAGAGGCCATTGTTTTCAGCAACGAGAGATCAAGATTGATGAAGAAGAGGAGATAGTGGCGGCGCCGGGCTATTGGCGGCTACCGGAAAAAAAAATTATTTTAGGGTTTTAGGATCGAGTGCTCTGATACCATGATAGAGATATAAAATAATGGTGTTTTTATTCACACTTTGCAAAGAATGATTTACATGTATTTATATAGATACAATGGAAGGTTCTAGTCTCCTTAATCAATGCTATGACTAGACTATGAGTAGATTATGACTAGACTATGACTAGGCAATAATTACAATAATAAATGATAAATATACAATAATAAATGTATTTATTTCTAATATGGAAGTCACGGTCAATGGCGGACCTACATACAGCTAAGGGGACAACTGTTATTGATGTTTGTAGAAAACAAACGAAAAACGAAAAGAAATTACGGGAAGTATATTATTCAAAAAAAAAATCAAGTTGCCTTGCTACTGATCATGGGGTATTTATAGCTTCATACACCTCATGAATCAGTTAAAAGGAAATTACAAATTTTTACAACATAATCTAACTATATAACCATTTTCTACCTAGCTAATCTTCTGACTATCTCAGCAGCCTGCTGAGTACTATAGTAGTCAGCTATTCAACTGAGTTATAGTAGTCTGCTGAGTCTTCATTACTCAGTAGTCTTGCACTCAGCATTTCTTTCAGCACATATACTGTAACAACTGCCCTCCTCAATCCGGAAAAATTCTATTAGTATATGTAGTATACATCTTGTTTTCCCTCTTAATATTTTTTTTGTCTCTTTAAAAGTTTTCTTGCCTCCGTTACCCGAGATTCTGCGTCCGCCACTGGTCGCAGTGAAGTTCGAAATCAAAATTCTCCACTCTTCATTACTGACGGCTTCCAGAGGTTACATACGGTTTCCATAACCTCTCATTCGTGTCTGAAAATCAAACATGTCCTTTAATTTTCATCATTTTTCATACTTTGATAATACTCTCAAAAATCCTCTCATTTCTTCTCAATCTCTGAAGCAAGTATCACCATTTAAGAGCTAATGATCATAACCTTTCAGCCATCTTCTAGTTCTAACTAAGTCTTGTTCATGTTCTTCAAGTTGTAAATGTTTAATCTACGGAAAAACTAGGGTTTCTTTATGTTTTTCATGTTTTCCTATGAAAAAAAAGTTTGATGCTTGTAAGGCAATCAAAATAAGGACTCAAGCATAAAAACTTATTCTATCATTTCATATTAGTTGATTAATTTGTTCATAAATGCCTCTAATTTTATTTAATGGATGAACGGAGAAGAAATGAACATTATGATACGTGCTAGACTTCATAGAATCATCCAAACTGAGCCTGCAAAGTTTTCTTCCAACAGCTTTGTGGTGGCTTTCCACCGGCTCGGCGTTGGAGGAAAATTCTATAGAGTCTCTGCAGTGAAATTTAAAACATATTGTAACTGAAACGGGTCAATTCTGGGTTCGTATGCATTTTCTGTGCATTTTTCCAGAATACATGTTATTAGAAAGCATGATTTTAGGGTTACATGTGAATGGTGGTTGCAATAATGTTACGATGTTGTAATTGTAGTGTTATATATACTTCTGATTTTACGAGTCAGGTGTCATGCATACAGGATCCTTGATGTTAACTTCATAACTGTCAAAATACAATAGACGAATCCGTTTTTTTTTTCACATTCATCATTACATTGGGTATTTATACATCATAGAAGAAAACCCTACGCTATATAAATACCAACTACGCCCCCACTTAATAATTATTACATTTAAAATTAAATATACCTTATTCTCGCAATACCCCCCCCCCCCCCTCAAGTTGGAGCGTGAAGATCGTGAACGCCCAACTTGTGGAGTAAAAATTCAAACTGTTGCTTCCCTAACGCCTTGGTAAATATATCCGCCAGTTGTTCACGGGTTCACACATACGTAGGGGCAATGAGTCCGTCAGTAATCGCATCATGAACAAAGTGACAATCTTCTTCAATATGTTTGGTCCGTTCATGGAAAACTGGATTTCTGAGCAATATGCAACGCAGCTTGACTATCGCAATGCAGTGGGATGCCCATAGGAATCGTGACCCCAAGATCACCAAAAGTTGCCGAAGCCATTTTAATTCACACGTAACAGCAGCCATGGACCGATATTCCGCTTCAGCAGAAGAGCGGGACACCGTCTGTTGTTTCTTAGTTTTCCACGAGACCGGAGAGGTCCTAATCAAGACAAACCATCTGCTCAAGGAATGACGTGTGACTGGACAACTAGCCCAATCCGAGTCACACCACCCCTCCAAACGTAATGGGCTATCGGCCCGCAAGAGAATTCCCTGACCTGAATTTTTCTTCAAGTAGCGTACAACCCGTAGCACAGCATCCCAATGTTCAACGCACGGCGCCTGCATAAACTGAGATAGGATATGAATAGAGTATGCCAAATCAGGCTGCGTAACACCCAAGTAAATGAGCCGACCCACTAAACGTATGTATTTGCCAGGGTCATCTAACATATCACCATCCTCAACCGCCAAGCGGTGATTTTGCTCCATAGGAAACTTGGTTGGACGAGCCCCTAAGAGCCCCGTTTCTTCGATAATATCCAATGCATACTTTCGTTGAGATAAAAGAATTCCTTAGGAATACTTCGCGACTTCCAACCCAAGAAAATACTTCAAACGGCCCAAATCTTTCATCTTGAAACAAGTGCCCAAATAATTTTTGAAAAGTTGTAGGGCCGTATTATCATTACCGGCAATAATCATATCATCGACATATATCAAGAGACTTATCCGGATAGCCCCACGAACAAGGGTGAATAGTGAGTAATCGGAATAGGATTGCTGAAAACCGTAATCTTTCAATGCCGCAGCCAATTTCGCAAACCAACACCGCGTGCCTGCTTCAGTCCATATAAAGATTTTCGCATCTGACAGACGAGATTGCGCCCTGGACGCTCAAATCCTGGCGGAATGTGCATATAAATTTCTTCATTGAGATCCCCATGTAAAAAAAGCATTGTGAACATCCATCTGATGGATCGCCCACTTTTTAACGGCTGCAACTGCCAAAAATGCCCGAACAGTCACCATTTTTGCCACCGGAGCAAAAGTCTCACTATAGTCAATTCCCTCAACTTGGTGATTACCAAATGCAACCAACCGAGCTTTCAAACGTTGGAGATTACCCATCTCATCATATTTCTCGGTGTAGACCCATTTGCTTCCCAGGGCCTTCTTTCCAGGGGTAATTCTTGTAGTACCCAAGTGCCTTGTTCTTCCAAAGCACGAATTTATTCTGCCATAGCTTTGCGCCAACCATCATATTTCACAGCTTCTTTAAAGGATCGAGAAGGATTCCCTGCAGTCACACTCGCTAGAAATTTTCTGTGTGCGTTAGAAAAACAGGAATAGTCAACAAAATGCGTTAGAGGATATAAACTACATGAGGAGGATGATGGACTGGAGAAGCGCACCGAGGGACTTTTCTTTTCCACTGCTGTATGAGTAACGAATTTTCTATATCGAGAATTGGGAATTTTAGTACGTTTGCCACGGCCCAACTCCACTGTTTCTACAGGAGGGGTTTCACTTGCACTCACATTCTCCCCCTCTGTTGGTACCCCATATCCTCCTGTAGGAGTCTCGGCCTCCCCTGGGATCTCACATGGAATGTCATTCTCAATGGGTGGAGTCGGCTCCACCATCTGGTCTACATCGTCAACCAAAAATTCATTATCACCCACCACCAGATAAGTAACCTGGGGAGGGTCAGTTTGTTGTGACTCTCGCATAGGAAATATATGTTCAAGAAATTTAACATCCCTCGATACAAATATTTCATCGGTTTCTAAATCGAGAAGGGTCCATCCTTTCTTGCCAATTGGGTATCCTAAGAAAACGCACTTATGAATCCTACTCTCAAACTTATCACCTTTATGTCGTAAATTATGAGCATAGCACAAATACCCAAACACTGGCAGGACATCAAGGTTCGGAGGTTTCCTGAATAAACATTCATACGGTGTCTTAAAATTCATTACACTAGACGGAGTACAGTTAATTAAGTAACAAGCAGTCATGATACATTCCCTCCAAAATTTTAGTGGGAGGTGGCCCTCAGATTGCAAAGCCTGAGCTACGTTCAAAATTTGTTGGTGTTTCCTCTCAATCCTACCATTCTGTTGGGGTGTTCCTACACACGAGGTTTCAAAAATAATTCCTTCTTTTTGAAAATACGGAAGCAAACGTTTAAATTATGTACCATTATCACTCCGAACTCGCATGATTTTTACACCAAACTGACGATCAATCAACGCCATAAAATCCAAAAAAAATAGTCTCAACTTCCCATTTATTATAGAGTAAATAAACCCACACTGAACGAGAGTAATCGTCCACAATCGTCAAAAAAATAAGATGCCCCGCATGTAGATCAAGTCCCATATGGGTCCCCACAAATCACAATGCACAAGCTCAAAAATCCTACTAGCCCTACTATCACTATTTGGGAAACTTTCCCGATGTTGCTTAGCCCGAAAACACGCATCACATCCATCCTTATTTAAAATACTAGACTTACCCACAACGGGAACCTGTTTTAGCACTCTTTCTGATAGATGTCCCAACCGCTTGTGCCACAGATCCATAGACTCTCTTCCATCAATGGTCATAACTTTCACGTGTGGAACACCCCGGAAAAAGAAAAGTCCATCTTCGCGCTCACCCACTCCAATCAGCCGCCTCGTCGTTCAGTCCTGCATAACACATAATGTGGGAGTGGGTTGAATCTGACAATTAAATTCATCTAGTAACTGGGTTACAGACAACAAATTGCATGCCAAATTAAGCACATAAAGAACATTTTTAGGTTTCAATCCTCCGTTTAATGTAATACTTCCTTCATGCGTAGCATGTGACGTCCGACCATCCGGAAGCCCCACCAGGCATTTTTCAATCATCCGTACATCTCGTAAAGTATTAAGCGTTCCGGTCACATGATGAGTTGCTCCAGTATCAATTATCCATGAACACTCACCCGTTAAATGATCTTTATGTTTACCGGGTTCAATATTTCCAATATCCTTGCCCGCTGCGCGCCGGCGTCAAGTGTGAAAGACCCCAAGCTGCTCCTCGTCCCCTGGCTGATTTAGTCCGCGTAATTGGTACTCTGTGTTCCCATCAGAGCCTTGATTTGCCCGAACCGAAAGCTGCGTTTGGGATGGCCGAAACGATTTGCACCCCCTTTGCATCGATGGTCGAATCTGCCGAGTTTTCAGCTTTTATTTCGGCTTGAATAGCATCTTGAACTTTGAAGCATTTAGAACGTTCAAGCTCCATATCACTGCAAAAGGCTTCATGCCAGGGGCGGATCCACGTGCCCCAAGGAGGGGTCACGTGACCCCACTGGATTTTTAAATTTTTTTTTTTTTAAGTATTAAAACTATGTAGTTTTGTTGTTAAAAAGTGTCATTTTGTCGATAAAAAATGATGTTTTAGACCCCGGTGACCCCACTGGAATTTTTTTTGAATAAAAGATGTAGTTTTAGACTCCGGTGACACCACTGAAACAAATTTCTGGATCCGCCAGTGCTTCATGCTCATGTGAAAAATTATTGAGGTCACACTCATGTTGTTCCAACATGATATTTCTTCACAATGGAAGCTATCACGTTCATCCCTATAATATTTGTAAATGGTTAGCCTTTTTTAAGCTACACGGTCAACTTCTTTTCGTATTTCTTCTTTTTTTCCATCAATTTCCTTTTCGAATTTCCTAAAGCAATCAGCCACCTTCTTTTCATTGTCTCTGCAGGTTGCCATGATTTGCAGGTCAAGCCGCTGGGATTTATTTTTATTTTTTTTAAGTAATAGAACCTCGCTCTGATACCATGTCAAAATACAATAGACGAATCCGTTTTTTTTTTCCCATTCATCATTACATTGGGTATTTATACATCATAGAAGAAAATCATACGCTATATAAAATACCAACTACGCCCCCACTTAATAATTATTACATTTAAAATTAAATATAACTTATTCTCGCAATAATAACAATTGCCTTAGCATGCCTATTTAATAGGTTGAGTTTTGACTTGTAAATCATAATGATTTGTAGATTATAATAATCCTGGAAATTGTAATGTTTTGTGGTGTTTTAGATGTTAGAGATCATGACTATAGGTTGATTCTATGTGTTAAGTGAATAATATTGTAATATGCATATATGTAATAACTTATAAGCCTTAATAAGGTTAAAATGTGATCTTCTTCTTCTTTGATTTGATGGGATATCCCTGATCTTAATAGTTTTTTGTCTGGAGTCCATGCATCTTCTATGATTATCTCATCTTTCACGAGTTTAGAGTCGATCTTTTTATACCGCAATGGGTTGATATCAACAAGTTCTAGTAAGTGACGGATGTAGTGAGGTATCATGATTGCCTAGCATATGGTAGTATGGTAACAAATGTTGTATCATTTGTATTGAAATATGAAACTTAAGTGGTACTGATAATGATGTATAGTTGTGAGCACGAGAATCCTTTATATGCTTTAATTATGTATTAAGATTTTAGTAAGTCAAGTTTTTTGATATTTCAGCGTCTGCATTTATGATTATAGCACACTTTACGAGGTTTCGTGGCTAGAGAAAATTTTATACTCTCTATGTTTCAGGATATAAGTCACTCTACGTCTTTTTGTTTGTCCGAGAATAGAAGTTATTTTATATTACCAATGAAGCATTTATTACGCTTTTCTATATCATACCCTTAATTTATTAACAATCAAACAAGTTTTTTTATACTTTATAATCATTTTATTAATGATAATCAAAAAATATTTTAGATGTTTCTCCTTAAAATTTATGACATTCAACTATTTTTTTTTCTTAATATATATGAAAACACCCGAAATACGGAATGAGTAGTATTTCCAAACCAATTATTTCAGAAATCTCTATGCATGGTTGACCTATCTGAATAAAATTTAACCGCCAAAGCTTAAACACTTTTTTGAATTTCATATTGACTATAATGTCAAACCAGTGGCGGATCGGCTTTGTTTGGTTTCAGGTGGGGTTGGATTCATTTGGATCCAACCCAATATTTTATTTACTCAACTATCTTATTTATTATTATTTTATTAATTCTTTTAGTTTATTATAAATTTTCTCATCAATCATTCAACATTAACAAATAAAACAATATTAATCAATCCACTTTATTCACCACTACACTATTTAACCATTACTTTTCCAAAAAAATATTTCATTAAAATTTCTCTCACAATCATTTTTTCAACTACACAAATTTCAACATAACATGTCAACTTTATAATCATTATTTCGCTATGTTTTATTTTACTTTCTCTTTCTTGAATCTATTCAACCACAATCCAACCCGAAACCAAACAGGGCCGAAGTGTTTTTCAGCGTGGTCCGAAATATTTTTCGGTAGATAAAATGTAAAGTTTTATTGTTTTTAACGGGTCCAAATATTTTTCTATAGGTAAAATATAGAGTTTATTATTTTTAACATGGTCCGCAGACCCCATTTCAATACATGTGTGTCCGCCTCTGTGTCAAACTCAAACTAAAAACTAGAACCATCTGACAATATTCGGCTAAAGAAACATATTTTTAATTATTAAAAATGATTAAACCATAACCATGAGGGTCTCATCCATGTCCTACGGGATGAGTGAAGATACTTATCAGGTAACATAATGGCTCAGAGTCATGATCTTGCTATTATATCAAAGAAATGAAAGAAGTCCACATTAACGGTGTTCGAACATTAATACTTCACCTTAAGATCCGTCCGGATACCATTTTAAAACATTCAAATCCGTTACCACTAAACCATGTTTTGGAGACACTTTTTTTAATTATTACTCTCAACTTTTACTGGTGTACAAACTATACATCTGTGAGTTGCAAGTAATCTGATTTCTAACGGTCCATTACAAAGGAATATTTTAATCAGTAGGCAATGACACGAGCATAACGGTTGTATCAAAACGAGTGACGTCATCTTTGTCGTTGATCATGACGAGTTTACATCATTATCGATTTAGACTCATCATGATCAACAGTACAAATTATAGTTGTGTTATTTATTGTGATACAACACGTACGATTATGCCCGTATAATTACTCGAATGGTTGTATCATGTATGTTAAGGGCGATGAACACTAAGGCTCCGTTTGTTTTGGGTTGAAGTTTTTTTTTAAGTTTTTTTTTAGGTTGTTTTAGATAAAGTGATTGAAGTAATGATTAAAAAGTTAAGATATTTTTTTGAAATTTGTGTAGATTATGATTTGATTGATGAAATAAAGTAGTATAATAAATAAAATAATGATAAAAAATGTTATAAAGTTGATAAAGTGAAATGATGAGAGATAATTTAATATTTTTTTATTTGTAGTTGAAGAAATGATTGGTAAAAGAATTGTAAGATATGATGGACGAAGTGATATAAAAAAACTCCGAAAAAAACTCTAACGAAAACAAACGGAAAGTAATCACTTAATTTGACTAAGCATAAGTTTGTAGACTGTTGACTCTTGATAATCATTAAACGGAGTTCACTACTTTCCATGTAATCAAGATAAGGTAAACAATACCCGCATGGGTAGCTCAACTGGTAACAAGGGTTGAAGTTGGTACAAGGACCACGGGTTCGAGACCTGGCAGCGGCAACATAAAGAGAGAAAAATCCTTTGGGAGGCTCCTGTTGTACGCACCAGGCGCTGGGCACGGCCTTTGTTACTGGTTGAGTCACCATGATTTACATCCTCCCACAACCTGGTCGGGTCTGGGGGTGGGGGGCGCCTGGGGTGGGCGATTCCACCTTTTTGGTACAAGATAAGGTAAACAATGTTTTGTCTACTACTAGTACTATATTTATTCTATCAAAAAGTATTTAAACACGTGCTTAACTAAGAGTAGTGATACATCCACTACACATTCTATCACAACATCTTACACAATACAATCAACATCACATATTTTATTATGACTGATGACGGGGTCAATCAGGTTATAATATACTTGACCACCATGAACCAATACTAGCAAGAGGACTAGGCCCATCGTAGTATAGCTATAGTGAATCAAGGTCGATCCCCATGAGGGAACCAATTGTGGGTAATTCCATATATAAACAATTAATTATACATGTCAAGGACATAAAGGCGATCTACGACCAACATAAGACAAGAAAAGTAAAGACACAACTCGACACAACGTAATTAACCTCCCCAATTATAGTCTTTATCGTTTGGACCTAAACAATTTATATAATAAACAAAACTTATTAACTATCAATCCGTTTGTATCTATTTTAGATTGGCTACGGGAGTCATCCTCTTTAACTTGACGTAGCACCGGTAGGTCACTAGATCACTGTGATATTGTTACGTGACTTCGCCTTTTGGTGCCTCCATCTCATATAACTCACACGCTTACGACTCTAAGGATGCCGATATTAACCGTACACCTCATCCAGGCAACATTCCTATGGTTAGGCGTACTTCCTAAACGATCACTCAAGCCCTCGTCCAAGTAGCAATTACCAAGTTATAGTCTCATGCTAATCTACGACGTACGTATAATCAGGTGCTAGCAATCCCCAAATATAAACCTACCTAGATAACGCTGAACGTCCGAAGATCAATTCATGAGCCTACCTAAGAGTTTTATATCGGTATTTCCTTCTTACACGTTTTAATTAAACTAAGCGAGTAACGTAGCCATAGCCATACCTACCGAGATAATAAATTCTATTAAGTTAACCTAACCATAAAGACATGGCTATTTAACGGATGAGCAGGGGCTCGGTCGATCGAATAGTGGGCTCTCGGTCGACCGAATGATCTTTTTCCCAGATTACATCCCTGAACATATCTCTCAGCGTTTCATCATACACAACGGATTAAACAGTAATTCGTAAAGCATTCATATAAACTAACTTAGATACACATTAATTAAACAATGCAGATTCATGAATAAATACTAAGTGTACGACGTAGGTTATGGGATCCCCATAGACAAGGAGTCGCCACATCCCTAACGTCATAGCCTAGATCTACATCATCTAGCTATGAATAATCAACTCAAACGATAAATCTTAATTGGGAGGGATTAATTACTTAAAATAAAAGAAAAGCAGTAAAATAAGAGCTTACATATTTGCAAAATTTTAAATTGTCGGAAACCCTCAAATTATTCTACATTGTATCAAAGCTATAAGATTGAAGAAAGAATGAAGGATTAAGGGATATGTTGGTGTGTTTTACAATTTCTCGTAGTCGCCGCTTATATAGGGTTTATGCCGACTTATGAAGGATCTAGAAGGTAAATACGAAAAAATCCGAAAAGTGACCGAGCCGACACACTCGGTCAACCGGCATTTCGAGTCGATCGAAGCTATAGGCTCTTTTATACACGTGTCGAATCGAAAACTTTTCACATGTTAATCGCTTTTTCTCATCTATCATGTTCCCATCGCACGCTTGCGTGTTGATCGATTAATCTTTCATTTAATGCTCCGATTTTCTTCCTCTATTATCTTGAGACCATTGATTGAATGACATTAATCCTCTCGATTTGTCGTGATCTACAAAATAAAGCATTTATCGCACAATAAATCGGCTTTTAATAATGAAACGGCTAAATACCAAATATCATATTAATAATCACTTAACATTAAATAATAAATATAAACATGTGATTTAATATGAAATATATATTATTAATCTCGATTTAAGGTCAATGTTGATGACTTTTACGGGTATAATTTGACCGTCATCAACTACCCCCACTTAGACTTTGATCGTCCCGAACAAAGCATCAATAAGTCATTCCCAAGACAACATTTTCTATGGTCAAATCATACTTACACAAGAAACTCAAGTCAACTCATACTAGTCATGCTCATAAGATATCCATTATTCACTACTTACCATGAATCAAGTGATGTGTGCATGTGCATTTAGTTTTATATATTCGTGGCAAGATCAGAGTTTATGCTAACTCGCAATCTCAACCTACCAACCTCAGCATTCATACTTCTTATGCCTCGCAATGGTTAGAGCACTAGAATAATAAGCAAGAGCGTATCTATAGGGTTTTTGGACTTGGAGACCGAGTACTACTCAAAGCCTCTTAAAGAGTTGAATATTTTTTTCATATCTTCATATTTTTCAAATACTATCAATCTCAAGGAAGAAAACTTTTTAAAGTATCCCCCTATCTTAGATCATGTATAGCATTGAATATTACCACAAGCGGGGCTACTTTGGTAATGTCACTACAAGCCCAGTGTTTTAACATTTTGCTAAAACACAGTACATCTCAAGCTTATTACTCGCTTTAATGGCTAAAAGATAAGAATACATCGCCAGATAGATATTGACACTAAGTTTACATAACCAATCATCTATGCAATGTACACAATATTTTAAATCAGCTTATTATAATTGTGTGGTATTCGATTCATTCATTGAGTATTTGAATAATAAATAACTACTTGCAAAAACGGGCATGAATATCCTTAAATTTACTTAGCATAAGTATAAAATGATCACGTACTCATGAAACTTGGTTCCTTTCCTATCAATTCTTAGCTAGAGAACACAATTCTAAGGGTACGAGATACATAATATGGTATTTATTCAATTTTTCAATTTTTCTACCGTTTCATTCAAATTTCAATTATAACATAAATAGCTAAGTCTCCTACCCCCACTTAAACATGGCATTGTCCTCAATGACAAAAATAAATGAGAATTTGAGAAAAAGACTTAGCTGGAAACGGCTCTCAAGTAGATGCAGAACATCAGAGTAAATGTCAGCACGTTGTGGAGAAGCAAGTGAAAACCTGTATAAGCAAACAAACTCCACGAAATCGTTAATAACACCATGTCTATGGAAGTTATAGAATAATGTGGCAGGAATTAGGTATGAATACCGAAAAACATTTTAAGCCACTTTATTTTATACAACCAATGACAAGTGAAACCAAAAGAAAAATACTAAATAGAAAGAAAATAAACAAGCAACTAAAGATGATGGTCTTCATCTACAACCTCCACCGCCTAAATATTCTTAAAATCTGGGTGAGAAGACAAAGATCAAAAAGCATTACCCGACGTGGGAAAACACGAGGTTACTCGATCGAAAAGGTATTCAATCCAGAGAAGAGAAACTTGGTAAGGTATAATGATTGAATGCGACCTATTGGCTAAAGATAAAATCAAATACTTAACGTGAGAAACTTCCCGCTTGCATTGGATATCAACAACTTAGGAAGATGTAGCTACTCCTGGTTACTAATAACCCAATGTATCACGTAAAAGTCATAACCGTCATCAACAAGGTCTGATCGGTGGGATAATGTAGAACAAAATTGATCATCTATAAATGCCGGAATAAACGGAAAAAAATGTGAAATTGAAAACTTCCGGTAGAAAGATAAGTTGTACTTTGATCGAACCAAAAACCTTTAAAATCTACCTAGGGTCAGAGCCACACTTACCCCAACTAGGATCATGAAAATCAAAATGATAAAAAATAATCAATAAAGCTTAGCAATATTTCAAATTCCGCAACACAAAGGTATTTTGTAAACAAAATGGAGGTTGAGAGTATGATGGGTTTAGAAAAAGATACACATAAGGTTGGGAAGAAAAGATAAAGGGTGGGTAAGAAATTGTGTTTATGGGTGGGTTGAAAATGGTTAAGGCATTGAGATTGGGTGGGAGGGTGAAACGGATGGAAAGAAAGAGAGGCGATGAAAGAATGGATAGAAATGTGAATTTGTCAAGGTGATTGGTGAGAGGATCGAAAAGTTTGAAGGTGAAAAAGTGTAAAGGAAAGATAAGGATAGTTGTTGAGAATGAATTGCGCACCACTTTGAATTTTCACTTGGATCACCATTCTAAAAGATTTTGGAAGTTGACCAAAATTGTTCTTGCTCGCACCAATCATTCTCTGTTACATTTTCAGTAATTCTCAAGCTCTCTTAATGCTTCCATCTTAAGATTGATTGCTAAATTTCCTTTTCTTTAGCAATTTCTCGACTCTCCTAAGAAACTCTAATTCACGTGGCCTATATTGAGTAAAAAAGTTTTGCACATCCTTAGCCCAATGGCCATCGAACACAAAGCAAAATAAAAAACCTCAACATATGTCACGTTACTTTTATTTGACTCAAAGAAAACAAAACCTAAAATCCTAAAAAGAAATCCTAAGGGTTTTAAAGAAGTAGTTCTGAGTTTAGAGTCCTCAGCTCGACTTTCCAAAAGTATCCTTGTCAGTCATTATTCTTGGATTACTAGATATTGACCTCTCGAGCACTATAGAGGTGGGCTCATCGTTGTTTATGGATTAATACCCTTCCCTTGGTTGTGAGACCTAGGAAACGACATTTATCCATACCATTTATCCAAATCTCTTACATCGGCTCGTTTTAGGAATTAGTGAATTCTAAGAAACTCGGTTAAAATCACGGTTACTAATTACGGTTTTGGCCTTGACAATAAGAAACAATGAATCAAAGTACTCCGAATAAGGTCGCTTATGTAGGCAAGCCTACGCCGCCTTATTCGTTGGAACATATGTGATGATTCAGCCAATCCGTCAAGATAAGCCCGTTTAGCCCAAAGGCTTATCGGCTATGCTAAGTCTTGTTGAAGCTGGCACAGAACGTACATCACACGTGGAGGGAGTAGATTGAGCCAAGCTCGGTTGAACTCGCCACCATGGTTAGACCATTTCGAACCCATGTACTAAGAGTCTCCGATTTCTAAATTGTCACCCAAAGCGTAATCTCGTTTTCATTTTAGGTGAGTTCACCGAGAAGCCATCACCATAAAACTCAACGAAAAGCGAGAAGATGGTGTTCTCTCAAAACTCAACGTCTTCTTTAGATTGTGAATGCTTAAACTACACAATTTGTCGCTCCCTGGCAGTAGAGGCAATCTCATGCATAGGACAATGAGATTTTAACAGTAACTACGAGGAACTCTTTATTCAAAGGCTTCCTTTCAACGACTACATGTTTCTTACACCTCTAGATGAGAAAGATATGGGGCAAAACCTTCCGCACTAATAGAATTATTCTTACAAACCAACTCCGAGCTAAGATTCATACTAAGGTTCATGTATAGGCTAACTTATTCTCAAAAAACCAAAAGGTAGTAAAACATAATCAAAAAAAAGGGTAGTACCTTACCTTCAACATTGTACCACGAAGAATTTAAGCCTTAAAACATATATATATATATTTTTTTTCGGAGCCATCTTAGTGGTTTAATGGTATTGCCTCAATCGCTTTTCCCATCAGAAAGCGATAATTCCGCATGTTCTTTGGGTTATTTTCTCACTTTGAAAATTATCGACTCAGATTATTGCTTTCCTGGTTTTCGCAAATGTAAGAAAAGCGAATGGACTTATAGACTGATTTTTAACATGGTTTCCCATGTTGCTATCAGACTCACGGATTAAACATACGGGGATAAACAGACACGAAATTCCGCACTCGAAAAACACAAATCGTAAACCGTGTAAGCGAGCGTAACAAAACAAAATAAATTCTCAAATCGACCGAATGAGGTCTCTCGGTCGACCGAATAATATTTTTTTTCTATATATTTTTATTTTTATTTTTATTTTAAGAATCTGGAATTTTTAGATTGAGCAGATAACCAGAGGACTCAAAGCGTAAAAGCGACTTCAAAAAAGAAAACTTGACATGAATAAGAAAATTATTTATATATAAAATTGACCGTTGGTTCCCGGCAACGGCGCCAAAAACTTGATGACGTGGTCAATCAGGTTATAATATACTTGACCACCATAAACCAATACTAGCAAGAGGACTAGGCCCATCGTAGTATAGCTATAGTGAATCAAGGTCGATCCCACGAGGAACCAATTGTGGATCATCTTATATACAAACAATTAATTAAACATGTCAAGGACATAGAGGCGGTCTCACGACCAACATAAGACAAGAAAGGTAAAGACACGACTCGACACAACGTAATTAACCTCCCCAATTATAGTCTTTATCGTTTGGACCTAGATAATTTATATAATAAATCGAACTTATTAATTGTCAATCCGGTTGTATCTATCTTAGATTGGCTACGGGAGTCATCCTCTTTAACTTGACTTAGCACCGGTAGGTCACTAGATCACTGTGATATTGTTATGTGACTTCGCCTTTTGGTGCCTCCATCTCATATAACTCACACGCTTACGCCTCTAAGGATGCCGATATTAACCGTACACCTCGTCTAGGCAACATTCCTATGGTTAGGCGTACTTTTCCTAAACGATCACTCAAGCTCTCGTCCAACTAGCAATTACCAAGTTATAGTCTCATGCTAATCTACGACGACGTATAATCAGTGCTAGCAATCCCCAAATATAAACCTACCTAGATAACGCTGAACGTCCGTGAAGAGCAATTTATAAGCCTACCTAAGAGTTTTATATTGGTATTTCCTTTTTACACGTTTTAATTAAACTAAGCGAGTAACGTAGCCATAGCCATACCTACCGAGATAATAAATTTATTAAGTTAACCGAACCATAAAGACATGGCTATCTAACGGATGAAGCAGGGGCTCGGTCGACCGAATACGCATTACTCGGTCGAATCGAATGATCCTTTCCCCCAGATTGCATCCCTGAATATATCACTCAGCGTTTCATCATACACAAAGGATTAAACAGTAATTCGTAAAGCATTCATATAAACTAACATAAATACGCATTAATTAAATCAAGTAGATTCATGAATAGAAACTAAGTGTATGACGTAGGTTATGGGATCCTCATAGACAAGGTATCTCCACCTCCCTAACGTCATAGCCTAGATCTACATCATCTAGCTATGAATAATCAACTCAAACGATAAATCATAATTGGGGGGGACTAATTACTTAAAAGAAAAAGCAGAAAATAAAGGCTTACATATTTGCAAATTTCTAAATTCTTTGAAAACCTCAAATTATTCTACATTGTATCAAAGCTATAAGATTGAAGAAAGAATGAAGGGATTAAGGGATATTTTGGTGTGTTTTACAATTTCTCGTAGCTGTTGCTTATATAGGGGTTTCTGCCGACTTATGAAGGATCTAGAAGGTAAATACGAAAAAATCCGAAAAGTGACCGAGCCGACATACTCGGTCGATCGAATGGATAGGCTCGGTCGACCGAGCCCTTTTACACGTGTTAAACGCGTCTCTTTGTCTCGACTTGTTCCCCTTCGCACGCTTGCGTGTTGATCCGATTAATCTTTCATTTAATGCTCCGATTTTCTTCCTCTATTATCTTGAGACCATTGATTGAATGACATTAATCCTCTCGATTTGTCGTGATCTACAAAATCAGCATTTATCGCACAATAAATCGGCTTTTAATAATGAAAACGGCTAAATACCAAATATCATATTAATAATCACTTAACATTAAATAATAAATATAAACATGTGATTTAATATAAAATATATATTATTAATCTCGATTTAAGGTCAACGTTGATGACTTTTACGGGTATAATTTGACCGTCATCAAAATCATCCATAAAGATTTCCAGGAAGTCTTCCACCATGTCCGCAAATAATGACATCATATACCGTTGAAATGTCGCGGGGGCGTTGCACAATCCAAATGGCATTGGATTATACGCAAATGTCCCATATGGGCATGTAAACGTTGTTTTCTCACGATCTTCGGGCGAGATATGGATTTGATAGTATCCTGAATAACCGTCAAGAAAACAATAGAAAGCATGCCCGCTCAGTCTCTCGAGCATTTGATCGATGAAAGGAAGAGGAAAATGGTCCTTACGAGTCGCATCATTTAGTTTCCTAAAGTCTATGCATACTCGATGACGGGTGATTAGCCTCACAGGAATTAACTCATTCAACTCATTGGCTTGCACCGTCAATCCTCCCTTTTTGGGAACTACATGGATAGGGCTTACCCATTCACTATCAGCAATTGGAAATATAATTCCCATTTCTAGCATTTTTATAACCTCATCCCTTACCACTTCCTTTAATTGTGGGGTTAGACGCCCGAGGTTGTGCAACCGCTTTCTTTCTCAGGGTCCACGGAGATTTTGTGCATACATACGCTAGGACTAATATACCTTAACGCAGACTATGGTCCATCCAAATGCTCCGCGGTACTCTCTCAAAACTCTCATTAGTTTCTCCTCTTGTAAGTCCGTCAAGGATGAAGATATAATTAGTGGCAAGGTCTCATCTTGAAGAAATACGTACTTCAAATTTGCAGGAAGAGGTTTTAAAGTCAAATTTGTGGGAGGTTCTTCCAAAGAGGTCTTCAACTTTTGACCAGTGAGTTTGAGTTCGAAGTACTTATGCCACGTTGGTCTATGATAGAATCTTTCAATCTCCGCATCACTTACTTCCTCTACAGGCCTTGGGGTCCCTCTACTACATCCTGGCCATATCATCTTCTCATCCTCACTACTCACGCACTTGACTTCATCTTCTTCTTCAAGACAAAGATCCAAGAAATCCTTTATACTTTCATGTTGTTGAAATTCTTGAACGATCCTATCAATGGAATCTAACATGAAACATGCATCCTCTCCATCATCAGTTGCTTCATAGTGTCGAAGACATTGAATGCAACTCTCTTCGCTCACTCTTAATACTAATTCGCCTTTGTAAACATCAATTAGCGTTCTACTAGTGGCCAAGAAAGGTCTCCCTAATATCAAGGGCACTTCGTAGTTAGCTTCCATATCTAATACCACAAAGCCGACAGGAAATACAAACTTTTCAACTCTTACTAGCACATCCTCAACCACTCCACACGGTTCCTTGACAGAACGGTCAGCTAATTGCAATGTGATTGAGGTCTTCTTAAGATCTTTCATGCCTAGTTTCCGAAAAATAGATAGTGGCATCAGGTTCACGCTAGCTCCTAGATCACACAAAGCTTTGTTTAAACATACGTTACCTATGGTGCAGGGAATGAGAAAACTTCCCGGATCTTTGCATTTTGGGGGTAACTTATGTTGAAGAATGGCTGAGCACTCCTCATTAAGGCATATGGTCTCTAAATCTAGAAGTTTCCTTTTAGTTGAGACGGCGTCTTTTAAAAACTTAGTGTACTCAGGCATATCAGCTAGTGCTTCAACTAGGGGTATATTGATTTGTAACTTACTAAACATATCCACGAACTTCTTATACCTCTTATTATCAAACTTAGGCTTCGGCTTTGGTGGAGGATAAGGTAGAGTTGAAGGATCGACATCAGTGAAAATTGGATACTTGTTATCGTAAAGTTCAACTTTAGGGCCAGCAGGTTCTTTATACGTTCTTTGCTCAGGCAAAGTCTCGGAAGTATTAGTCTCATTGCTTGGCTCACCATCCTTATTCTTTGTGACTTTTTCATTCTCTTGCAAGGATGGTGGAGTTACCTCCTTTCCACTTCTTGTCATGATCGCATTCAAATCCTTAGGGTTTTTCTCAGTGTTGCTTGGCAACCCTCCAGGAGGTCTAGTTGAGACTTGCTCAGCTAGTTGTCCTACCTGGTGCGTGAGATTTTGGACTAGATCTTCTTGATTGGTTACCTTGGCATCAGTCTTCTGACAATATTGGCTAAAGTTAGTGGCTAATTCAGCCATAGATTTTGAAAGTTGTCCCATATTGTCATGATGACATTACTCGCTTTTTCTATCGCAAACTTCCCAACCAAAAGTTTTAGTCTGCTTTTGTGGTACATAAGGGTAGGCGGTTTAGGCCTTTCTCCCGCATTAATGTCACTATATCGAAATCCAGGATGGTTATGATTAGGCATGTACCCTCCCCGATATAATTGGCTTCTTCAAGATCAAACATTCTCACTTTGAGGTGCTACCTCGATTCGACCCTTTCTCTACTCTTGTCATCCTCTCTTGCATCCCATCTACCTTATTGTTGATAATAGAAAGTTGTTCTAAGATTTTGGTAGATGCACTATCATCAAATATGTCACGCCATCTTCACAAAGAGCTATGTCATTGCCTCCCATTGGCTATTCATTGCTATTTGCTCCATCTTCCCTTGTGCCTCCTCGGAGATAAAGAACAAACGCTCCATTCTTTGGAGGCGTCTACTCTAATTTTCTCGTCTCTCTCAACCCATGGTAAAAAGTTTGCATTAAAAGCCAAAGAGAGATGTCATGATGAGGACACTTCCTCATAGCTTCCTTGAAATGCTCCCAAGCTTGATCAAAACTCTCCCCAGGTTGTTGCTTAAATCCTAGGATGTCTTGGCGTAACTTAAAGGTTTTTCCTAAGGGAAAGTACTTATTCATGAATTTTTGCAACAATTGTTCCCAAGTAGTGATAGATCCAGCCTCTAAAGAGAGAAGCATTGCTTAGCTTTATCTTTCAAAGTGAAAGGGAAAAGCTTAAAGGCGAATGTTCCCTCCGGGATTAATTGCGGGTTTCATCTGTCTTTGACGATTTCCAAGAAATTCGCCACGTGAACACCAGGATCTTCGTTCTGAATTCCATGAAAAGTAGAACAGTTGGTCACCATTTGAATTACATTAGGCCTAGGGTGATAGACTTCCGCAGCATCTTGCGGTGCTACGATAGCGGGAATGAATTGCTCAATAGTGGGCGTTGCATAACTTTGCAAAGTGCGCCTCGCTCCTTGAACTAGGGCTTGGTTCTCATTATTAGCATTTGCATTCACATTATTGGCATTATTGATAACAAGATTAATAACAGGATTAAGTACCTGGTTTGGATTGCCTGGATTGCCTTCCATTTCTGCTTCAGATTCAGAATGTTCAGAATGATCGGTTGTATGTCCCGCTCCACTCCTTGCTCGCTTCCTCAAGATTTGGATCCTCTTCTCCTTGCTTAGCCGGTTCCTAGCTAACTTCCTATTCCTTCTCGCAAATTTCTATTTCAGATTATAAGGCTCAAGCGGTTCCTTCGATTTCCGAGTAGCGTATTATAAAATAATAAACAACAATAAAACAATTAATCACTAGTAAAGGCTAGGCCTTTAACTAACTAACTAAAACAGACTAAAATAAGTTTGAGAAAAGAAAACGTAAATAAAAGCGAAGCGTAATATTATAAAACTAATACGTAAGTAAAAGTAAAAGAAAATAAATTCTCGGTCGACCGAGAGCGTGGTTCGGTTCGATCGAACGCTTTTTTTTTTTTTTACGACATTGTTTAATATACTGAGACTCTTATTCACGTAATATTCACGAATCCAGATTACAACAAAATAAGCTATATCTTAATTTATCGACTCGAGTCCCCGGCAACGGCGCCAAAAACTTGATGGAGGTCAAGTTAAATTATTAACTCGATGCCTACTAACACACTAGCAAGAGAACTAGGTTCAATTGTAGTATAGCTTGATAGAGTCGAAGTCGATCCCACAGAGACTCGGCACAAATAAAACACAACTTTATCCTATTAGAACTAAATTGAAAGAGGCGGCTCACGACCAACTAAATGCGATAAATAAAATAGTGACAACCACAAGACACAAAAGACCACGAAGACAAACTAAAAACTATTAAAACACGGATAATACGGTTGATATTATCTAAACAAATAGTATTGATTACGCTAGTAGATTATAACTCCCCATGTGAATTAGGATGATAACGAGACAAAACAAACGTTAAAGATTAATTATTATGACTACGGAGTCATCCCCAAGGTAGATTTAGCTCCGGTTAGGCCCTCAAATCATCGTGCCTCCATTACGTGACTTCGCCTTTTAATGCCTCCATCTCATATAACCCGACACAATTACGAGACTAGGGATGCCGTATAAACCGTAACCTCATCTAAGCAACATTCCTAGGGTAAGGCGTACTTCTTAGATGCCGATTCAATCTATATCCTAAGTAACAATCACTTTTTGGGTTTCATGTTAAATTATGATGACGAATAACTAAGTTGATCAGTTTAATTACTCGTTTTAATTCCAATTCAGAGAATCTGGCGTAGTCGGGCCGATCATAATATTGCCCTACACATTACCACACTCGGTCGATCGAACGACAAAGACTCGGGCGACCGAATGACATGTCTGGGTCGACCGAACACAGTTCTGTGTCAGAACAAATCATGATTACTTCTTAACGTTTCTAACCTAAACACATGGGTTCGTAAATAAATCTACATCACGCAATCAATACAAGAAAGACTACTCTATAATAAAATATATCAGATCTACAAATAAAGATCGCATAATTGAATAGTCATACCCTCGAAGACGAGAGTGACTCCCACTCTTTAATGCGCTCCCTAATCGGAGAATCCGACGAATCCACAATGAACGAACATAAAGAAAATAAAACTAAAAACTTAAAAGCTAAAATTGTATGAATTATTTTGTGTTGTAGTGGTGTGTCTCTCTCAGCATCGTGGCTGCTGTTTATATAGGAGTTGTAGCCGACATAGGATGGATCTAGAAGATAGAGACACGTTAATCTGATTAGGCTCGGGTGACCGAACAGTTACGCTCGGTCGACCGAATCGCATGGCTCGGTTGACCGAGCCTCCCTCTTTACGCGTTTTCACTCCGCTTTATCTGACTTGTTCCCCACTCCATGCTGATTAATCTTCTCTTCAATGCTCCGATTTTCTTCTCTTTTATCTTGAGATTTCTCGATTGCGTGATAATTATCTTCCTGATTCGTAATGATCTGCAAAATCAGTTATCACACAATTAATTGCTCTTTTATAATAAAAATAGCTAAATACCAATTATCATATTAATAATCACTTATCATTAAATAATAAATATAAACACGTGATTTAATACGAAATATATATAACTAACTCCGATTTAAGGTTATAATTGATGACATAAATGGGTATATTTTAACTGTCATCATAAGGACTTCTATTGATTAAGTAACAAGTTGTGCTTACAGTTTCTACACAAAATTTTCTTGACAAACCAGCATGAGAGGGCATGCATCTTACTCTCTCCATAAGAGTTTGATTCATTCTTTCAGCTACACCATTTTGCTGAGGAGTATTACTGACCGTATGATGTCTGGCAATACCCTCATTTATGCACAATTCAACAAACACATTCCAGCAGAATTCCAGACCATTATCTATACGAAGCCTCTTAATCTTCTTCTCCAACTGATTTTCAACTAAAGCCTTTTAGTGAATGAAGATCTTGAATGCCTCACTTTTGTGTTTCATCATCACCACCCAAGTCTTTCTTGAATAGCCATCTATGAATGACACAAAGTATCTGTGACCACCCAATGACTCCACCTTTGACGGCCCCAACAATCAGAATGAATGTAATCAAGTGATGACTTTGTGCTGTGTATCCCTTTTGAGAACTTGCACCGGTGAAGCTTCCTAAACACACAATGCTCAAAAAATTCTAGAATCTTGACCTTACATCCCCCAAGAAGATCTTTCTGAGAAAGAATCTGCATCCCTTTTTCACCTATGTGACCCAGTCTCATGTACCATAATTTTGTCGGCTGTGACTGATGAACTTCAGTGGATGCTACAGCAGCAGACCCAGACACAACTGATCCTTGCAAAATATACAAGGTTCCCCTTTTGACTCCACTGAGAACTGAAACTGAGTTTTTATAGACACTCAATTTTCCACCTTCACCCTTAAAAATGAATCCCTTATTGTCTAAAAGACTAAGATATACCAAGTTCTTGGTCATCTGTGGAACGTGTCTAACTTCACTCAACATATAAAATTTACCATCCTCTGTCCTCAATCGAATCGAGCCAATCCAAACTATCTTGCAGACCTTGTTGTTTGCCATAGCTATATGACCACCATCTATCTGTTGATAACTTGAGAACCACTCTTTGTGTGGACAAATATTATAAGATGCTCCAGAGTCCGAATCCACACATCGGCATGATGTCTTGATTCTCCACTACTAGAACCATGTCTCCCTCTCTGATCAAACTCACACACAAAGAAATTGTTCAACTGGTCTCATGCTATTTCTTTTTCTTTGGACAGTTGGACTTCCAATGTCCCTGCTCCTTACAATAATTGCAAACATCTGTGGATTTATGACCTTTGGACCCTGTCTTCTTGGATTTCTTCTTCTTCCTGCATCAGTGGCCCATGCCCTTTTCCACCCATTGTCGACTACCACCCAACAACTTGATCGTCGCTCCGCCTCAGCTACCTTATGTCTCAGCTCCCTGGCATGTAAAGCTGACCTTACATCTTCCAATGCAACTATATCCTTCCCAACTATGAAGGACTGCACAAAGTTCTCATATGAAGCTGGTAGTGATACCAACAACATCAGAGCTGCATCTTCATCCTCAATCTTCACATCAATATTCCTGAGATCAAGTAATATTGTGTTCAACTGACAAGATGATCTCTCAGCTGAGCCCCCTCATGCATCGTTCGACTAAACAGCCTCTATTTTAGCAGCAACTTGTTGGTCAATGACTTAGTCATGTACAGTGTTTCAAGCTTTGACCATAACTTAGCAGCAGTGTCTTCCTTAGCAACTTCTGTGATAACATCATCAGATAAGCACAACATGATGGTGGAATGTGCTTTCTCCTCCAGACTGGCGTAATCTTCTGCACTGGCATCTCCTTTACCGGATAAAAGAGTTCACAATCCTTGTTGTTTTAACAAGGCCCGCATCTTGATTTGCAACAGACTGAAATTGTTCCTCCCTATAAATTTATCAATCTTTACGTTAACTGCTGACATCTTTCCTGTTAAATAACACACCTTTGATCACAAAATCCTAGCACCGGTCACCGGTCTTGGTGAAGATCAACTCCATTCAACCTGCAATCTCTCTGAATCTTGAACATGTCGCTCTGATACCAGTTTGTTGAAACACAAACGAGAAAACTTGCACTTGAAGAAAGATAAAAATATGCAATCTAACAGAAAAATAAGGCGGAAATTGATAAAAATGCAGAAGGAAAAAAAACACGGTGATTTAAAGTGGTTTCCGGCGTTGTGCCGACTACTCCACAGACAAAAAAGGAGATATTTTATTATGTACAGAATTACAAGGTTTTCACTAGTGTGTGAATAACACTTTGAAAGACACAATTTTCATTGGTTACAACTTCGGTATTTATAGGCACAAATCCAAACCCTAACCGCCAAAGATCTTTGTCGGAATTATCATAAATACCCAAGATGTGGACCCCAGCTCCAGCTGTTATCCACCAGACAAAACTCAGCTCCAAACTGACTTTTCCAGAAAACTCACTTTTTCTTGAAAACTCACTTTTCAGAAAACTCAAATGTAGAACTCAGCAAACTCAGTTTCCACCAAAACTCAGTTTCCACAAAACTCAGTTTTCTCAGCTTTTCCCAAAACTCAGTTTCAGCTTTCATATTACTTCCACCAGTTTTAGAGATCAAGTCACAAAACTAATATTATGTTATGTTATGTTACGTTATTTTATGTAAGTAAGGTACAAGAACAGGGATATGTTAAGTTCAAGTAAGTAAGTATACATGAAGTATGAACACGATAGACAAGACACGAACATGTTATGGTTAGTAGATAGTTTATGTAAGTTTGATCAATTAAGTAATGTAACGAACAAGTACGTTCAAGATGAACTAAATGTAGTTAATAGACATGATTTCTATGCATGGTTTAAAGTTGGTTTCCAAGTGGTATTCCTTATGTGTCAAGTTTGGTTTTAAAGTGGATGTTCTTATGTTTAAAGTTAGTATTAAAAGTAGTTTTCTTAAATGCTTCAAGTAATGGCTTGTGGATGAAGTAGATTCATGTCATGTCTTCTGGCATCCGACAAGCATGAATCTCTCTTTTGATCTTCTTTCTCCTTACTGAGCATACAGCTGGTGCTCACTCCTTTTATTTGGAATAAGAAGAAATGCAGGTTAAAAACGAGTTGGATGATGAGCATGGAGAGCAAGCTGAGGAAAGAAATCGCAAAGTTCGTTGAGTTTGTTAATGGAAAGTATTAAGTGTTGGCAATTTGGCATCCCGAGTCTCTTTCTTTTTCTTTTCTTCCACGTTTCCGGATACGACATAAGGCTTACGTGGGATTTAGGGTTTACTCTAAATGCCACGTCTGAACATCCATTTTCCAGATAAGGACTCGATATCCGGGACATGGGCGTAAAATTTATTTGTTGAAATAGTGTCATAAACCCAATCGGGTTGGACCGGATCCGACCGGGTCGGATCATTTCTACTATTTCTTTATGTTTGTACATATATAAAATGGCTTTTATGTTGTCATATATATGTTCTTTTTAAAGAACCAATTGTGAATTGTTATATGATAACGTCCTTAGTATTAAACTGTGATAGAGAAACCATCATAGTCGATTATGGTTGATGAGATCTCTAATCACTTTAATAAGTTTGATACTTAAATGTCTCTAGGCTGATGTACTATTAAACAGGGCATTGATAGTATAAACAAAGCTAGCACGTATTAGATGTCTTCTGTCTTTTAAGGCGGGATAGATCTCGTCTATCGAAGTGTAGAGACACTTGGGTACCGACGTGGACGTGTATTAGAGAATGCGTACGTTAGACTGACCCACTCATATTAAGTGTCACACTATGTGGCGGTTGTGTAATTATCCTTAAAGACCGGAGTCTTCATGGCATCAGGGTGTGGATTGTCATGCTTTGACACTATTGAGGTTTCCCTTAGCCACGGGGCGATCATGCGGTAGTGGTTGGGTGTGATACTGAAGCATGAGGAGTATACATGATTGGTCATCCGGGAATCGCGTATCCTATGATTGGGATCGAATATCCGAAATGGCCTTCTTATAAGGAATGTCTAGCTCTCGTGAATCTATGCAAAGTGGGAGCAAATGAGTTACTTCGAGAGAGCATGATAGCCAGATTATAAGATATGAACGTTAATGTATCGACACTCGAGATACGATCGTATGGATATTATTACAGCGATAGGATTGTAAGTTACACGGTAACTGTTTCACATGAAAGGTAGTGGTCATTGCATTTGATTCTTCCGATGATTGGGGGTCTTGGTATGTTGCTAGACGCTATCCCGTGATCGTTAGGCATGTTGGGCATTTTCGTAATTTTCACTTTGTGTCTACGGCCAACATATTCGAAGCCTATCGGGTCACACACATAAGAACATCTAGCGGATTAAAATGTGGTTATAGTTGATAACCAAATAAGGAAAGATTTTATCTCGTACTATAAAGGTTATAGTGGTAAATTAATATGGTGGTATTTATTTATTATGAATAAATTAAATACAAGATATTAATTAAGTTGATTAATTAAATACACTTATATTGATAAGTGGCGCCACATATGTGTATAAGTATACACTTGGATTGTGCAATTTAATTAATGGTATTACCATATATTAATATTAGATATTAATATTTATATATTTTTGCTCCCAGCGTGTGATGCATATTGGATATGCATGTGCATGATTGTTTCTAAAATATTTATGTATAGATTTATATGTGTAATATATATTTGTGATATATACACATGTGTAAATTGATTTATGGTAATACGATAAATATAGTCAATATTAGAGATTGACAATATCTTGGAAATATTCAATATAAGATATTGACAATATCCTAGATTTACTTAATATAAGATATTATAATAAATGAGATAAATCAATCTATTATATTTTTCTTATTTTATTGGAAAAATATTTTCTTCTCCTCTACTCTATCTGGGGCGCCACATCCATTACAAAAGGTGGTGGGTGTCAAGTTTTTTCGTACATCACAATTCCAAGAACTAATAGTTCTTGTGTAAAATAGAAAGCATCCTATAGAATGTTGGAGAGAGGGAAAAGGGCCGGTCTAGCAACCGGAGTTTTCCAATAGCAATCCATGATGGGATTCCGGCGGGCTGTTCGTGTGGACTAACGGTAGAGGCCGAACACTTGGGCGGCTCTATGCAGAACTACTCTTCTTAGACGGTCAAAGCGTCGATCTTTTAGATCAACCAAGGTAACCACCGTCTATTAGTTTATTTGTTTATTGCTTAAACGAAGTCAATCCTGGTTAAAAGGAAATAAAATTTTAAATTTCGATGCGTTCCCGCTTAGATTTCCTAACATTATTTTGCCATAATAGTTTAGGGCGTGTAACATATGGAACCACACTTCTCATGCAGCATTGAGCCAAAGCACACTTTGTGCAATATAGGCTTTGAAATTGAATTCAATAGCCATGAATTTGGTACTTGGCATCATTTGCCTAAGATTGCGCTAGAGAACCATCAACAAAACCCCACTTATTCTTAGAAAATAGTGCCATCTTCATGAATCTGCAACATGAATGGTAGTTATAATTCTCGTTGCTATCATGAGAACAAACTCAACAAAGCTCCAAAGTGAGCATTATATATACTCGCTATTGTAATTATTATTGATAAATATTTCTCATTGAATTATCATCAGAATACAATGGTGTTTATATAGGCTTACATAACTTAGCCTACAAGTACAAGATAAATATAAACGACATTTAAATAATATCAAGTTATGCTTTATCAATAATATCCTCAACACGCCCCCACAATGCCGTGGGAAGAGCCAGGACACGGAGATTGGTCTTGAGCAAATCAAAGCGTGGTCGTGGTAAGGGCTTCGTAAGGAGATCGTCAAGTTGGTCTTTAGAACTGAGGAAGTTGATGGATAGACGCTTGGAAGCAACGAGTTCGCGGACATGATGAAAGTCGATCTCGATGTGTTTGGTGCGAGCATGAAAGACCGGATTATGGGCGAGGTAAGTAGCGCCGATATTATCGCACCAGAGAGTTGGGGGAGAGGGAAATCAGACATGCATTTCTGCAAGAAGGCTACATAGCCACTGAACTTCAGCCCTGGCGTTTGAGAGAGTCTTATATTCATCCTCAGTGCTACTCTTGGAGACCGTAAGATGTTGCTTGGAGTGCCAACTGATGAGATTGTTGCCAAGGAAAATACAATAGGCTCCAACCGAGCGGCGAGTGTCGGGATCGGACCCGCCAGTCGAGTCGAGAGTAGGCGTGGAGACTAACCGGGAATGACGTGAGAGAAAGAGGCCGTCAGAAATAGTGTGCTTTAGATAGCGGAGAATACGCTTTACAGCGAGCCAGTGATCATCCGTGTGCGAATGCATGAACTTGCTAACCTTGTGGACTGCGAATGCGATGTCGGGACGCGTAAAGCTGAGATATTGCAAGCCACCGACAACTGTGCGGTATAAGGAGGGGTCGGTAAATGTGGAGGCCGACGCAGCAGAAATGCGTGAGGAAGCCGACATGGGAGTGGGACACTGTTTGGATTTATCCATGCCGGCACGTTGTAGCAGCTGAAGTATATATTTCTGCTGAGTCAAGTATAAACCGTCAGGTGTGGGCAACGCTTCAATGCCCAAGAAGTAGGAGAGAGTGCCAACATCCTTAACAGGGAATTGAGAGCCCAAATGAGAGATAACCTGCATAATAAGATACTGAGAGGTACCTGTAATAATGACGTCATCAACATATATAAGTAAATAAACACGGTGGCCACCACGAGAGTAAATAAATAGGGAGGTGTCCGCCTTGGAGGCAGTGAAACCAAATTGCATAAGAACATCCGTCAAACGAGAAAAACAGGCACGAGGAGCCTAACGGAGGCCATAGAGGCTACATTTGAGGCGGCAGACATAATCGGGATAATCCGGATGAACAAACCCTGTGGTTGCTGCATATAGACAGGTTCATTGAGATGCCCGTGGAGGAAGGCATTTTGAATATCAACCTGTTGAAGTGACCGGCCCTGTAAGATAGCAAGTGCAAGTAAAAGCCGAATAGTGACCGGTTTGACAACCGGGCTAAATGTATCCGTAAAGTCGACTCCTTCAGATTGATGAAAACCCTTTGCGACCAATCGAGCTTTATGATGTTCAAAGATACCATCAGCATGATGCTTCATGCGATATACCTACTTGTTACCTACAATATTCATATGAGACTGAAAAGGAACAAGATCCCAAGTGTTAGTGCGTAAAAGGGCATTGATTTCCTCTCACATCGTATTACGCCAAATTGAGTGTTTAGAGGCTTCGGTATAGGAGGTAGGGTCGGCGGTGTTCACAGTGTTTAAGAGAGCCCGGGAGATAGGATAGCGGATATAGTCGGGCATGTGAGTGGGTTTGAGCGAGTTTGTCTAGGTACGCGTAACCATAGGGTGTGGAGCAGACGGATCACGAGACGACAGTGGTGGAGTGGGGGTCGGACTTGGCCGGGAAGGTGCCGGGAGGAGGTTGGTTCTGGGGAAGGTGGAGTGGCCACGGGTTGGGAGGGGGCCGTGGGGGGTGATGGTGCCGTATGAGGAAGGACTATAGATGCTGGTAAGGGAACCGTGATATTTTAGGATAGTGGAGTGGTGGTGGAGGGAGTATAAGGAAATGTGGCTTCGTCGAAGACCACGTGTCGAGCTATATAGATGCGGCCGGTGGATAAGTCTTGGATTTGTAGCAATGGTAGGAGGGGCTGTATCCGAGGAACATACAAGTTTTAGAGCGGAAGTCGGTTTTATGGTGATTGTAGGGGCAAAGTTGAGGCCAACATGCATAACCAAAGACCTGAAAGAAGGAGTAGTCAGGGGAACGTTTGTATACCATTTCATAAGGAGATTTAACGCTAAGGACTCGGGTGGGCAGTCGATTTATGATGTAGGTGGCGGTAAGGAAAGCATCTTCCCAGTAAGGAAAAGGAAGGTGAGGCTGAGCAAGGAGAGATAGACCGACTTCGACTATGTGGCGGTGACGCTTTCAATGGCACCGATCGCTTTGGCATGTGGGGACAGGAGAGGCGATGGACGGTGCCCAGGGAAGTAAGAAAGTGGGTGAGATGGAGATATTCACCTCCCCAATCGGTTTGGAGGGCTTTAAGCTTGGTGTTAAATTGTCGTTCAATTAATTTAAGGAAATCACGGAAGAGGGTTCGGCATCAGATTTACGTTTTAACGGAAAAAGCCAAAGGAATTTTGTAAAATCATCAATAAAACTGATATAATAGCGTGAGCCATGAATCGAAGATTCAGTGCATAGACCCCAAACATCATAATAGAGTAAATCTAATGGAGCAGAAGACGTAAAATCAGAAATGAATAACGGTTGACGATGACTCTTAGCTAATTGACATGGTGCACACACTTGTGGGTGCTTTATTTGATAAGGTAATAAACAAACGGCCGACGAAGCACAGGAAATGAGCAATGTACAAGACGTTGATGCCAGGTAGTGGAAGAGTTTGTGGTGACGGCAAGAGCTTGAGCTGGAGAGCGGTGGAGAAACTGTAGAGTCCATCTTTAACGTAGCCCCTATAATGGACGTGGCCCGAATAGTCCTTCACAAGAAAATGGTTTTTATGAAATTCGAAAAATACAGAATTGTCATTTGTAAATTGACACACAGATAATAAATTTTGAGAGACAAAAGTATTATTAGGCAAACGAATATAAGCAGAACCAGTATGGGAAATTGCTAAACATGTGCCGTCACCAACGTGGACTTTTTCAGGACATAAGGCTCATAAGAGAGATTCAAATTGTTGAAATCATTGGTGAAATGATGTGTCGAGCCAGTATCGGGAATCCATTCTTGAGTAGGGGCTGATACGGGTATTGGTGTGCATAATAGGCATGTGGGGGACGGGAGGGGGGATAAGGCTGCTGGGGTCGAGGGGGAGGGTTATAAGACTGGTGGGGTGGGGGGTATACCTGTAGTAGCAGGCTTGAGCAGAGTGGCCGACGCGTGAACAGATCTGGCAAGTCGGAGCAGCCTCGCCGTTGTAGGGAGGACGGGGAGAGCCTCTACCCCGTACACACCCCCGTCCTCGGGTGTTATTAGAGCCTCGGCCACGATAGGAGTGCTGTTGTGATGTGGCCGCAGTAATTTTTGTAGCAGCAGGTGATGCCGGTGAACTGGTCGCCGGAGAAGAAGACCACAACGGCGGTGATGCATTTACCGGGATTCGGCGATGAGTAGTTTGTGCATAGACCTCATCAATGGTAATGGAGGAACGGGAGCCGATCATTGTAACCAACGACTCATAATCCGGACCTAATCCGGCCAACAGGTAAGCAATAAAGTCATCGTCATTGAGAGGGTGTCCGGCGAGAGCCAATTCGTCGGCGATTCGCTTTAAGTAATAACCAGCGGCTGAAAGATCATGTTTTCGGGTGGAGGCTAAATCTGTTCTTAATTGGATCAATTTGGCACGGCTTGCTGAAGCAAAGGACTGTTGCAACGCAGACCATATTTCCGCCGAGGATGAGGCGGTGTAAACTTGCATAAGGATGTCGTCTGAGAGCGAGGAGGTTATAGTACTAAGTATTAGGTTGTCTTGCTTGGTCCAGTCCATGTAAGCCGGATTTACAGCAGTGTTTCCGGCGGCATCAGTGGTGGTTTTCGCCGGAGGTGGGATTGTGCCATCAATATAGCCAAAAACGCCTTGACCTTTGAGATATGGGAGAAGTTGAGCACGCCAAAGATGATAGTTTTGACGAGTTAATTTTGAGATGTGGATTGAAGAAGAAGGAGTAAATGTTGGATAGGAGGGGGAACAAGAAAAAGTGGCCACCGTGGCTGTGGCGGCGGTTTCACCGGTTTCGGACATTGCTGAGGGTTTAACGTGTGTTTGGGAGAGGATTAGGGTTTGGAAAATAATTTAACGTAATGAGAACGAGAGAGAACCTAGCTCCAATACCATATTGTAATTTAAGTACAAGATAAATATAAACGACATTTAAATAATATTCAAATTATGTTTTCTCAATAATATCCTCAACACTCGCATACTTAGTAGCTACTACTAATCAAATCTATATCAGAAGAATACATACCTTAAAAAAAAATTTACATGGGAAAAAATATACCAATTGGCTATACATGTCTCGCCTTAAATGTCAAAAAAAGTTCTGTTTATGTCGGAAGAAAGCAACGGCACAATGAATGGCATGATAATTTTTGAATATATATATATATATTTAGTGGGGCTATGCGATGCGATGCATGGTGATTTCATTTTTTTAGATGTAGATTATAATCTTTATGTCTGCAATAAATTTACTTTTTAGTAAAAATAAAGAAGATATCAACCTACTTCAACGCTTAGAAAACATTTAAACCATCATCAGAGGTGATGATATCGCTGCATGTTGCAAGCAAGAAAGGTTACATATGGAGAAAAAATCTCGAAGATCAAAATGCACATTATTGCAAAAAAATTCAAAGTTTAGAGTTTCATGAACCAATAAAAGCTACATAATAACAAAATTAAAATTTCTCAAACTCGAATAAATAAATTGTTAGTCATGTAATATTATTCAGTATCCAAACTTAACCTTAACTAATACTAATAAAAAATATAGAAAAGAAAAGGTTCGGAAGATTTTCATTTTCTTATCTTTTATCAAGTAAATTAACCGAATGATAAGTAGGATAAATGGGAGTTGGATCTCGTTTTTATTTTTATGTATCTTTTTATATCGTATGATCGAATGAACATTCTCATTCCTTATCTAATTTTTACAATATTTTATTTTCTAGTAGTTTTGTGCAGACCGTCTTCAAATCATACGACTTTGTTTTACTTAACCAAAAATTCTAAAGATCGAAATACACCTTACGTGCACAAAAAAAGTCAAACCAGGAGTTTGATTGTACACTCAATAGAAACTACATAATAACACAATTAAAATTTCCGAAACTCGAATCGGAGAATTGAATGCTTCAAATAAAAACCCAGTGATAAATACGTTGATGTGATAACATCGCATCAAATCATCTGACTTCGCTTTTACCTAACAAAAAAAAAAGAAAAGGGAAAAGACAAAAATATTGGTATATAGCGACGACCAAAACGTCGTTAAAGTCGACGACCAAAGCGTCATAAAAAAGCCGGACGACCAAACATGTATATTACCTATATATATATATATATATATATATATATATATATATATATATATATATATATATATATATATATATATATATATATATATATATGATAGATTTATGTGAATAACAAATGAATTGTCATTAAAGAATAATGTTAGTACAATGAGTTTTATATAAGAGGACACCAAGGCGTAAACGTAAAATACAAATGATATGCAATATATTCTAATACGCTCCTCCAGCGGACGGAGTTGAGCGAAGTCAAGCTTGGAAACAAGTCTTTGAAAAAGATAACGGGGCAAGGGCTTGGTGAGAACATCACCGGTGGTGCAAGCAAACAACACGAGCAACGCGAACAAGACCACCTTCAACATGCTCACGAATGAAATGATAGTCAATGGCCACGTGTTTCATGCGTGAGTGGAAGACGGGTTGGCACGAGACGAAGCGCTCCCGATTGTCACAGAAAATCACGGTGTGGAGCCAACCGAAAAACCAAGATCCGCAAGAAGATAAGTCACCAGGCAACCTCGGCGGCCCGTATCCGCAACGCTCCTATATTGACCTCCGTGGAGGATCTAAAGCGAGTCTTCGCTTGGAACTCCAAGAAATGGCGTTCTGCCCAAGAAAACAATGGGTAAGTAGAAGTGTAGCAGGCACATACTCGGATGACACTTTGGATCACGGTAGCCGTCGTCTTTGTTACCCGCCCAATCGTAGTCGGTGAAAGCATGCAAAGCCGGAGAGACTCGATACAAGCAATCGCAAACCCATAGTGAGGGTGCCGGATAAATAAGCGCAAAAGGCGTTTGACAAGCATCCAGGTGATACTCGTCGGGCGCATGCATAAAGCGTGAGAGTTTATTAATCGCAAACCGAATATCAAACCTCGTAAAGCATAAGTCTGCAGGCACCCAACGTTTGGCGATCTCGAGTCGGATCTCGAATAAGCGAGGAGAAAAACGGTGTCACCTGAAAAAGCATCGGCTGGCATAGGGGTAGAAACTGCCTTAGAGTCTTCCATGTGAACTTGCGAAAGGAGCTCACGTGTATATCTGGTCTGCGTCAGTAGCAACCCCGTGGTAGAATGAGTGACCTCAACCCCCAAAAAATACGACAGTGGACCAAGGTCCTTGATGGAGAACCGAGAACCCAACTGATCAATAATACTCTGAACCTGCTCTGCAGAGCTACCGGTAACAATGATATCATCGACATATACCAGAAAAATAGTAATGCTGACAGATGTGCGACAAACAAATAGAGACGGATCAGCCACAGAGTTAACAAAACCCATAGTGAGGAGGAAGGACTTAAGCTCATGGTACCAGGCTCGAGGAGCCTGCTTAAGGCCATAGATCGCCTTGCGAAGTTTGCAAACAAAAGTGGGTTTCGTGGCATCCTCAAACCCGGGTGGTTGAGACATATAAACATCCTCAGCTAGCGTACCCTGCAGAAAGGCATTATTGACATCGAGTTGGCGAAGAGACCAACCAAAGGAAACCGCAATACTTAGAACAAGACGGATCGTAGCAGGTTTAACAACAGGACTGAAAGTCTCAAAATAATCCAAACCAGGACGTTGCGTAAACCCTTTTGCAACCAGCCGAGCTTTGTATTTATCAATAGAACCGTCCGGTTTCCTTTTTATTCGGAACACCCACTTACATCCAACTATATTTAAACCAGCTGCAGGGGGAACTAGAGACCACGTGTCATTGCGAAGAAGTGCACTATACTCATCGGACATGGCAACACACCATCTGCGGGCACCGCAAGGCACGCTTAAGGGTCGAGGGTTCCGTGTCAAGGTATGATTATGCTGAGTTGAGCTTGGAGGTTAAAGAGTTGGCGAGGTTTGTATATTTGGTTCCGAGATCGAGTAGTCATGGGATGAGGGTGAGGGGAGGAGAAGGGGCGGGGAGGAGGGCGAGTTCGAGGGGGAGGATGTGGGAGTGGCGGAAGAGGCGAAATACCGGAAGAAGGAGAGTTGGGAGATTCGTGAGAGGGACGAGGAGAGGAGCCGTGGGGGGCATAAATGCCGGCGGGAGTGTATGGGCCATGGGGATGGGTGGAGAAATAGAACGCAGTGAGGTGTATAAGAGTAAATCGGGAAGAAGAAGGCGATTAAAGGAGGTAAGGAAGGATCGAGGAGATGCTAGCAAAAGGAAAATGTCCTCCACAAACCGAACATCACGCGAAATATGAGGCGAGACTCGGAAATGTCGTAGCATAGATAAGCACTCTGTGTGAGGCATACCCAAGGAATATCTGAGGGCTTAGAGGTTGGCGCAAGCTTGTGGCTGTGTATATGGTTTAAGCCAAGGATAGCAGAGACACCCGAAGACTCGAAGTTTAGAATAGTTAGGCGTTTTAGAGAAAAGCTTGAGATGTGGGGACGCCATGTCAAGATTTTTGGTGGGCATGCGATTAATGAGATAAACCGCGGTACTAACGGCATACGACCAATATGTAAGCTGGAATTTTGGCATGTGCAAGAAGGGTGAGCGATCTCACTATATGCAGTGGCGGCGTTCGAGAGATGCCATTGTGTTGTGGCGTGTAGGTAGGGAAGTGAAATGGGAGATGCCATGTTCGAGACGAAAAGGACGTAATTTAATGTACTCGGTACCATTGTCGAGAATAGAGGTTTTGATGGAGGCATTTAAAAGGTTTTCAACATATTTTTGAATTTAATGAACACATTATGGACATCGATTTGCATGCAAGCGGGTATAACCACATATATCGAGTAAAATGATCGACAAAGAGAACATAATATTTAAAACCATCAATGGAATAAATCGGTGACGACCAAACATCGAATAAATAACCTCAAGGGTTGAGAAGTACATAATGTGGAATCGTAGAAAAGGGAGCCTATGGCTCTTATTACACAAACAAGAATCACAATGAGAATGCGAAGTAGTAGATAATTCTAAAAGTTTATTGTTTGCTAAATTACGAATAATTGGAAATGCAGGATGGCCGCAGCGAAGATGCCAAGTGGGCGCAGAGGCTTTAGACGCTTGAGAGAAGGCAAAGAGAGCCTTGGAAGACCATGAGATAAGCACCATCACCGACTTGTCCTTGGTGGAGGCATTTGCCCGTCTTCAAATCCTTCACCAAAAGCGAATCGAGTAAGAATTCAATTGATCTGAGAATTATCCAGGCAAAATTTTTGACAGAAAGTAAATTGCGAGGCAGAGAGGAACACAAAGAACATGATTTAATTTAAAAGAGGAAAGAGTGGTAGAGCCAATGTGTGTGATGGCAGGAGCTACCATCACCAATGACAATACGATCCGTGCACAGGTAAGGAGAGTGAAGAAGAGAGCAAGTTGAGTTCTGAGTCATGTGGTGAGAGGCACCAGCGTCCAAGCATCCAAGGAGCATAAGGATCGGAGTACTGCATAGGAGGACCTGGAGGGCGCATGGTGAGCAACATGGGCATGGGGAGAGACTGTGGGGGCCGAGAGGTGGTAGGTTACTGGGGTGGACGAGGAGATTGTTGTAGAGCGGATAGGTGGTACAAATGAGTAGCAACATGTCCTGGAGACCACAGAGTTGGCGAAGCCTTGATAACCTTTAGAATTACGAGGATTGAAATTTTTGGAGGAGTGGTTGGGTTGAGGGGAGGGTAGTGAGGGCCTCGGGTTTGGGGGGGAGGGACGCAGCGGTATGGGTGAGGTGGGCGAGGGTGGGGAATAAGGGTTATAGGTCGTATTAGGCGAAACATGCATAGGACGAGGGGATGATAAGCGAGGAAAGCGAGTGTAAGCGAGGGTGCAACCGATCGACTTTGTACAAGCGACGCTTCATGCATTAACAACTTTTCATGTAATAAAGGCATAGATATAGTGTCATCACGAGCACGAATAAGACTCACAAGGTCCTTGTATTCTACCAAGATTTTTCAAAACTATCTCAACCAATTCATCATCCGAACTTTAGCATTTAGGGACGCGAGATCATCCGCAATATTTTTAATGGCGGTGAAATCTTGAGAGATGGGCATCGTACGCTTTAGTGATAGAGTGTAAGCGTAGCGGAGGTGTCGAACACGACCCTTACTCTGCATTTCCCATAAGTGTCAAGAAGGGTGTCCCAAGCTTCTTTAGAATTGGCCGTGTGTTGGATGGTGGCCATGAAATCCTCATCAAGCCCGAACCGAGAAGGAGATTATGAATGAGGCGTCTTGTTGTATCCATTGGAGAGAGGCCGGATTTTCTTCGAACAAACACCACCGCAGACGTGATAGTAAGCGGCGGCCGGGGTATATGACCGGTGACATAACCAAAGAGACCATGGCCAACGAGCAAAGTCGTTACTTGGAGTTTCCAGGCTGTGAAATTTTTACCGTCGAGCTTGATCGGAGCATGAACAAACCGGGTTAAGAGAGAGGAGCGGTTTGGGGCGGTAGACGGCGTGGGCAACAACAGACGGAGCGTGGCGATGCGGAAGTTTGCAGAGGTGAATCGGCGGTGGAGGTGGGCGGGGTAGCCATGATCGCCGCCACAGAAAAAAAAGGAAAAGTCGGGCAAAGTCGAAAAAAAAAAACAAACCCTAGAGAAAATTTTTGGAATCAAAACGCCTGATACTACGATAGATTTATGTGAATAACAAATGAATCATCATTTAAAAATAATGTTAGTGACAATGAGTTTATATAAGGGGACACCAAGGGCGTAAACGTAAAATACAAATGATATGCAATATATTCTAATAATATATATGCAATAGGTTAGGTATCCGAGTGAAAGATGATAATGAAAAGTATGTATCAAAATAATTATAGAAAAAGACAGGGTGGGCGGTATGGGTGGTGGGTAGGGTAGGGGTCGGGGGTGTTTGGGCCTGGGAATGGGGAATGTTTTTGTTTTAAGGGAATGGGGGAATTAATGAGAATATAAAGGCCCACTGGTGGCCATGAAAGAAATAATTAATAAGAATAATAAATAAATAAAATATGTACAAGTTGGGTGTGTTTTCCACATGCAGTAATCCTAAAAGCATCATTCAAACGTGGCTTACCAATAAAAAAATAGTACTACTATTATTTAATTTAATTTATTACTTGTCTTTTTCACGTCAGGTTGATGGAAAATTAGCTTCCACTAATTTTATGTGTATTCAATTATCTTTTATTTATTCTTCTTTCTTGGATTCTTGTGGCTGCTTGATTAATCAACCAAGGGCCAATATGAATGGTACGATAAGGATTTTATAAATATAGTGTCACGTTTAAAATTCTAAAGTATATTTATATTAAAGCGAATAGAGTACAGTATTATAATAGAACTCATAATAAATAAGAAAAATATAAACACCCATAACCATTATGATATTATATTAACTTTATAGAGTAACTGTATCATTATCCGTAATTTATTCATTATCTTTGGTTAACAAAATGATAAGAAAGAAAAAAAAGTAATAAATACTTCTTCCGTCTCGTAATATAAGTTCTTATCACAAATCTTATGTTGGTCCTGGTGCAAATCCTAGTTGGTGCACCAAAACCAATAGGAATCCAACATTCTAAAATGGACACCTACTTGTAAAAACTTTCCACTAATGTATCCCTTTGAAAATACTGACTTGGTGGTCCAAAACTTGCACATGGACCACCTTAAAATTTCACAGTTCTTATAGGTTTTATAGACAGTTTAAAAAAATTAATAAATGAGTTGTTTTTTAAAATTTCAAGATAAAATATTGTATTGATTTTTAAAAGTGACCTATAATATTAGATAGTTTAATGTGAAAAATGAAAATAATGCATTTATATTGAATTGAGATATGAGAAGAACTTATATTTTAGACATCATAAAAAACTTAAAAAGATTTATATTACGGAACGGAGAGTACTACTTTATTGATTATTCTCTTAGAAAAAATTGTCTACATATTATAAAAGTGTATTAGAGCGACAGTAGTAGTATGATTGGTTGATTAATCTAAACTAAATCCAAAGGTTATAAATAATGGGTGGCGGCTGTTTCGTGGAAACACAAAGCAAGCAACCAGGAAAAGCAAAAACTATTTTAGTTGAGCACTCATTCCACCATTGAAATCACGTGTTGCTCCCTTTTTGTTAATTCTAAAAAAATCCCTCACGCGTAGGCATGTCAACTGTAGCGCCCAATGAGTGCACGCACAATACTATTTGTTTACTTCATCCCTTTCAATTTATTTTAGATATTTTAAGAATCATAATATTTAAAGAGATATCAATTAATAGGTTGTCTAGTCATTCAAAATTTGACTAATCTACATTTTTGTCTTTTTATATGTAGCGTTATTTTCATTTTATAAAATACATTGATGCAATTTAGGCAATTAAAGCAAAACTTTGAGTCTAATTAGAATTATGCGACTTACTTTAGGATAGATATAAATGGAATACGTCACAAACAAATTAGGACGGATGGAGTATTTTATTACTACCGACGTTCCAAAATATAAGTCATCCTAGAGGTTTTCACACAGATTAAGAAAGTGGTTGAATGTAATAAATTTAAAAGTTAATGTCTAAAATGCTCTTGGACTATCATTAATGCAATAGTTGCTAAATAATTAATGAAATGTGTTTAGATTAATAACAAATTAGGGGTAAGATAGAGAAAAATGGTAATAAATGTTGCATTGGTGATATAGAATAACTTATATTATTAGATAATCAAAAAGTGTATGATGATTTATATTTTGGGACGGGGATAGTATTAAAAAAATGGCTCCAAGGACATCTCATTATTTCTATCTAGTGTTGCAGTAATGTAAAATTAGAGATTTTCTGGTATAATGATTATATGAAAATTATATTAAATGGAATGTAACAACCTTAAAATAACACTTCTCCCTTTGGAGAAAAACCCTCCCTTTCTGCCTGGAGTTCTCTCTTCAACGTTGAAGTATGCCGGCGTCACTTCTAAGGAGAAGGAGGCGCTCGAAACTCTCCTGCAAGCGCTTACTCTCACAACCCAAGAGGAAATTCGAACAACAGTGCAAGCGGGGACATTGGAGAATTAAGGAGGGGCTGCGACGCCGAAGCTTGGTTGGCCGTTGTTTGACCGTGAAAGATGTCGATGTGAGAGGCCATCGGCAAGCTTTAAAACAGTCATAGGGTTGTGAATTTACATTGTTTCGGTTGGAGAAGAATGTGTTCCAGTTTGTATTTGCGGTAGAAGAAGATGCGGTTAGGGTTTTGGCCGATGGCCCTTGATGTTTCGACGGTGCTTTGTTGGTGTTGCTGCCGGTGGTTAATGATCACTACAAGAAAAACAGTTTTTTGCTACACTATTGTTTGTCACACAACAAAAAAAAATGTTGCTATAGACTTAGTTTTAGCCATATGAGCGTGACAAAAGAGTCTAACCAAATGCTATTAGCCACACTTTTGTGTGTGTGTGGCAAAAACTAGTGTAGCAATAGAGCGTTTTTTTTAGAGTGGATTGGGGCTTGTTGGATGAATTCTTCGATCATGTAGAGTTTTGGGTCCATGTGGTAGGGCTCTCCACACGCCTTTGCGCCGACGCAGTGGGGAAGAAGGTGGTTGAGTCGCTTGGTGGTTGTTCGGAGTGCCAAGTGAGGGAGGTGGTGGCATCAAGGCTTTAGTTTTTAAGGTTGCGGTTGACTGTGGACTTAACGTTGTTAGATATAGTGTGCCTGAAAGACAATTGTTGCTTGTCTATACGGGCAAGTGGGAGATTGTTGGAAGTAGCGCCCGAAAGACAATTTATGTAATTGTTTTTAGAATTAATAAATGACAAATTTATTCTCATCTTATTACTTGCTTCGTGCTTGTAAGTAATACACTACTGAAAAACCCCAAATCGTATCATATGTAGCCATATAACTTAGTGTGTGTCACACATGAGGATTAAGTTTATGGTGATACACTTGAAATGTTAGTCCGTGGTGAAGTTAATCAAAGTATGGGGTCTATTGATTAAACCACCATTAATACGCCTAGAACACTTTATGGTGTGACCGTCTTATCCGGACCATCGACATTGGTTGTCTAAGTGGGGCATTTATATATGACGTAGTCATATAGGACTGGACCGATTTAATCTGAGTTTCTCATATAATTCCGTGATTGAGAAATATTATTAAATCACAAGATGATCATATATGGATTTACCTTAATCCTGAAGTGATTACAGACTCCTACTTGTTTCAGGATAGGGTTTGATGTGTTCGTTAAGGATCGCTAAGAGGCGCGGCCCGAATCACTTTCACGTTGGCACTATTCTGGAATGAGTGAGAAGTGTGTGTCTCACAGATATAGAATTCATTCCTTCCTGCGGGAAGTAGAAAGACAATCCCCTTATTTGTTAATATTTCTGCAGTAGTACTTCTCTCCCGCATGTTGTTCAATGCTTTCTGATTGTTTTGTGGACATCACGTAGTAATATTGATGTTCGTTTCAATGAGGAAAAAAAAACTTTGTTAAAAGAGTAGTGTTATCTATAACCTACTCTCTCCGTTCCGAAATAACTAAGGCAGTTGCCAAAAATACGCATATTAAATATGTGAGTTAATGCTTTTAATTTGAATGCAAAAATAACTAAAAAAAAACCTCAGTCTATAATTAATACAATATTGTATTTATTCTCTCACTCCTTAATAAATAAAGGCAGATGTAGGAAAAACACAATAAATGCTGCATGTGGTCGTGAGCGGGAATCTATGCACCATGTCATGTTTGACTGTGACTACGCTAGGGCGGTTTGGACGGCCTCCCTCTTTGCAGGTCAGCTTGTGCGGCAGTCATCTGGGTTCCGCGAGTTTTTTAGGGGTCTGGTGGAGCATTTGTCTATAGAGGCTTTGTCTGAGTTTTGCATGACACTTTGGAATCTCTGTAAGGTGTGCTGTAGTGTGGTTTTTGAGGGCACACCCATCTATGTTTCCCGTGTTATCTCAAGCTCGTTGGCAGCGGCTTTAGAGTATAGGCAGGTGATTGGAGGCACGGCTACGGAGCCGGAGGGGATCCCACACCCGGTTACTTGGGCCCCTCCGGCACCGGGGACATGGAAATGTAATACGGATGCCTCGGTGACAGATTCTGGTTCGGGTATTGGGCTGATCTTTAGAGATTCTGAGGGGTCTATTATGGCGGCCTTTTCATTTCACACTGACCCGGGTGAAGCACCGGAATTAGTGGAGATGCGTGCGCTATCCCACGCTTCAGCGAAGCAACCTGCTGCGGCATCTGCCTTCTATAATCTTTGAGAGCGATTGTTTATGTTGTATTCAGGCCCTAACTTGTCCGTCAGAGGATTTTTCGGTGTTGGGCTGCCTTGCTAGTGACTGTCTTCTGGCTTCTGTCTCTTTTGCTTCTTGTCGCTTTACTTTTGTTAAACGTACTGGTAATATCCCGGCGCACCTACTTGCTAGGCATGGTGTTGCGGCTGTGGGGTCTATCTCTTGGGGTACACATCCCCCGTTTGATGTAATCCCTTCCTCGTTGGTAGATTTACATTAATAATATTTGTTGGTTCTCTTCAAAAAAAACAACTGCCTCCGTTATTTCGAAACGAAGGGAGTATAATTATTTGATCAAAGTTTTCAAATAATTTTAAGAGTACATGTTTTGAGTAGGATTAATGCAATAACATTAAAATTGTTACTTTAATATTCCTTAATCCTCTATGATATGATTGATTGAACAATTTTACAATGTAAACACATACACACACATGAAATCGTCCTTTATTGTTATCGTTTTGTAATACCTTGAGTTTGATTTCGTACGCTACGTTATAACGGACCCGTATTATGTCATACATATGATTAGGGGTGGCATTAGCCCGGGACCCGACCCGTAAACCTCCTACCCGAACCCGTCCCGACAAGATTCGGGATTCCATTTTTCTTCCCAAGCCCGAACCCGATAAGCATCGGGTCCCGACAATCGGGATACTTCGAATGTTCGGGATCCCGTCGGGTCGGGAATGATTGTCCCGAACATATGATATTAAAAAAATATTCATGTTAATATAACAAAATGACAATAATTACCTGTTCAAAACAATAGTTCAAAAGATGGAGGGCGGAGAAATGAGTTAAAGGCGACAGAATCGACAGCTGCTGGAGGCGGTGGCTTTCGTGAAAAACACACTTTGGAATATTAGACAGCAGAAAAAGTGAGAAACGTCGGAAGCAAAAGAGTGTAGTAGGTTTATGTATTAAGTATTTAGGGTTGTGGGTATTCATATCGGGATGAGAAATGTTATATATATATATATATATATATATATATATATATATATATATATATATATATATATATATATATATATATATTCAAGTCGGGATCGAAAACTCGAGCGAGATTGAGTTTTATACTGAGATCTTTTTCCGTATATTTCAAGTCGGTATCGAGACGGGTTGGGATTATCGAGAAATTTGCTACCCCTGATGTGATGTATTATGATGATTATACATGGAAAAACCCTTCGATATACACTAGAAATCCCTAGAAACATAGTAGTACATTTTTCGAATTTCGCCTCCACGGGCGGCTCCGGTTGAGAGCCATGGAAGTCACGGTCAGTGGCGGAACTACATACAACTAAGGGGGCAACTGATGTTGAAGTTTGTAGAAAACAAACGAAAAACGAAAAGAAAATACGGAAGTATATTATTCAAAGAATAATCAAGTTACCTTGCTACTGATCATGGGGTATTTATAGCTTCATACACCTCATGAATCAGTTAAAAGGAAATTACAAATGTTTACAACATAATCCAACTAAATAACCATTTTCTGCCTAGCTAATCTTCTGACTATCTCGGCAGCCTGCTGAGTACTATAGTAGTCAGCTGAGTTACAGTAGTCTGGTGAGCCTTCATTACTCAGTAGTCTTGCACTCAGCATTTTTTTCAGCACATATACCGTAACAAGCCCCCCTCAATCCGGAAAAAGTCTATTAGTATATGTAGTATACATCTTGTTTTCCCTCTTAATATTTTTATTTGTCTCTTTAAAAGTTTTCTTGCCCCCGTTACCCGTCCTGCGTCCGCCACTGGTCGCGGTGAAGTTCGAAATCAAAATTCTCCACTCTTCATTACTGACGGCTTCCAGAAGTTACATACGGTTTCCATAACTTCTCATTCGTGTCTGAAAATCAAACATGTCCTTTAATTTTCATCATTTTTCATACTAAGATAATACTCTCAAAACTCCTCTCATTCCCTCTGAATCTCGGAAGCAAGTATCACCATTTAAGAGCTAATGATCATAACCTTTCAGCCATCTTCTAGTTCTAACTTAGTCTTATTCATGTTCTTCAAGGTTTAGATAAAATCTACGGAAAAACTAGGGTTTCTTTATGTTTTCCTATGAAAAAAAAAAGTTTGATGCTTGTAAGGCAATCAAAATAAGGACTCAAGCATAAAAACTTATTCTATCATTTCATATTAATTGATTAATTTGTTCATAAATGCCTCTAATTTTATTTAATGGATGAACGGAGAAGAAATGAACATTATCATACGTGCTAGACTTCATAGAATCATCCAAACTGAGCCTGCAAAGTTTTCTTCCAACGGCTTTGTGGTGGCTTTCCACCGGCTCGGCGTTGGAGGAAAATTCTATGGAGTCTCTACAGTGAAATTTAAAACATATTGTAACTGAAACGGGTCAATTCTGGGTTCGTATACATTTTCTGTGCATTTTTCTAGAATACATGTTATTAGAAAGCGTGATTTTAGGGTTACATGTGAATGGTGGTTGCAATAATGTTACGATGTTGTAAGTGTAGTGTTATATATACTTCTGATTTTACGAGTCAGGTGTCATGCATACAGGATCCTTGATGTAAACTTCATAACAATTGCCTTAACATGCCTATTTAATAGGTTGAGTTTTGACTTGTAAATCATAATGATTTGTAGATTATAATAATCCTGGAAATTGTAATGTTATGTGGTGTTTTAGATGTTAGAGATCATGACTATAGGTTGATTCTATGTGTTAAGTGAGTAATATTGTAATATGCATATATGTAATAACTTATAAGCCTTAATAAGGTTAAAATGTTATCTTCTTCTTCTTCGATTTGATGGGTTATCCCTGATCTTAATAGTTTTTTGTATGGAGTCGATGCATCTTCTATGATTATCTCATCTTTCACGAGTTTAGAGTCAATCTTTTTATACCGCAATGGGTTGATATCAACAAGTTCTAGTAAGTGACGGATGTAGTGAGGTATCATGATTGCCTAGCATATGGTAGTATGGTTACAAATGTTGTATCATTTGTATTGAAATATGAAGCTTAAGTAGTACTGATAATGATGTATAGTTGTGAGCACGATAATCCTTTATATGCTTTAATTATGTATTAAGATTTTAGTAAGTCAAGTTTTTTTGATATTTCAGCGTCTGCATTTATGATTATAGCACACTTTACGAGGTTTCGTGGCTAGAGAAAATTTTATACTCCCTATGTTTCAGAATATAAGTCACTTTATCTCTTTTTGTTTGTCCCAGAATAGAAGTCATTCTATATTACCAATGAAATATTTATTACGCTTTTCTCTATCATACCTTTAATTTATTTACAATCAAACAAGTTTTTTATACTTTATAATCATTTTATTAATGATAATTAAAAAATATTTTAGGCGTTTCTCCTTGAAATTTATGACATTCAACTTTTTTTTTCTTAATATATATGAAAACACCCGAAATACGGAATGAGTAGTATTTCCAAACCAATTATTTCAGAAATCTCTATGCATGATTTGGTTGACCTATCTGAATAACATCAAACCGCCAAAGCTTAAACACTTTTTTGAATTTCATATTGACAGTCAAACTCAAACTAAAAACTAGAACCATCTGACAATATTCGGCTAAAGAAACATACTTTTAATTATTAAAAATGATTAAACCATAACCACGAAGGTCTCATCCATATCCTACAGGACGAGTGAAGATACTTATCAGGTAACATAATGGCTCAGAGTAATAAACTTGCTATTATATCAAAGAAATGAAAGAAGTCCATTAATGGGGTTCAAACATTAATACTTCACCTTAAGGTCCGTCCAGATACCATTTTAAAACATTCAAATCCGTTACTACTAAACCATGTTTTGGAGACACTTTTTTTAATTATTACTCTCAACTTTTACTGGTGTACAAACTATACATCTGTGAGTTGCAAGTAATCTGATTTCTAACGGTCCATCACAAAGGAATATTTTAATCAGTAGGCAATGACACGAGCATAACGGTTGTATCAAAACGAGTGACGTCATCTGTGTCGTTGATTTATATATGTACATTTTGTATTTATTTATATTTATATTTATATAGCTCTAGAATATTCTACCCGTGTATATATATACCGATGTATACTGTAAACCTAATTTAATCAATGAAATATAATTTCAATTCATCTGTCATGGTATCAGAGCTTAGAGAATTCAATTCTCCCTTTTCAATTTTTTTTCTTCTGCACCCTCGCCACCCTCATCACCTTCCCCACCGCCACCTCCTTCTCATCCTATGGTTACTCGAGCTCGTAATCAAATCTTTAAACCTCGCCACCTTCTTAACCTTACTGCCCAATTGGATTCTCCATTCTCTGATACTGAGCCCTCTACTGTTAAACAAGCTTTGCAAAGTTCTCATTGGCGCCTTGCAATGTCCGAGGAATTTGATGCGCTTGTGCGCAATGGCACTTGGTCACCTGGTTCCTCTGCATCTGATCTTAATGTAGTTGGTTGTAAGTGGGTCTTTCGAATTAAACGCCACCCTGATGGCTCCATCGATCGCTATAAAGCTCGTTTAGTGGCAAAAGGTTTTACCCAGCGGCCCGGTATTGATTACTTTGAGACTTTTAGCCCAGTGGTAAAACCTACAACTATCCGCCTGGTTCTCAGTATTGCGGTTTCTTTAGGTTGGTCTCTACGTCAACTTGATGTCAACAACGCTTTCTTGCAAGGTTCCCTAACCGAGGATGTTTATATGACTCAGCCTCCAGGCTTTGAGGACACGGATCGCCCTACATATGTCTGCAAGCTTCATAAAGCTATTTATGGGCTTAAGCAAGCGCCCAGGGCTTGGTATCATGAACTTCGATCTTTCGTTCTCTCTATTGGCTTTGCGAATTCTACTGCAGACTCTTCCCTATTTATTGCTCGCACTTCATCCAGTATTACTATTTTACTTGTCTACGTTGATGATATTATTATTACTGGCAGCTCTTCTTCTCAGGTACAACAGGTTATTGACTCTCTTGCTCAACGTTTCTCTCTCAAGGATCTTGGGCCCCTATCCTATTTCTTGGGTGTTGAGGTTACTCCTAATGATCGTGGTTTGTTGCGTACAATTTGTACATTTTGTATTTATTTATATTTATATTTATATAGCTCTAGAATATTCTACCCGTGTATATATATACCGATGTATACTGTAAACCTAATTTAATCAATGAAATATAATTTCAATTCATCTGTCATTGATCATGACGAGTTTACATCATTACCGATTTAGACTCATCATGATCAACCGTACAAATTATAGTTGTGTTATTTATTGTAATACAACGCGTACGATTATGCCCGTATAATTACTCGAATGGTTGTATCATGTATGTTAAGGGCGATGAACACCAAGTAATCACTTAATTTGACTAAGCATAAGTTTGTAGACTGTTGACTCTTGATAATCATTAATTAAACGGAGTTCACTACTTCGATGTAATCAAGATAAGGTAAACAATGTTTTGTCTACTACTAGTACTATATTTATTATATCAGAAAGTATTTAAACACGTGCTTAACTAATTGTACGCGAATGGGAAGAAGTAGTGTGTATAGTCAGGGCCGGCCCTATAGTGTTGTCGGTGAGACCCGGGTCTTAAGCCCAACGGTGTCGGAAGGCCTAATGATACATGTTTCGTTAAAAGAAAAAAAAAATCGTGTAGATTTAATCCGATCTAACCTAATATAATATGTTAATTTTTCTATTGATAAAGGCCCAATTTTTTTTTACTCCAATCGATAAAGGTCCCAATAAAAAAATTTACTTGGCCAAAAAAAAAAGTTAGACATCCAAACAAGTTCTATTAATTTTTTGCATTTACGGATGTTAAAAATGCCGTAAGTGTTGGAAAAAATGTAGTACTTAGGATTTGACAGAGAATTAGAAACTCCAAGGCACGTTAATAACGTTGTCTTTTAAGAGATGTTTCGTCCCACAGGATTTGTCACTAAGGGTAAGGGATCAAATGAAAATCTATTTCAGGATACAATGAGGGTGTTTGATTCAAACAGTGACTTGTTTGAATCAAACCTGAGGACACTCAAAGTTTTTCTGATGATGTTGTCAAACTCATGAATTTTCGTCTGCATACTTATGCCTTTTATAGGTTGCAAGTACCTTCATAAACGAAAGGAGGTACTCTCTTGCACGACGAAAAGGTAGGGTTGTCATTTATTCACCGGATGAAAGAATGAAACCCCTTACACGAAAGGGGTAAGTACATATCTGTTCGAAAATGCATGTATCTTAAAATGCATATCCCTTAATGAACTGATGCATGCATTGGTTCAGGTCGAACCCCGTTTCGTTGCGATAACATTAATTCGTACGGCAACTCGTATGCAAACGATAACCAAAATATTTATTTATGAAAAAATATCTAACAATAAGTATGTTTTAAAAAAAACAACAACTTCAACTAAAAAGCCCAATTCGGGGACTTGGTCTTAAGCCCAAAAAAAGCGAGGGCCGGTCCTGTGTATAGTCATCCCTCTAACATTAAATAAATTTGAGAAAAGACTCTAAAATCCACTTTTTAATATAAAATAAATAAACAGGACATACGATTTGAAAAGGTTGTAAAAAAGATTTAAAAAAAATTCAGACGGATAAAAATACCCCTAACTCAGCAAGGCGCGTCCGTTCAGGATTGCATCTTCTTATTTTTCATCATGTTTTCTTTGGTTTTGCTTTTGTAGGGAATGTCAGACATTGCATCTTGAGTGAAGGCCAGTTTCCTATACCTATACTCAATTAAGGAGTCAGGAATAGCTTCTGCTTCTACTCATTCTTCTGCCTCATGTGCCGCTTTGATAAGAATCTAAGTTTAGCGCTCGCCTTGAGTAGAGGAGGTTTCTATAATTAAAATCTTTCTTACTAAATAAGTCTAACCGGGGTCAGATCTGCCCCTCTTTCAACCGATGTTTTTTTTTAAACAGCCGTAACTTTTGATTTATTACTCCGATCATCAAATTTTATCAACAAAATTCATATTTTTTTGCTCTTTATTTCGAGATCTCATACGATACCCTTCCGACGTAATTTTTGAAAGCCGAAAAAATCTTTGCATTAATCGGAGTGTTTTTCTTATAAACGACCATAGCTTTTGATTTAGAACACCGATCATCAAAATTCTTTCATCAAAGTTCATATTTTTCTCTTCATTTTGATATCTCATATGATACCCTTTCGATATAGTTTTTGATATCTGAATTTAATCACAGCATTTACAGTAACACGGTAATAGTAGTAACATATGTAGTTCAAGTTTCAATAACATCACGTCTGATCTAAAACATTTAAATATAATACTAGAAGTGTCCAGAATGCAAAAATATGGTTATATTGCATATATAGTACTTGTCTCTTCTACTACAAAAAAAAAAACACCAACGTGTGGGAAGAAGCATCAGCAAGACAAAATGGAAGCTCCGAAAATAAGCTAAAGCACCAAGAAAAACTCTATTAGCTGCAACAACATCATGTACAACATTCCCCAAGCTCTTTGCACTCCTTCAAAACGAAAGCTCTGATGAGGAACACACAACTTATTCTTATATATCAATTAGCTAGGAACTTTGCAAAAGTTCATTGAACTTGTTGCCTTTCTTTATTAACTCAAACAATGGAGCTGCATTTTCTCCATTTACTTCAATTGCTTCCATTGGACAAGGTATCGACAACTCAAGCTTGAAAGAAGAACAAAAACCATCGTAACACATTTTATTAACAAACACAATAACACCATTACCAATACCATTACCATTAACAGTATGGGATTAGTCAAAAATAAAGGACTCAGCAAACTGTACATCAACACTAACAACCTCTATTCCTTTATAGATTAAAACGAAAACAAACCTTAGATTAGAAACTATTTGGACAATAATGTAATCACATTAACACCGAAAAAACTTGTGTATTTTCAAATAACACATTCAATCACAATTAACACCTTCAATCACAATAGGAAAAAAAATACTTCTAGGAAATGTTTCCAAATACTCACAACTTTATCCATAAGTTGTGAGTATTTGATAAGCTGATATATGTCTATAATGAATGCCAGGATCAGAATAATCTAACTCCAACTGAGAAATCAAATTGTGTTGTTCTATTCCATCAGATAAATATGGTAGCACACGATCTTTTTTGCTTTCATATTCAATAACACAATAATAAAGAATATGATATCACGAGAATTGATACACAAGAATAATAATATGATTACAAGATGTGATATGATAAATTTCCATTGCATTTTATCATCCACTTCAAAACTTGTGCTAAAGTTAATTAATATGACACAGAACTTAAACAAGTGCAAAAAAATAGAATTCTTCTCATTGATTAACCGAAGTAGCAGTACATGTACATCAAAATATATCGGTCTTAGGAATAAATAAGGAATACATACATAGAGGATGCTCTTTGACAACTCCAATCTCACTTTACTTTGGTGATTTCTTTGGACATTGTATTGCACTCCATCTTGTTGTAAGAACCACTCCACATGCCGCTCCATATTATGTCTTAATCTCACTTCAAAAGAAGCCCAAAAAGTTGTCAAAACATGGCTGAAAAATCTGCTCCAATTTAGCTCATCTTGTGGTGAGTTCTTGATCATTTAAGTGCCCTTTTACAAGCTCCAAGAACTCCCTTATCTACCCTTCATACCATTCTTGAATTTCCCTTGAAATTCCGCCCTCAAACTGTTCTTAAAACAACTGCAAAATAGCCATATCCGTTCGGCGCCAAAGTGTCAAACAGCAGTGAAAATCTGCTCCATTATCATCAAATATGCAGCCTGTTTAACCTCATTTTTAGCTCAATTCAAGGCAGTATTTCATCTCCATTTAGTCCAAGTTTTAAGCTCAAAGTGCAGCCTAAATTACTTGCTGAAAATCTGCTCTAATGCAACTCTAAAAATGCCTCAAAATGAGACATTGAAATCAGCTCAAAGCTGTCCCAAATATCTGCTTCAGTTTTGCTCCACTACTTCTCAACTTTAGGATGTTCTCTTGATCATTGAAGTGTCCTTCTTCAAGCTGTAAGAGCTCCACCATATTCCCTTCATATCATGCTTGAATTTCCCTTGAAACGGAGCCCTCAAATTGTTCTTAAAACAACTCTAAAATAGCCATACCCATTCAGCTCCAAAGCTGTCAAAACAAAGCAGCAAATTTGCTCAATTGTCATCAACTATGCAGCCTGTTTAGACTCATTTTCCGCTAAATTGAAGGCTGCATCACAGCTAAATTTACTCCAAATTTTAAGCTCAAAGTGCAGCCTAAAATACTTGCTGAAACCCTGCTCTAACGAAACTCTAAAAATGCCTCAAACCTAGCAATTTCAACATGGATGTCCCTACTTGAATCATAACTTCAAATATGTTGCAGACAATATCTTAGATAAATTAGTTAAGAATTCGAAACATTACAACCTGCTTAAAGCATTAAATTCAGTTGATTCTGATGTTACAAATTTTAACCCACTTCTGTAATTTTAACCATTACAGAGGCCCGAGAATTCTGTAACTTTTTGTCATTCTCTGCTTTACCATTATAGTTTTTTAACCCACTTCGAAACATTACTGTAAGATGTAATATCGCCGGATGGATCATAGATCCACCCGATTACGCAGCGGAAAGTACAAGATCTAGATATAGTCAACCAAAATACGTAAATACAATAGATCTAAACCTACGAGGGGTTTAGATTACCAACCTTTTTGCGGTGCAAAACCGCCAAGAACGAAAGGTCAATCCAAGCTAGTTGAGATCCTAGTTGAGAAGCCAAAGTCTTCCAACGTGTGTCTCCAAGCACCACCAGGTGGATGGTGTTTCAAGCCGCCGGACCTCCTCGATATACTACCTTAGAAAACCCGAAGTTTTCTAAAACTCAAACCCTTAGTATTATAGCCGAAAATTCTAAGCTATAATACTCCCACAAAGTCGTGTATGTCATGTGATAAAAGGCTTGGGAGAACTCTCTTTATATAGGAGAGTAACCTTGTCCTCCAAGGATTTAATTAATTAATTCAAAATTAATCAAATTAATCATTTTCCTTAAAAAGATAAATCTAGAATATTCCCAAATTAATTAGTATATACAAAAGATTTTCTTTTCCTTAAATTATTTAACAAATAAATAATTTAATCACATGTCTTATTATTTATCAAGAAAACAAATTTCCCAAATAAAAATAAAAACCAAAAATGCGGCCAACCCTAAAATTATAAGGCCACCCGCATTTTTCTAAACCTTGGGCCGAGTCCACGAAAAATTTCTTTTCCATGTATTTAATTATCTAATCCAACTAAACAATTAATCCACATATCAATTAAATAGTCCAATCCAACTATTTAATTATAATTGAGGTGAAACGACGAGAGCATGTTAGGAGCCACGTCGGGGACCATGAACTCATATTCAGTAGCTACAATAAATTAAATAATATTATCCGTCAGACCGAACAATAATATTCAATCTATTAATTCCGGGATTACACCACCATAAACCCGAAACTGAACTCTGCCGAATATAGATAATTTATACTCAACTATGAGTTGTAAGGTGTCCACTGATATAATCATTACATACGGATAAATTATAAGCATACATGCATATAATAAGATGAATTATTAATTCTGTCATAAAAACAATTATATAATTGTCTTTCGGCACTACACCTAACAATCTCCCACTTGCACGAAAGGCTAGTGGATTAATTGTTTTAGAGCACACCCTTTATATCTATATATCTACAACATTCTCCCACTTGCTCAAAACAAGTGAGACGTATCCCTCAAATCTGTACCCTCCAAGCGCATCTTAGTAATTCATCCTTCCAAGCACGACCGGAGTGTGCGCGCAGGTAGGTCAATGACCCGGCGCGCACTTAGAATCCGAATACCATGTGACTTGGTACTGCCGCGATCGTAGGTTGGCGGCTTGAGTCAATCTTTGGGATCGAAACGTCTCCATTCCATCTAATCCGGTGGTACGATTTCAATATGCTTATGACCTCTAGTGATTGCAAAATCCTTATGAGCTACCTATCCAATGTTTTTACAATAAAGTGGTATTGGCTTACTGGATAATACTTTATCACATGAGTAAACACTGAGACCGAGATCGATTTAACGATCATCCTTAATCTGACCTAAAGGCAAAATCAGTGTTATCACTTATATTCTAGTTTGCACCTGAATATACTAGCATATTATTCCTCATTCTCCTGAAGAGACTTGAGGATTCACTAAACATCCTATTTAGTATTCATCTGTAGGTTTAGATAATCATTCCTGAGAGGTAGGGTAGACTACATCGTTGAATGTTGCACAAATGCAAGAATATCTTAACCAGGTGTATGGATGGGATTGCCAATGATCGATTCTCGAGAATTTGAGCGAATCAAATCCTTTAGAATGAATCCCGATGGCATGTCAGACTCTGACTTCAGATAACACACCCATGTTGTTTCCAACTATTTCAGTGTTACCATTCACAAACACTAATCTACATACTACTTTGCTAATATTGATGCCCAGTCTACGAAAGACTTATCAACATTCTGGTCAAGTCCACATATTAAAATATATGACTTTGAAATGACCTAGAGGTTTGCTTTAATCCCCAAAGGATATAAGCTATGGCAGGCATCTTGCCAAAGGTTCTTTTCGAATAAATTAAGATACCGTTAGTCTTGCAAAAAAAAAAGGTCTTGTAGGAATCACCCCTATTTTTACGCTTTGTAACGAATCACATTACTTGTTCTTAGCTAAAACCATTCTGCTCGAATGAATTGATTCCGTTGTTCGGCAATGAAGTCTTAGGGAATCACCCCTATTTCACGCTTCGACGAAATCAAGCAAGACTGAGTGGTAAGAGAGATCACGGTCTGGTTAACTCTCTACCTTTTAGGGAATCACCCCTAAATTACTCAGCTTTGAGGTGAAAGTTAAACTTTCCTATTCATTCGACTCTTCTCCGTGTAGTTCCAATTACTCCCACTGGGCCTGAGATACTCAGGTGGTTCTACAAGAGTTTCAAATGAGCTGGAGTATCAAACTCTATTCAGGGGTTATGGCTTTTAAACCAACCTCTATGATCAGGATCTACCACGACCCACAAAGGACAATAGGTCATCAATCTACCCTATAGACCGTAAGGTCCTGCAATGGGTAATGGACAAACCATACTCCCACTACGTTCGGGGTGGATCGATATACTGATCTAATTTAGTAGTTTTTTTATTAGTGTTATCACCAACTGCCGGTGTTGGATGTGGACTGAACAAATCAGTTAGTAACATCTTGAGTACAAATACTTCAAGATCTAAGGTTGTTATTTATAGACTCTATCTGACCAAGTTTGACAGTATAACCGTCATTCTCTGATTTTACGAGTTTTATAACCCACCTTTACTCAATGCATTAAGATATTTCACGACCTGAACATGTACGCAAAATTTCCAGTCCTACCTTCAAGCACTTAATGCTAAATGTCTATATTCACGGAAGTGGGGTGAACCGAATTCAATCCTTATCCACAAATGCGTAGGCATCTTTTAGGTAGACTTCTCGGATTTTCATTACAACGTAAACTGTTATTTTGCAACCAATATCTTAAATGAGTTCAGCAGCATATCGTTGCACATCAATAACTATATAAGGCAAATTTATGGTGTATCCCTTAGTGAAAACATTTCACTGGGAGGCAGGCCGAGCATCAGTCCCGAAGACTACGCAATAACCTATTTCTGAGTATGTAATACTCCATCTCTGGTGAAATCATAGATTTCCTCCAAATATTTTGGATAAACTTACCGGAGTCTCAAATAGTTTTCAGACAAGATGTCACTACTTCAAACGCTCCCACTAGCTTGTACCTTTCATATGACCCCGAAGGTTGTTATGAACAAGCTATGTTACTTGTTTAAATCTATTACCCTTTCCTGATTGAAAGGAAACTTAGTCATTGTTCCTTTGAGACAATGTTCCTTTGACTGGGAGATAGGAATCACCCTAAGCCAGTCTTCAGATCTTGTCTTTAGGGAATATGCACTAATTAATAGAATAGAAAGAAGCGTTTATCAAAATACGGAAACCATTTGCGTCTATATATTTTAAGATGTGTTACTAATACCTTTTCAGTAGTGCTTAGTGGTTTTGACTTTATCAAACAAAATTCCGAGTCTTGGATTCGTGCTATGAATGTTATATTCATCGTCAATAAGACAAACAAATTATTCTATTGAAAATGAATACGTTCGTTCCAACGAATCCGAAAACAGAAAATGAATTTTCTGTGATACTCAAGAATTGAATCCGAGATTCATTTCCTTATATCACTCCCACTAGTCTATCTGAAATAACTGCCCGTTGTCTATTTTATTTATCGTTTAATGCAAAGCTACCTAGTTCTTCCAAAGAACTTTAGCTTTCGAGAAAATTGCTAAGGATGCATTGGTCAGTGATCCGAAATCACTTTCCTTATCCTCTAATTTCCAATTTATTAATTTTCTGGTTTAGCCTTAAAACTACTTAGTTTCGATGACTAACACGTATAAACAATCTTTCCCATTCTCGACTTTCCTTAGATGGAAGCTTGGTCTTGAACTAGCGATTCATTTGAGTAGAGACAACGCTCTTGAAGCTGGGATGTCAAAGATGTCACTTGCTTGGACTATCGATTTTCTAATCGTCAAATCATAAGACCAAAGCTCCCACTAGTTTATCGGTTCCAAATACCGTCTATCTAGCAACACTTTGTTCGAATGGTTTGAGAGATCATAATAAAGCTCCCACTATTTTATCGGTTCCAAATACCGTCTAACTAGCAACACTTTGGATTTATGATTTTTCAAAGATTAGAAAATCACTCAGAACTGAGCTCCCACTAGTTTATCAGTTCCAAATACTGTCTGACTAGCAACGCTTTATTCTTGTTTTTCCGATAAATGGAGAAACTCCTGTGTAGTCTATTACACATTTCTAATGATTCAAAAAAAACAACAAATCATAAGACTAAGGCTCCCACTAGTTTATCGGTTCCAAATTCCGTCTAACTAGCAACGCCTTATATGATTTTCCAATTTTTCAATTTAGAAATTTGTTGTGTAATTTCACTTTTAAAATTCACTAAATGAACTTATCTGATAGTCCTATATCATCTTTTGTAAACTAAGTATGTTCGTCTCTCGTTCAACACGAGTGACATCCGTGACATACCTATACTATGTCACTTAAGTTTTTAAAGGCTCTAGGGAAAAATCTCTTCCGAAAAAATTAATTGCATTCTTTTGATAATTACAACGTACTTGTTACTTCCACATTTTTAATGAAGTCGTATTACTAACAGTTTAGTAGCCTAGAGATTAAAGTTGTCAAATAAGCATGACAGAAAGTTAAATTCAAAAAATTGTCACTACTAGATTTTTATTTTAGGAATAATAAACTTGTTAAAAGTCTATCCTACCATTCCAAGGATTTAATCTCACACCTCAGTGCCGCCGTAGGGTAGGTCAAAGAGGTGACGATCAAACTGAGACAATCTCTCTCAATGATTAAACTTTGAGAATCAAACATCCCACGGGAATCAGACATAACGGTCTTTAATCATTGATTACCTTCATTTTTCTAGCCTAGACATTTCGAAAATATCCATAAAGAGTGTGACCTACTATATCAGATCTCAAAGTACGCCCCAAGTATACCGCCGTAGGGTCGGTCAGTGACTCAACGAGTACCCAAAATCCTATCCTTTCAGAGACCAAGCCTTGAATTTTGATAGGGGTGAACACCATCCGTAGGGGGCCAAAATCAAAGCGGCTCGAGGCGTCACCCTTCTCTCACATGCTTGCATTTATAGTAGAGGCCATGGGGTTGATTGTCGCCTTCCCCGCTCCCACTCAATAATTTGAAAAAAAGTGGTGGGTTTACTAATTACGGTTTCGGTCTTAACAATAAGAAACAATAAATCCAAGTACTCCGAACAGGGTCGGTTAAGTAGGCAATCCTAAGCCGTCTTATTCGTTGGAACATATGTGACTGTCTGTCGGATCCGGCAAGAGAAGCCCCGTTTAGCCCGAAGGCTTATCGGATATGCTAAGTCTTGTAGAACCCCCACGAAAACGTGACACGTGGAGGGGAGTCAATCGAGCCGTAGCTCAGTTGAACTCGCCCAACCATGGTTAGACCATTTCCGAACCCATGTACTAAGATTTTCCGATTTCTATGTTGTCAACCAAAACGTAATCTCGTTTCTGTTTAAGGTAAGTTCACCGAAAACTCAACGATTTATCTAAGTGGGATTCACCGAGAATCCAGCACTAAAATCGTAACGATTGACAAAACCCGGTTCCTCGATTTTAATAATTAGTTACTTAATTAATTAACTACCACATATTAATTAAAAAAGCTTTTAACTAATTATACGAGTTATACATGCCTAATTTATTCCAAATAAACTAGCTACATGTATGCATTGGAGTGGAATCATGATATGATGCATGTCATGGCAATTTTCCGGTTTCTATCACATAATTTCGATCATACACGAAAAAATAACGGAAAAAATTGTTGGATAGGTGTCCTAAACCCAATCGGGTTGGACCGGATCCGACCGGGTCGGGTCATTTCTGATCTATTTAGTTCATGTAATAACTTTATTATGATTAATAAAAGCACTTATGTTATTATATATTGTTTATCTTCACATTATTTGTTGTATATATATAGTAACGCCCCTAGTGTCAATCAATGATAGAGAAACCATGATAGTGATTATGGTTGATGAGATCTCTAATCACTATAACAAGATTGGTACTTAAATGTCTCTAGTCTTACATATTATCAAATGGGACATTGATAGTATAATCGAGACTAAAGACGTATTGGATGTCTTCTATCTTTTAGAAGATAGGGATAGATCTCGTCTATCGAAGTGTAGGACACTTGGACAAGATGCGTGGGCGTGTATTAGAGAATGCATATGTTAGACTGACCCACTTACATTAAGTGTCACACTATGTGGCGGTTGTGTAATTATCCTTTTGACCGGAGTCTTCATGGTATCACGGTGTGGATTGTCATGCTTTGACATTATTGAGATTTCTCCTAACCATGGGGCGATCATGCGGTAGTGATTGGGTATGATATTGAAGCATGCGGAGTATACATGATTGGTCGTCCGGGAATCATGTATCCTATGATTGGGATCGAATATCCGAAATGGCCTTCTTATAAGGAATGTCTAGCTCTCGAGAATCTTTGCAAAGTGGGAGTAAATGTGTTATCCCGAGAGAGCTTGACGTCCAGATTATAAGATACGATCGTTAATGTATTGACACTCGAGATACGATCATATGGATATTATTACAGCGATAGGATTGTAAGTTACACGGTAACTGCTTCACATGAAAGGTAGTAGTCATTGCTTTTGACTCTTCCGATGATTGGGGGTCACGGTGTGTTGCTAGACGCTATCCCGTGATTGTTAGGCATGAAGGGCATTTTAGTAATTTGCACTTTGTGTCTACGGCCAACATATTCGGAAGCCTATCGGGTCACACACATATGGACATCGAGTCGGATTAAAATGCGGTTATAGTTAATAACCAAATAAGGAAAGTTTATCTCTACACTATAAAGGTTATAGTGGTAAATTAATATGGTGGTATTTATTTATTATGAATAAATAAAATACAAGATATTAATTATATACAAATTATATTAATTAAAGAATATCCCGGAAGTCAATTAGTTGACTGTAGGGGCGCCACTTTTGATGTGTATAAGATACACTTGGATTGTGCACTTTAATTAATAAGATTGCCATAATATTAATATAAGATATTAATTGATTTTGGAAAAATAGATTTATGGTAATAAGATAATTATATTCAATATAAGATATTGGCAACATTAATTATCATTAAAGAGATAAATCAATCTAGAAGATTTTCCTTATTTTATTAGGAAAAAGTTTTCTTCTCTTCCACATCATAGGGGCACCACTTATCACTATAAATAAGAGGTGGGTGTCAGGCTCTTTTGTACATCACAATTGCAAGAGCTCATAGTTCTTGTGTAAAATAGAGAGCAACCTATAGTGAGTTCGTGAGAGAGGAAAAAGGCCAGTCTAGCAACCGGAGTTTTCCAATAGCAATCCAAGGAGGATTCCGGCAAGGGTTCGTGTGGATTAGCGATAGAGGCCGGACGCGTGGACGGCTTGCGCACTGAACTACTCTCCGTTGACGGTCAAAGCGACGATCTTATAGATCATCAAGGTATAACCGTCAAACTACTTAACGTGTTTATTGCATTAAACGAAGAACGATCTAGGAAAAGGAAATCAAATTTTAAATTCCGATGCGTTAAACTAGTGATTTCCTAATAAAAATAAACACCGAGATGGATCGTTAGTACCCCCGTATCTAACCTATTAAAAAAAACACAAACCCTAACTAGGGTTTACTATTTTCTAATCTGCTGCTGCCGCGTTTTATCGACTATCGGACATCCAAATGAACTTTGATGGTCACGAAACTTTATGGACCTGTTCTTCACTCCTCCTACTTCAATCTGAACGGTTGGATCTTTGTTTCAACAGTCCAATATCTTCCAGAAATTCGACGAACTGACAGCTGGGGATGCAGAACTTTTATGACACAGCAGCAACTTTATTGTAACGATTGGACATCGAGATGGACTCCGATCGTCACAAAATTTTGAGGGCCTGTTCTTCAACTTTTATTATTCATTCTGACCGGAGGGATTTTCGTTTCAATGGCTCAATATCCGGGAATAAATAAAAAACTGAACAGAAACAAAACAGATCTACTTCTAGGAAACTAAAATTACAAATTTCCTATACTCATATAAACGAATTTATATGAGTTTACAATAGATCTAACGAGTAAACAATACCAACCCCAATCCATCTCTTCAACCACAACAATCACAAGGCAACATACATGAATAAATTTCGATGCATATAGAAAAGCAAACAGAAAAAAAACAATCTAAACATGTTTTTTCCACTCCTAGATCTAAAATTTAAATACTTTGATTGATAGATCAAAGACTATGATACCACTTGTAGGATGTAATATCGCCGGATGGATCATAGATCCACCTGATTACGCAGCGGAAAGTACAAGATCTAGATCTAAACAATCAAAATACATAAATAATAAATCTAACCTACGAGGGGGTTTAGATTACCAACCTTTTTACGGTGCAAAACCGCCAAGAACGAAAGGTCAATCCAAGCTAGTTGAGATCCTAGTTGAGAAGCCAAAGTCTTCCAACGTGTGTCTCCAAGCACCACCAGGTGGATGGTGTTTAGCCGCTGCACTCTCCTCGATATGCTACCTTAGAAACCCAAAGTTTTCTAAAACTCAAACCCTTAGTATTATAGCCGAAAATTCTAAGCTATAATACTCCCACAAAGTCGTGTATGTCATGTGATAAAAGGCTTTAGGAACTCTCTTTATATGGAGAGTAATCCTTGTCTCAAAGATTTAATTAATTAATACAAAATTAGTCAAATTAATTATTTTCTTTAAAAAGATAAATCTAGAATATTCCCAAATTAATTTGGATATACAAAAGATTTTCTTTTTCTTAAATTATTTAACAAATAAATAATTTAATCACATGTCTTATTATTTATCAAGAAAACAAATTTCCCAAATAAAAATAAAAACCAAAAATGCAGCCATCCCTAAAATTATAAGGCCACACGCATTTTTCTACACTCTAGTGAAGTCATTAAAAATTTCTTTTCCATGTATTTAATTATCTAGTCCAACTAAACAATTAATTCACATATCAATTAAATAGTCCAATCCAACTATATAATTATAATTGAGGTGAAATGACGAGAAAACATATGCATGTTAGAGAGCGCGTCGGGGATTAGTGGACCCATATTCAAGAAATTCTACAATAAATTAAATAATATTATCCGTCAGATCGAACAATAATATTCAATCTATTAATTCCGGGATTACACCACCATAAACCCGAAACTGAACTCTGCCGAATATAGATAACTTATACTCAACTATGAGTTGTAAGGTGTCCACTGATATAATCATTACATACGGATAAATCCTCCATAGACTGTTCGTTACGATTCGGGATATCTCCGTAAACCCTTCTCGAAACATCTTATCCTTAATTAACATTAACCCCCTAGTGATCAATTAGTTCATAACTAATATAATATGAACTGGTGCCATCGATCGATTTAGGATTAACAAATAAAGAGGCGTGCCTGCTCTACTTCCGAGGAATGAATGGATTCCATATTCGTGATAGCACAGACTACTCACTCATCCGAGAATAGAGCCAACGAGAAGTGTTGGACCACATACTGCGAAGTGATCCTTACTAACACATCAAACTCTACCCTAGTCTAAGCAGTTGTCTGTGATCACCTAAGGATTGAGACTAATCCATATATGATCATCTTGTGATTCAATAAGACTTCTCGATCACGGAATTATATCGAGAACTCAAATCAAATCGGTCCAGCCCTATATGATTATCATCATATATAAATGCCCCACTAGTACCATATTACCGACAATCCGGATAAAGCATGTCACACCTAAAGTGTTTCAGGCGCATTATTAGCAAATTAATCTTGAGACCCGCACTCAGATTAATAAACGCTACGGACTAAATTAATTTTAAGTACATCTCACTAACTCAATCCTCTTGTGTATAGCCATACACTGAGTTATGTGATTACACAAACGAGGTACTTAGGGTTTTCAGTAGTGTCTTAATTATAAGCATACATGCATATAATAAGATGAATTATTAATTCTGTCATAAAAACAATTATATAATTGTCTTTCGGGCACTACACCTAACAATTACAACCTGCTTTACCGAGAATTCGAAACATTACAACCCGCTTTGACATTCAACCCGAGAATTCGAAACATTACAACCTGCTTTACCATTATAGTTTTGTTTTGTCACTACGGGTGTAATGTTTTTTATATGTTGCAAGTGCAATTATCCACATAGTATTTTGATATGACATTCAATTTATCACTACGGGTTGTAATGTTTCGAATTCTCGGTAGTCACTGCGTAATCTGACATTCAAAACATTCCCCAAAAAAAAACGATCGGTAGTTGCACGTTATCTGACACTGGTTGTTGTCAATGTTGTCAGAGTGTCAATCAGTAGTGATAAATTGAATGACACTATTTATATATGGATCACCGTGACAATTGGTAGTTACGCATTGTTTAATACTGATTATTGTCACTCTTTTCAAGGTATCCATTAGTAGTGTCAATAAGTAGTGTCAATTAAAATATATCAACATCTCTGTTAAGACTGAAATGTAGGTAAGTACTCCATCCATCCTAGAATATAAATTCTTTTAGGTTTTTAATTTTGTCACATAATATATGACCATTTGAAATACAAATATTTATTATATTTTTCTTTTTTCTACACATAATTTATTATATATTTATTTATTTTTCACTACTCCCTCCGGTTTTTTTAACTGTCACTTTATAGAATTTGCTTTGTTTTTGTTTATCTGTCAATTTACAATATCAATGCCACATTTATTTCTTTTCCATCTTTACCCTCCCCTTTAATTAAGCCAAAAAGTCCTGTTCCAGCACCCGGTCAAACAAAAGGGCAGAAATTAAACATACTACCTCCGATGCAAAATATGAAGTCATCCAGGGTTTTCATGTGATTAAGAAATTGGTTGAATGTCATTAATTTGAAGATTAATGTCTAAAATATCTCTTTGACTATCATTAATGCAATAGTTGTTAAGTAATGAAAAGTTGTTGCATTCATAATAAATTAGAGGTAAGATAGAGAAAAGAAAGAATAAATGTCAGACGGTAATGTAGAATGAAACTTATATTATAGAAAAGAAGTAGAAGAGTGTAGGATAAACTTATATTTTGATGGGATGTAGTACTAAATAAAGCTTGGCACAATTTAGTATGTAAAGATATTAAGCCTTTTTATTATTCCAAAGCCCGTTATTTAATTAGAAGTATAATATTAAAATAAAAGGACAATTTTGTCATTTTATAGTATATTTCAAACACATTAATAACTTTTTTAATCTGTGTGATTCTTCTATATGTGACTGTTAAAAAAAACAAATGAGTACTTTAAACTATTATATTAATTACAGTTAAAGAGTATTTTAGACTTTTATCATTCAAATTAATGACACTTAACTATTTTCTTAAATTGTCTTGAAAATTTAAATGAATTTATATTTTGGGACATAGGAGTATTTATTTACAATCATGGTTGAATAATCATTCTCTCAATTATTCAATCATTAATATAAGTCAATTTAGAATTCGTTAAATGTCATTACTTATAATGTCACAAGTCTCGAATACTACCACCGGTCTAAAATATAAGTCATCATCGTAGTAGTTTTACATGATTAAAAAATTGGTTGAATGTCATTAATTTGAAGGTTAATGTCTATAATACCCTTGACTATTATTAATGCAATAGTTGTTAAGTAATGAAAATTTGTTGAATTCATAATAAATTATGGGTAAGATAGAAAGAAGCGATAAATGTTGCATTGGTAATGTAGAATGACTTATATTATGGAACAAGTAGAATAGTGTAGGATAATTTATATTTTTGAATTTGGAGTAGTAATCATATTTCTTTCATTAATGTAATAGTCGTAAAGTATTGAGTAATATACAATAATTTTGAAGTAAAAAGAAGAAAAGTATAATAAAATTGTAATTAATAATTTAAATAGATTTATATTATAAAACAACAGCGACATTATTCAGACCACAACAATCTCTTGATTTACCACACTACGTATGGACCCCAGAATGACGGCTTTAGAAAGGCGATCTTTGGGTTAAAAGCGACTTTGAAAACATTGTTTCTCACAATCGATATTCAAAAATCGATTATTGACTTAAAAATCATCTTTCTAAATATCGTTTAAGTGTGTTGTATCGATAGAATCGCGGTGTGTAAATAAAAAATAAAAAAAAACCAAAACCAAAAATACCTGTAATTTGGGATGAAGAAGTGAGGTAAATCAAATGAAACGTAACCCACTAATTAAGAAAGAAATGAAGCAAACAAAAACAAGTTGCCGCGTATCTTTCATATATATACTTTATTTAGGTTCATTGCATCAATGGTTCTTTCATAATGGCAATAGACCTTTTGATTATTGTTTTGATATTTAGTATTGTATTTTTGCCAAAAATGCTGCAAATAATTTCAAAATAAATTTTCGACGCAGGATATGTTTGGAATATTCAGGTTAATGTCCGATAAATTAGGTAATAATATTTTACATTCTCAGCAATGAATTTTAACCACTTCCCATTTGGAAGTTGTCAATAAATATCTTTATAACGTCTGTTTTGATCGACTAGGTTGTTCTAAAAAGATGTTTACTCCTTTATAGAGAGATATTTCAAACACAATTTTATCACCAAATATTTATCCATAAATAACAGTACTACGATTTTCACACAATAAAAAAAATGATGATCGTAACTAATATTAGATAATAAGGTTTAGTTACATTTTGAATAAGGAGAGTATTTTTTTTATATCTAAATGTTATCTTGATCGAATTTGAATTCAAAATAATTTTATTCGATCGAATTTGATTCGAGGATTTTGGTTTTATCACAATATTGGTCGGAAAAATACAATTGATATTTTCCTGATGAATCTCATTCAAGTAAACTAATCAACATTCTGCCAAACCGAATTTGAGTCATGAAATAATTTTTTATTTTGATCGAATTTGAGTCGGGATGTTGGTTTTTTCTAGACTCAATGTCATCTCAGAAACATGATTGATACTTTTAATTTGAAATTAGGTTTGTAATTAAAACTAAAAATTAGGTGTGTTAGGCATATTTTAGGTGTGAAAAGACCTTATATTTGAATAACATTAACTTAATAAACATGAAGATTGAAAAATTCTTGAATGAATTAAAAAAAAAAACAGAAGGAAAAATGTAATAAATTATTTGTTACTATTTTAAAACAAATCAATTTGCTTAAAGTGAGTTAGGATCGTAATATCCTTAATTTATCTCTAAAATATATGTGATCTCACCACACACAGTAAAAATATGAATATAAACTAACCATGATTTTTTTTTTTTCAAAACTATCATGTTTTGTTGATAAGGTCTAAAACTATTTTTACTTTGAAATATCACTTTAAACTAATATTTTTAAAAGAATCTTTACTCACTCAAAGTGATATTTATTTAGAGACGATGCAGTATTAAAATACATTTCATTATTTCCCTTCCTTTTTATTACATTTATTTCCTATTTAGTTCATTAATGTACGACATAAATTAATCATGCACCTTAGGTTAAAGCATGTATCACTTACCTAGTTAAAAGAAATTTAAAAAAAAAAAAATCAATATCCATTTAATATGACGTTTTCTATAGCAAATTCATCATATTCATTACCAAAACTAAATACAAACTCCATATATACACATATATATATATATATTTTTTTGAGGAATACATAAATGTTTGTATATACATAAATAAATATAGTAGATTTAAAAAAAAATATATATATATATATATAGTACTATATTTATATAGTATATTGGAATTTGGAAATGGCTTCCTCTTGCTTTCTGCTAAACAGAAACAAAGCTAAAAGGACTATTATTCAGTCGGTGTTTCGTGGAACCCTCCACGTTGTCTGCTTCTTTCAGCTTGAAAATTCAACACAAATTCCTCTCAAATAAATCCCACTACCCAAATCCAATTCACCCTGCAATTTTCCAATCTCTTCTTTTTCTCCCAAATCCTTTTCTGTCCCAGCCGCCTACTTTTACAGTCCGTCTTCTGTTATCCAATCTTTACCCAAAAGCTCAATTTGGATGACGGATTACCGGAAAATGAATATATGGCCAACTGCTACTCCGGCAGTGCTTTCAGATGACAACAGTTCAATGATGGATTCGTTATTCATGAACTCGACGGATCAGGGTTCGTCGTGGCCGCCGGTAATTACCATCAACAACCATCATCATTTATCCTCCTCTGCTTCTTGCACTACAGATTCTCCTGCCAAATCCATGGCGACTTCTTTTTTCAACGAGGAAACACTCCAACATCGTCTTCTAGCTCTGATTGACGGAGCTCGTGAAAGTTGGACTTATGCTATATTCTGGCAGACGTCGCCGGTGGACTTCGTCGGGCCCGCCACCATGTTGACCTGGGGTGATGGCTATTATAAAGGGGAAGAAGATAAAGGAAAGCGCAAGAAATCATCTTCTTCTTCCACTTCAATAGCTGAACAAGAACACCGGAAAAGGATTCTCCGGGAGCTCAATTCATTGATTGCTGGAACACAGGGGTCCGGCGACGACGCGGTTGATGAGGAGGTTACAGACACTGAATGGTTTTCCTCGTCTCAATGACTCAAACTTTCGTCAACGGAAACGGTCTTCCCGGTCAGGCGCTGTACAGTTCGAGCCCTGTTTGGGTCACCGGCGCTGAGAGGCTAACAAACTCTCCCTGCGAACGTGCACGTCAGGCTCAGGGCTATGGGCTTCAGACAATGGTTTGTATTCCATTGGCAAACGGCGTTGTCGAACTGGGTTCACCGGATTTGATTTTCCAGAACTCTGATCTGATGAATAAGGTTAGAGTACTGTTCAATTTCAACAACGTTGAACTTCCGGGTTCGGGTTTAGGCGCAGAGCCGTTCCATTTCCAGCCCGAAAACGATCCCTCAGCACTTTGGCTTACAGATCCTTCAAATTCAGGACCTGCAACTAAGGAAAATGTTGCTTCAAATGCAAATTGTGTTCCAGAGAATTCAATTCCTTTTGGGAATAACAACAAAAAGGTTGTGTTCGGAAATGGTAATAATAATTTTACTTCTAGTACCTTGACTGAAAATCATGAAACCATAAGTAATCACCGTCAAGATTCATCTCAGAAATCAATTTTCACTCGGGAATTGAATTTTTCCGAGTACGGATACGAAGGAAGCGATGCTAGAAATGGGAAAGGTAAGCCGGAATCCGGTGAAATTCTAAGCTTTGGTGGTCAAAAACAGACTGTTTCCGGCGGAAATGAGAATTTGTTTTCAGGACAATCTCAAATTGTGAATGGAGAAGAAGAGATCAACAAGAGTAAAAAAAGGTCAGCCATATCAAGAGGTAGCATTGAAGAGGAGATGCTTTCATTTAATTCAACCATGGTTTTACAAAACACAGGTATGGGGAAGTCCAATGGGGTCGGAGGCGACTCGGATCATTCGGATCTTGAAGCTTCAGTCGTGAAGGAGGAGGAGAGTAGTCGTGTGGTGGACCCCGAGAAACGGCCTAGAAAACGAGGAAGAAAGCCTGCAAACGGGAGGGAAGAGCCATTAAACCACGTAGAAGCCGAAAGACAGAGAAGGGAGAAGTTGAATCAAAGATTCTATGCTCTAAGAGCTGTTGTCCCAAATGTGTCTAAAATGGACAAAGCTTCACTCCTTGGAGACGCCATTTCTTACATCAACGAGTTGAAATCCAAGGTTCAAAACATTGAAACCGAAAAACAAGAAATCAAGAATCAGATGGATTCTTTAAAAAAGGAAGTAGAACAAGATCACAAGGCGACGGTATCATCATCAAGTCATCATAATCATAATCATCAAACAAGTAGTAAAATCAACGATATGGATCTTGACGTAAAGATCATCGGATGGGAGGCAATGATTCGAGTACAATCAAGTAAAAACAACCATCCAGCAGCAATAGTAATGGCTGCCCTTAAAGATCTTGAACTTGAATTGCTTCATGCCAGTGTTTCTGTAGTGAATGATGTGATGATCCAACAAAACACTGTGCGAATGGTGAGCCGGTTTTACACGCAAGAGCAGCTTAAGATCGCATTGACATCAAGAATCTCTGAAAATCGATCCTTATAGCTATTTACGAAAAATTCTATGTTAGTTCGTCAATATCCGGGACGATGTAGCTTTTCTTTTCGTGTATTCTTTTTCCACGTCCGGCTGGCTTGTGTGTATATATATAAATTGTATAAGCTCTGAATGCAATAAAAATTCGAGCTGAATGTTAAGTAATGATCGATAATATGTCTCTCTTAGTTTCGTCGACACTGAAGTTTTCTTTTACCAATGAATCGTTTTAAACAAAACCAGGCAAGATCACTTGCAATCTTAAATGAGTTTGTTTATGTTGCTAAGTGACATGGTCCTTATCTGTGTGGGGTATTGAGAACTCCATAAGAGATTGTAGATGGGCATGTTAGGGTTTAGTGTATGCAACTTCTCAAGGACCATTCGGAGGAGTTTTCTTTGGAGCATATTCGACCGATGATTATTGGATCAAGTTGAATTTGAAGTGGAAGTGTTACAGAGTCGATAGTTTGTTTCGATAATTATATTTGAACTTGAATTATGCTTCTATCAATTTTATCAATCAATATAATCTATTGTTACTTTTCAATCAGTTTTATAGCACAGAGCTCGGGATATATAAGCACAAAAGCCGGGTTTCTCTCCATATATACTTTCTAATAGAGAGCGCGAATAACCTGATTTATACCATCGATTCATCATTCATCCGTATATCGTTCATCGTAAATTTTAATTTTGGTCGTAGGCCAAAGTTTGATTTGATAATCAAGGGCCAAATGAAATTACAAAAATAGATGGCCTCTACTACAGTGTAAAATATATATATGCATGTTTTTGATAAATTTACCCTTCTTTTAAAATATTATATTGGTATCACAAAAATAACATGGTGAAGCAGGACCCGTCATAAACTCTAACCTAACATAATCAAGAAAAAAAAAAAACACCCCCAAATAAAAAAGAGAATAAAACATAGTTGAGAATATTGAATTGTACACCACTTTTGACGTCAAAGCTTACGACACACCAAACATATTAACAATTTTATATTGGTTTTTAAAAAAAAAGCATCCAATAAAGTATTTTGAGATTTTCAAAGATAAAATTCGAATTTCTGTAATTAAAAAAAGGCGTGGACCTTATTAACCATCACCACAACTATGTAGTTGTAAAGGCTAATAGTATTCCGGTTGTTTTCATGCTGGAGTAACAAAACCAAGTCGTTATAATCAGTAGCGGATATAAATACAATTAATGAAACACAACTGTTCCTCATTTGATATGAAAAAAATACATTAATATATGTAGTATGCATTTAGTTTGCCGCCCTCCCTCCCTTAATTTTTTTTATTTACCTTTAAATTTTTTATTGTTCTCCTTACCTGAGATTCTGCGTCCGCTACCGGTTATAATCGGTTTGCATTCAAAGAGATGTGTCAAGATGATATCATACTCGCACACAACAATAACAAATTTTAGTTGTGAGACGATATTGTTCCTGAAAAAAAGGGAGACAATATTGGTTTTGTGGCATGTACGAGGGAATGTATATGAAAAATAGTAGTAATAAAACTTAAAAGGAAAAAAAAAAAACATAAGTTTGTATAGAATGAAAAATAGTAATGAAACATAAAAAGAAAAAAACATAAAGTTCATAAATAATAGGTTTGGAAGAATAATTTTGTGTGTATTCACAGTTGAAAAGAATACATGATATATATAATTACATTGTAATCAAGGCTAGAGCACAATCTAAGGCTAGTAATAATGAGAATAAAATCAGTAATAAATACAGTATATTACGTTTACACTAATACCACCCTCAAGTCGGGCGAGGCGAGGCCTAGCTTGTCACGATGATGAAGAAACGCCGGGCGAGGTAGGATTTGGTCAAACAATCGACCCGGTTGGTCGAGGCATGAACATGAGCAATGCGAAGAGAACCACGTTGAACTTGATCACGAATGAAGTGATAGTCAATGGCGACATGTTTCATGCGAGTGGAAAGCGAGGTTTGAACAAAAGCGAGTAGTCCCGAGATTATCACGATGAACAGCGGTGGTGCGGATAACGTAATGTCAAGGTCGGAAGAGAAGCGTGAGCCAATTGAGTTCGGCCGTGGCGGAGGGCAGCGACGATATTGACTTCGGTTGTTGTTGAGCGAGCAACGGTGGGTTGCTTTTTCGAGAGCCAAGATATCACATTTCGTCCAAGATAGATAACATGAGCACTAGTGGGCGTGTAATCATCTTTGTTACCACCCGATCGGCATCCGTGAAGGCATGTAAGTAAGAGGCGAATTCGGTATAAGCGAATGCCATAGTTAGTAGAGCACGCAACATATCGAAGTAGGCGCTGACATGGGACCGGTGGATATCCGTCGGAGCATGCATAAATTGTGATAATTTGTTGACAATGAAGGCAATGTCCGGACGAGTGAAAATGAGATATTGAAGGCTACCAACCACCATACGATACTTGGAGAGGATCATCCGTGGGAATGCTGCATTTATTTTTAAGTCCGAAATATCCGTTTGCATGGGTGTGGTTCTTTGAATTTGCATCTTGCATATTGAGCTTAGTGAGCAAGTCCCGCATGTATTTGTTGAGATAAAATGAAGCCGACCGCATTGGGTATTATTTCAACGCCCAAAAATAGGAGAGTTGCCCAAGATCTTTAAGAGCAAATTTTGCACCGAGGCGAGTAATGAAATCTTCCACAATTTGGAGCATCGTTTCTGTAATAATTAGGTCATCTACATACACAAGTATAAGGATTAGGACACCATTAGATTTAAAAATGAATAGCGACGTGTCACCGTGGCATGGGTGAATCCAGGTGGTAAGAAGGAAGCGTTTCAATTCTTCGTACCAGGCCCTGGGGCTGTTTTTAAACCATATAGTGCCTTACGAACACTGCAAACATGATGAGGACAAGAGGATCAACGAAAACTGCAGTTGAGCTAAGTAAACCGCTTCTGTAAATGACCCTGCAAGAAGGCATTATTAATGTCCAATTGGCGGAGAGACCACCCCTGCGTTAAAGCTAAGGTGAGTATAACTCGAATAGTGGGAGGCTTGACAACCGGACTGAATGTTTCGTAGTAGTCAATGCCAGGGCGCTGAGCAAAACCCTTGGCAACCAAGCGAGCTTTATACCGATCTATAGAACCATCTGGTTTATGTTTGAGCCGAAAGATCCATTTAGAGCCAATGATATTGTAGGACGAGTCAAAGGGAACAAGATCCCAAGTGTGATTTTTGACCAAAGCATCAAATTCTTCTTGCATCGCATTTTTCCATTTCGGGTTTTTGAGGGCTTGATGAACAGAGGTGGGTTCAACGGTAGGGTCAGAGGGAGGCGAGGGGACGAGTGGGCATGGAGATTGAGCTTTTGGATGGGCTTGAAGATGTTGTGATGAGAGCGAGTGCGCATGGCATGGGTTGGTTGAGGTGGATTTTGAGGGGAGGAAGGAGGAGGAGGAGGGTGGGGAGGTGAAGAGGAAGGTGGTGAAGACGGAGACGGGGTGGGGAAAGGGCCTGAGTAGTATTGGGAGGAACATGAGGGGTTGAATTTGGGGAGGAGTCGGAATCAATCGGAGAGGTGGGGAGGTGAGGAGGATGAAGTGGCGGTGTGGGAGGAGGAAGGAATACAGTTTCAACGAACTTAACGTGGCGGCGATACAAGCGTGAGGAAAGCGGGATCGAAGCAAAATTAGGCGCTTTGGGTGAGAGAATAACCGAGAAAGATGCATGGTTTTGACCGAGGTTCTAGTTTGCGACTAAGCGTAGAAGCGCGGCCAAGGATATGAGACACCCAAAAACACGGAGTTTATTATAATTGGGAGGTTTGTGAAAAATAGACTCATAAGGGATTTCATGGAGATGAACCAGAGTGGGCATGCGATTGATAAGATAGACGGCAGCGTAGCAAAGGCATAAGGCCAAAAAGTGAGGAGAGGGCGCATGAGTGAGGAGGGCTAAACCGGTTTCGACAATGTGCGATTCACGGCGTCGGAGATACCGTTGTGTTCGGGAGTATGAGGGGGTGGTGTAAAGGAAATGCCATGTGAAGATAAATAATCACTAAGGCACGTAAATTCACGGCCATTGTCGAGTATATAATATTTTGATGGGTTGTTGAAAAAATTTCTACAATAGCTCAAAGCGAATAAAAGTTGAAGCAACATCAGATTTACGAGCAATAGGATAGAGCCACATATAAGCGAGTGAAATGATCAACAATAAGCAAAAAATACTTAAAACCATCATGTAGATAAGACAGGAGAGGTCCAAACATCAGAAAATAAAATTTCAAGTGGTCTTGAGGATGATAAAGTAGAGGCATTAAAAGGTAGTTTATGACTTTTATTCACTAGACAAGAAGAACAATGTGATAAATTGGAGGTGAGGCCTATAAATACAACTAATGAAACAACTGTCCCTCATTTGATACGAAAAAAATACATTAATATATGTAGTATGCATTTAGTTTGCCGCCCTCCCTCCCTTAATTTTTTTTATTTACCTTTAAATTTTTTTATTTATTCTCGCTACATGAGATTGCGTCAATTGGCCACTAGGTTATAATCGGTTTGCATTCAAAGAGATGTGTCAAGATGATATTATACTACACACAACAATAACAAATTTTAGTTGTGAGACGATATTGTTCCTGAAAAAAGGGAGACAATATTGGTTTTGTGGCATGTACGAGGAATGTATATGAAAAATAGTAGTAATAAAACTTAAAAGGAAAAAAAAAAAACATAAGTTTGTATAGAATGAAAAATAGTAATGAAACATAAAAAGAAAAAAACATAAAGTTCATAAATAACATTGATATTTATTTAAATCACATACGACATTTTTTATAGAAAACATAAGATATTTTAACGTATACAATTTGAAAATATAGAATATATTATTTCAATTATGCTGGATGAATATTAAAAAACAAAAAGGATATAAATTAGTAGTTAATTAGGTATGTTAGTTGAAATAAAAGGTGTTTGAAGGATTGTATAAATGGAATTTATTGGAATGAATGTTTTTTAAAGTGTAACGAAAACTGTGTATTTGGATTGTTTTTTTTTTTTTTTTTTTTTTCCGAAACGAAATATTTCATACAAAAGATCAAGTACACCAGAAAACCTAGCTGCCTCTCTCATCCTTGGTCTTTGAAAAGGATCAAGAGGAAAAATTCGATCCATACCACTGGATTATTAAGTTTCTTAGCAAAATTAGCAATTTGATGACTTAGCAAATTATACTTTCTACTGAGATAACAAAGTTTGCTAGAATCTAATTCATCTAAAAGGAGCTTTATGTCAGCTACAATCACCAACAAGTCCGGAGTTGGAGTGGCAATCCCAGTAACCATTTGAGTTAGCACCAGAGAGTCAATCTTTAGCACAAGTTTCTTCCAATTTCTGCTCTTCGCTTGAAGCAAGGCCCATCGCACCACTTCCGCCTCCGATCTTAAGGCTGATCCAAAATTGCTGAAAGATCTTCCCCAGATTTCCACCAAATTATAATTTTTGTCAAAAATTGCAACCCTCCACCAGTAGATGTAGGCGACCGAAACAAATGACATCTGTATGAATCACAAAACTATCATAATGGGTAGCATGAGTGATATTTCTTTGTCTGATGATCAACAAGAGAGTCATCAAAGCTGGCGATGAGCATTAACACGGGTGAAATCTCTACATTCTTTCTCAATATTAAAAGCAACATCTTTAGGATCATCAAGGTCCCTGTTAAAGAACCAATTATTTCTAGCTTTCCAGATGCCCCAAAAAGCCAAAATAGTAATTTGCACATCTTTGTTTAATACTTTGGAAATTATTATTTTGAGTTAAATCATTCCACCAAGAAAATAAATCAAAGGAGGCATCACCAAAATGGGGCCACTTAGTAGGAAGTAGATCCCAAATTTCCTTAGCTCGAGGGCAAGCAACAAAAATATGTCCTGCTGTTTCCATAGAGGCACCACAAAAATTGCAAGAGGTGGATATTGAAGTAGAAGAAATTCTATTAGCTATATTGGCTTTACAAGGCAGGATGCCTTTCAAACATTTCCACCAGAAGTGCTTAACCTTATTTAGTATAGAAAGAGCCCATAAGAGCTTCCAGAATTTAGTGTTAGCATTAGGCAATGCATTAGAGGTATTAGAAATAGCATCAGGGAAAAGACTTGGATTTAATTTTTCAAAATAAAAACTATAGGCAGATTTGAGAGTGAAGGAACCATTAGGGGAAGGTCTCCAGAAAAGAACATCCTTATTATAACAGACACTAGTGGGTAAAGCAAGGATTTGGTAAACATCTACTAGCCAAAAAACTTGCCTCAGCTTGCCCCCATTCCAGACTCCATTTTCTATCAAGTCACAACCCAAAAAGTGTTAGGAGTTGGCTTATGAGAGAAAGGGTTTAAGATTATGATTTTAGGAGCCAATTGTCTTCCCGATTTTGACATCCTCTCCATTTCCAATAGACCGACAAACTCGACTTGAAGATTGTAAGGGCGAGACAAAATGCCCTTCCAAAAGTAAGAACTACCGTAGTAGAGCTAGCTTCAAGGGAGAATAAAAAGGAAGTATCTAGCTTTTAAGACCCGTGAAACAAGCGAGTCGGGTTATTAATAAGCCTCCAAATCTGTCTATCCGGATAAGCAAAATTTAGGGCCTTCAAATCTAAATCCAGCCCTCTCTAGACCCATCATTAGACCACGACTTTCTTCCACTTAAGCGGTGCATGCCTCTAATAGCATCGGGATCCTTACTCCACCAAAATTTGGCCATTAGAGTTGCAAGATCATTACATAATCCTTTGGGAATTTTAGAGCAGGACATGGGATATGAGGTGAGCATGGTAATCATGATTTGAGCATTATTTCCTTTCCCCCCCTGACTTAAGAGCCTGTTTTTCCAAGAAGTGAGTTTCTTTGAGACTTTATCCTTTAGGTAAGAAAAAACTTCTTTTTTTGATCTCCCAAGGAAAAGTGGAAGCCCCAAATATTTAGTGTGAGAAGCAGGTAGAATGCCTGGGAAATATAAAATGATCTGGGATTTCAGGTTATCTTTCACACTATTGCTAAAAAAAATACTAGACTTTTGGATATTGACTTGTTGCCCAGTCCTAGTAAACTTTCAGGATATTTGATTAGTATTGAGCCTGAGAGGTATCAGCATTACAAAAAAGTAGACTATCATCCGCAAAAAATAGATGTGAAATAGAAGGGCTATTTCTGCTACTTTTAACCCCCTGAATGAAACCCTCATTTTCAGCATTATTAAGGAGCAAGCTCAACCCCTCAAAGACACAAAATAAAGAGGTAAGGAGAGGCAGGAGGATCTCTCCTGTCTTATGCCTCGAGAGAAAGCGGACATATCCGTTCTACAACCATTTATTATGAAGGAGAAAGAGAGCGGTGGAAATACATGCCATTATTCTCATCAATCGATCGAGCAAAAACCAAGTTTTTCATTACATAACCAATAAAGGCTATTCAACCCTATCAAAGGCCTTGGCCATGTCAAGTTTAAGAGCCATAAAACCATTTTCTTGCTTTTGTGATGCGACATATAGTTCAGATGATTCATGAGCTAAAATATAGTTATTTGTAATGAATCTCCACAGTACAAAAGCAGATTGATTATGACTAATGCAATGTGGCATTATTTCCTTCATTACATTAGCCAAGATCTTAGATAAAATCCTATAGGAGACATTACAAAGACTTATTGGTATAAAATGAGTAACCTCAAAAGAATAGGGGTGCTTTGGGATAAGAGCAATGCATGTGTGATTAATTTCTTTTAACATCCTACCCGATTGGAAGAAACCACGAACCATATTCGAGGAAGGTCATGCTTTATTAAGTGGTAATATTTTTATAAAAGATAGGAGTCATACCATCTGGACCGGGGCGAGAGAGAGTTTTCATATCAAAAGCAAGCCTTGTGACTTCCGTTTCGGTAATGGGAGCATAAGGGCTTGATTCATATTCTGATAACTCTGCTATCCATCCTTCCAAAAAACACATCCGGTGAGCAAGATCACGAAGATGAGAAAGAGAAGAAAAATAATACTCAAATTCTTTAGACATCTCATGATGGAATTACACCGGTGAGGTGAATTAACACATTTTAAAGAAGAAATGAATTTTCCTCCTCCTATTTGACACATAGGCATGGAAATATCGGTGTTCTTATCCCCTCCTTTAGCCGGGATATCCGAGGCTCTCTATGCCCAAAATTTCTCCTCACGATCAAAAGCCTCCTTAATTCATTTTGCAGGACTAATAACTTTGGGGAAGCGAGGAGAAGAAGGATTAGTGTGCATGTGGCAAAAGACTATTGAGTTGTGCCTTAAGACCCTAATCTTGTTAGCGACATTGAGATCTTCTTTCCTTTCCATTTTAAAATATTCACTCTAATTGCCTTTATCTTCTGCAAAAAAATATACATTCTTGACCCCACAAAATTCGAATTCCATCCAGAAGAAACAACATCATGAAAACCATTCATGTCTATCCATCTTTGATCAAACGCGCAAAAGATCTATGATTTTTTTGGTTAGCTGGCAAGTATCCCCAAAAGCATGCAATGATCAGAGCGCAAAAAATATATCATTGTTGTTTAAAAATATATCATTGGGAAGAATCAAAGAGTAACCACAGTGGGTACTTTATTGTACTCCCTAAATGGACTATTAGAGGAAGGGCAGGCTGAAGGCGCATGTGAGTTCCAAGCCAGCTTTTATCCCCAAATAAAATTAGAAGTCTCCACTATTATACTGAGCCTGTATAATGTGAGCAGTATGTCTTTTCAGAAATAAATATATCAGCTATTTCCATTCCAAGAGGATGCAAATGCAAGAGACATAAAAGAAATTGAAGTTATCCGTATTTTATAAACAAAAAAATCTACGTCATGAGTTGGGATATTATTATTATTATTTTAAGAAGAGTTGGGATATTTTTAGATAGAGTGGTGATATATGTATAAGCGGTTGTGTCACAACGATTGAAACAACAAAATTTTGCATCATTAATCATAATAGGTCTACATCACAATCAATAGGTACTATATCATAATCAAGTGTGAAAATGTGTATTACATCATTTCGTTGTATTTCAATGAATTTGATAAAAATACAAGAAATGTATATTTTTCAAAAATAACATCTGACATATTTTATAAGCGCATCGGCGTATTAAAATATCATTTTATAACTATAAAATATTTCATTTTAATTTTATGAGAAAATAAAAAGAAAAAAGCAGGAAAGTATGCTGATAGTTAAATTGATTAGTTGAGATGAGAGAAAAAAAACAAATTTGAGAAATTGTATAGGGAGTGATTATTGGAGTTGTTTGTTTTATAGGGTGTTATAAAACGAAAAATAAGATAAATAGAGAGTGTTATAGAGGCCTGTGGACGGTCTAATATGAGTCCCACCCTTGAAACATTCAGTAAGGAATTTGTGTTTTGTCACAAATTTTAAATGAGTCACCGTGATTTGTCACAACAACTTGTAAGTCGGTCACTGTGACATATTCATATTCATACATCTCTTAACTTTAAAGTAAGTCATTGTGGTTTCCCACTGCCTTGATTAATTTCTCACAACAACTTAAAGGTCCAAATTCATTTGTCATAACAACTTTTAAATGAGTTACTGTGCTTTGTCACCGTAAATATTCGACTCGCCCTTGATACATTCGGTAAGGAATTTGTGTTGTCACTGCAATTTTTAAGCATGTTCCATAATATATTTTGTAATTACTTTTGTATTTATTGCGTGTATTCTGTTTTAGTGACATATACTCTAGAATACTCCAGTATGGTTTTCAATTGTACTATACATGTAACACTATACCAGTTATTTTGATCAATGCAATCATTCTTTTAATTACATTCTGTTATGGTATCATAGCGTTTTTTATTCCTAGGTTCCTTTTTCTCTCCTTTCTCCTTCCCCACGCCGCACCTGTCTCTTTCTTCAAAACCGCCCGTCGGCTTTCTCTTGCTGACACTTGAAATATGATGAAACCTTTGAAAGGTACGTACAAGGCTAAATCGGTGGCATAAAGCTACAGCACAGACATAGGGGATAGATTTTTTAGAAGCCTTTTCTCCAGTGGCTAAACAAACTACAATAAGACTTTTAATGGGATTAGTTGTTGTAAAGGTTGGCACCTTCATCAATTAGAAGTAAATAATGTTTTTTACATAGGACTTGGATGAAAAGGTCAACATGAGACCACTACCAGGTTTGCACACACTAATGATGCAGTCCAAGTTAATCGGATCGTTGTATGACTTGAGACAAGCTAGCGGAACAATGAAGGCACATTCTGAGGCGACACATGGATTGCTAAGGTACTTGAAGTGCGAACTTGGAAAATGAATTTTCTTTAGATCTACTGGACATAAAGCCTTGAGGATTGATTGAGCTAGCGGTACAAAGACAAGAAGATGCATTCTTTGGTTTTTCTAGAGATTATTTGATTTCATGGAAATCTAAAAGCAACCAACTGTTTCTAGAATTTCAAATAAGGCTTAATATAAGGTCATGGCAATTACTACATGTGACATCCAATGGCTCATTTATCTTCTCGATGACTTTCAAATAATCCACATTGAGGCAGTGTCATTGTATTGTGACATCAAAAGTGCTTTACAAATTGTGGAAAATCCGGGTTGTCCATAAAATGATAAACAAATTGAGATAGACTGTCACTTGGTTAGAGAAAACTATTTAGCCAAGGTGCTCAAACCATTGCCAATTACCATAGAAAATCAGGTCACTGCATATATCCTAACCTAAACCCCGGTGACAAAGTGCTCGAGCCTACCCTTTGAAAGATCTTTTATGCCAAAGAAGTTCAAGTAGGGAACAAGTGGTTTGCAAGCTGCCCATGGCTTATTACACCAGTCAGTCCAACAGCGGAAGGAAGGGGGTTGTAGAAGTTCAAGAAAGAAAGAAGTGATTTTGCTTTCTTTGAGACATTTCATCAAACAATTCTACTCAATGCTAGTTAAAGGTTATTTGCAAGTTAGTTGAAGCGTGGTTATCATTCTTGAGACTATTTAAGTTGGAGTTAGAGGTTGTAAGTAGTCAATTAAGATGATTAATTCAGCTCCTAACAAGTTAATTTCCTATAATCATCAAAAAGCTCCATTTTCACGCCTATTTGTTAATTTTAAAGTTAATCTTCTTCATCATGTTCTTAGTTCTGCATTCTTGATTCTTCTTAGACGAATATGTTGGCTTCAATTCATTTTTAATCTAACTAAGCGATTATGTCGATTTAAAAAAGCTAGCCCGTGATGTGATTTGCTTTCAGCATCTTAAGAGATTCTTAAAAGACTATGACATAGTTGTTGTGCCAACATATTATTATCACTCTTTAAAACTCAATGAAATTTTGATAAGTAACCATGTATCATTTCATTTGCAACACGTTTAATTGGATAATATTACTTATCAATTTCTAGTGGTTAGTGTGAACCTTCCACAATAATAGGAAAATTTGTGGTGTTGTTTAATTCATGGATATCTTTTCTTTTGACTTTATCATTGGTTCCCCTACTTTTCAGTATAGTCTCTCTTTTTTTTTGTTATTAATTAAACTAAATTCTCTTTTAATTAAACGGCTAAGCTAAATCAG